>CM044438.1:106331369-106351176 GCA_024363595.1 Xenopus borealis
TTTGCAGTTAGTTTTCCCTCAGTTTGAGGGGATGGGGTTTGATTAGTTGCACCTGAACAGCTTGCTCTAGTGTTTGCTCTTTAAGTGTTTGCTCTTTAAGTGGGGGATCTGTAAGTTGAGTTGCAAACTCAGGAGTTACAAACTAAAGGAGGTTCAAACTAGGTCAAAAGTTTGTTCTAAACCCTAATTTTCTTTTTAATTATTCCTGTTTTGAACTGTAACTGGGATAATAAGTGCTAGCAAGATTGAACACCAAAAAATTTGCGTTTCAGAGGGATGCAAATACAATGTACTGTTACCCTTCGCTTGTAAAACTGGTGTGTTTCCTTGAGAAACACAACTATAGTTTATATAAACATGCTGCTGTGTAGCCATGGGGGCAGCCATTCAAGCAGATAAATTCTAAAGAATTCCATTGTATACTACAGAGCTTATCTGTTATCTGCTGTGTATCCTGTGCCTTTTGTCCTTTTTCAGCTTTGAATGGCTGCCCCCATGTCTACACAGCAGCTTGTTTATATAAACTATAGTTGTATTTCTGAAGCAAACACACCAGTTGTACCTAGGGTTGCAATCTTTTCTGATCAGGGAAAAGAGGCAGGGGGTGGATGACATCAAGGGGTGGGCCAGTGATATTCGGGATGGGGCTGATGACATCAGAGGTGAGACTGGTGACGTGGTGATCAGCAAATGGATGATCACCATGTCATTAACGTCAATGTCCTGTACGAATTTCATAGTTTGAAATCTGGGCAGGTGGCAACCCGAGCTGTACCAGTGCTGCACAATCGTACATTATATTTTCAATACTTCAAACCAATTTAATTTCTATGGCGTTACTGCTCTTTTAACAATTGCTGCTTTTACATGGCCCTTCTCTTGCCATATGCTTTGAACTCAAAATATCATGCATGTGAATACGTGCAGACATTATCTCTAAATGGCCACTGTGCAGCAGTGTTCTACCATGCAGCAAGCCGTCTTCTAATTAAAGTCAGTTGTCCAACAAATCGTACACTAGAAATCTTTCCCACGGAGGGCTCACTGCACCATAAAAACAACAATCTGAATTACCATGTTAAACGTTTAGAGTAAAGTAGAAGTTTTTACACTGGTTCAATGTACTTTTTAAAAAAAAACAAAACAGCTCTTTATACAGGTAGGGGACCTGTTATCCAGAATACTCGGGACCTGGGGCTTTCCGGATGAGGGATGTTTCTGTACTATGGATCTTTGTACCTCAGGTCTGATAAGAAATCCTGTAAACATGAAATAAACCCAATAGGCTGGTTTTGCTTCCAATAAGGATTAATTATATCTTAGTTGGGATCAAGTACAAGCTACTGTTTTATTATTACAAAGAAAAAGGAAATAATTTTTAAAAATTTGGATTATGTGTATAAAATGCATTCTATGGAAGATGGTCTTTCCGTAATTCAGAGCTTTCTGGATAACGGGTTTCTGGATAATGGAGCCCATACCTGTACTTGAATTGCCAGGGCTTATTTTGAATCGAGGAATGATGGTGGCCATGCACAGACTTAGAAGTATCCAACCAATAAATGCATTTCCAACTGGATCTGACAGTGACTCTTCTAACTTCCACTGCTCCACACCAAATCCAACTGCTGGCGGATTCTGGAACTTGAAACCCTCTGCTTTTCAGAGAATCAATGCACAACATACCATGGAAAGCAGAGGGTCTTAATTATTTGGTGGAATCTTCCAATCAAAACTCCTTTCTCTGGTTGGATGTTTTCACCAATAATTGTGGTGGGATATTTTCAGCAATTCTAATGTTTCTAGTGGTATCATCTCAGCAATACCATTGGCATTGGTGGTATATCTTTTGAGCAAAATTACTGGCTTTGCTGAGATCTTCTCAGTAGAACTGGTGGGATCCTCTTAGCACAATTTTTCTCTCTGAAGGTATCATTTCATAACTCATTCCACGTGCCATCTTCTAAGCCATACATGTCTCTGGTGGGGTCTTCTCAGTAATACTGAGTTGATCATGTGGTTAATGGTTGGTACAACGAGGCATGCAGCCAGTGGGTATGTAGATAGAGTCAATTACAAAAAGCTGTGTAGTGCCAGTGACAGCTATGTTCCACTTTCACAGTCATGACAGTAGATGGCGCTCATGTGCTGACTTAAAGGAGAACTAAACCCATACTTTAAAAAACTCCGTGAGTGCTGATCATCTGTATACCGAATGAACTCCATTATCATGCAGCACTAGAATTATCTAGTATTGAGTGTGAGTACTATTGGACAATATATATATATATATATATATATTGTCCAATAGTACTCACACTCAATACTAGATAATTCTAGTGCCGTATATATATATACAAACTGTTGATTTTCCTCACACTCCGCTATATGTCAACAAATAACCCGGGGGCTACCATAATAAATAAATGAGTAGGTGCACACCAGGAACCTTTGAAAACATATATATAATATGTTAATAATATTGAATTATTGAAGTCATAATGGGTTACGAGAATTATTTATATACACACACACATATACTTCTCGTATGCGGGAAATAATTCAATATGTTCAATATTATTTACATATCATATATATATATATATATATCTGGAAACAGGCGAGCACACACAGGTCTTAGTTGAAAAACAAAAGGTGTTTATTAAACAAAAAAACTTAGTTTTTTTGTTTAATAAACACCTTTTGTTTTTCAACTAAGACCTGTGTGTGCTCGCCTGTTTCCAGATAGACATTACCGTTTTGCTGTTAGCACCCAGGCAACATGACTTTTTAAACGAGCTGTGCTGGCTTTTTTTGCTCTTTATATATATATATATATATAATTCAGGATCCACCAAATCCACTGTTTTGGATTCGCCCGAACCCCCAAATCCTTTGCGAAGGATTCAGCCAAAGTTTGGTTAGGGTTGGTAAGAGGTTTTTACTTCCTTGGATTGTGACAAAAAGTCATGCAATTCTCCTCCCCACCCCTACTTTGAATATGCAAATTAGGATTCAGTTCAGCTTGCTTAAAAAGGACAAATCCCAAACCAAATCCTGGATTCGGTTAATATATATAATATTAGATAAGTTCATCCTGTCTCTTAGCCTTGAGGCTGAAGAGATTGAGTGTTTCACACCTCTATATGGACTTATGACATCATCATTGGCGCCAATTCTCACTAATGTAAATACACAGTGCCCTTTCTGCCAGGAGACAAGGTTAAAACTTGCTGTAGGTGGCAATTTACCAGGCAGACAAAACAATGCCCCTGTTGGTGTATTAGCAAAATTTCCATATTTAAAGGAGAATTAAGCCATAATAATGAATATGGTTAAAAATGCCATATTTTATTTACTGAACTTATTGCACCAGCCTAAAGTTTCAATGCAGCAATGATCCAGGACTTCAAACATCAAAGTGTCTGTGACACTCACATGCTCAGTGGGCAGCTGTTGAAAATTAGGTTGGTCTGTAATATAAGCTGATGCTACCGGGCTGATTATTAAATTCTGATGCTAATTGCACTGGTTTCTGTGCTGCCATGTAGTAATTATCTGTATTAATGACTAATCAGCCTTATACTGTGACATTTCTATTCTATGTGTACTGTATATTGTGAGTGGGTCCCTAAGCTCAGTAAGTGACAGCAGCACAGAGCATGTGAATCAGTGAATCAGCAGAAAAGAAGATGGGGAGCTACTGGGGCATCTACTGGGGAGACACAGATCTTTACTGCTAAAGGGCTGTGGTTGCCTTGGGCTGGTACAGAAGGATAAATGTAATGAACAACATTTCTCGCTAAGCTTTGGTTTTCAGGCAGATAAAATTTGGGAATGACTGTTTACATCAAACGAGCATATTATCGGGTGTGAGGGATTCGATTGCAAGCTTGTGCCTGCCAGTGTGTAGCAATAGTCCTATCTCTGCACTCTCTTCCCCTTCCTAAACGAAGCTGAAAAGAGACCGGATGTGGCTCTGAACACATCTGGGAAACATATGTCCACACTACTGGTTCAACAATGCAAAAGGCCCTAATAACCAGAGTAAACATTGCACTCACAGGCAGATGGCACAAACAGAGTAGGGCAAATTATCGTAAAGGTCACCTAGGTAATTGCTGGGGGCATAACCACACAAAAAACAGCCCCAGAGGCTGCACATGAGTATGGGAGAGTCAGTAAGAGACTTGATTGATTCAAATAATCTATGTGCAAAACCAATTGGAGAGTGGAGTAACTCCATTGGCATATGCTTAAAAGCACTGGATGCTACACGTACAAACTTAATGCAATATATGGGTATAATTTTCATATATTGGTGTATTTTACATTAAGAACTGAAGGATTGCAGGATGCTTATTAACTCGCATTGGCCATTAGTTGAATGGGCAGAGGGCAGGCCCTGACAGGCAATCTATAGATTCTGAGGGCTGCTGTAAGATGCCATAGACACTCACTATTGGGCTGTTTGGGGAATCAGGAAGTGCTGTCATGCTGCCAATCAAGAATCAGGAAGTGCTGTTATTGTAACCGGAAGTGATATCATCTGAAGTAGGCGTGGTCAGATAAAATTAATAAAAATCACTATTGAGAAGACCCACAAACCCGCAGAACTGCCTACCCATCTATACCCGCATTGGTAAATTCTACCTGCAACCCGTAGGGTCCCGACCCACTGCAGGACTCTACTTTATGTGCTTCTTCAGATACTTACTGCTCCATAGGGCTGCACACACAAAGAAAGTGCATTAAGAATCCAATTGCTCACTTAAATAGTCTCCAAATTAAAAGAACACATACAAACCTACTTCAAAGAAAATGCCACTAAAGAGGTCTCAACACTTACGTGCTGGGAAGCACACAAATGTGTGATCAGGGGACTACTAATCCAAATAGGGTCTAATATTAAAAAGAATAAAACGATAAGCAAAATGCATTGCTCTTTAAGATACGGTAACGTGAGACACAGCATAAGCAGACAAGTTTGGAAAAAATATTGGCTAAACTTACCCTAGCTAGACAAGAGCTTAATAAATTTCTAGACACTTTCACTAAAAGAGCCATAACAATCTCAAGGCATAGATTTTACGAACACGGAGACAAATGTTTACGCCTCCTTGCCCGTGTCCTGAAAAGCAAGCAAGCTAAAAACCATATTTCTTCCAAAAAGGACAACACAGGCAAAATCCATCATTCCACAGACAAAATAATTAACACTTTTGAACATTACTACACTAAACTATACCACCTGGGAGACTCATACCATACTTCGATCCATAATGGGGCTAGTTTGTTTAAAAAATATCTCTCAAAATCTGAAATTCTTAAGCTTAGAAGAGTAGACAAGGAGGCCCTGGAAGCTGATGTAACTCTTGAGGAAGCAAAACAGGCGCTAAAACTCACTCCCACTGGAAAGAGCCCCGGTCCAAATGGCTTCTTAGCTATATACTACAAAACCTTTCAAGAAATTCTACTACCACAATTCACAAAAGCCATGGCCGACATTACTAATAATAAAAAGTTCAGCACCCCCTCCCTAGAAGCACATATCACACAAATCCAAAAGGCCAATAAGAATCCACAGGAACCAGGGAATTGAATTATAGGCCCATATCTTTAATTAATAGCTATGTAAAACTCCTCACTAAAATTATTGCGTCTAGACTCCAGAACTATATTCAATACCTAATAGACCAAGAACAAGTGGGATTCGTACCAGGAAGAGAAGCCCAAGATAACACTACAAGACTCATAAACCTTTTACATATAATCAAGTAGCGCCGGCACAAAGTGCTACTCATATCTACAGACGCAGAAAAGACGTTTGATCAAGTCAGCTGGCCGTATATGTTTGAATGCCTACAATACTATGGGTTAGGCCCTAAGATGCTATCTTGGATACAATCCCTGTACACCAGCCCTAACGCCCGAATTAAAGTCAATGGCTCGCTTTCAAGCCCCATACACATCAAGAATGGTATGCGCCAGGGGTGTCCTCTATCTCCCTTTCTTTTTATACTATCACTAGAACCACTCCTAAATATAATTAGACTACATCCATAGTCTACAAGTGGCACAACGTCAACATAAAATATTAGCATATGCGGAAGATCTTCTCTTTACAATAACAAACCTGATTGAAACCATACCAGCTTTGAACTCGACTAGATGAATATGACAAAATCAGTAACTTTAAAATTAATTATAACAAATCATTGGCACTAAATATATTAACACCTCCAGAAATAATTTCCACAATCAACCTACACATGGACCACACACACATTTACCTACCTAGGGATTAAAATAACAAAAAACTACTCAGAATGGGTAGATATCAACTTAAAAGACTTCTTATGTAAGCTAAAGAAAGACCTACATAGCTGGGTCTCTAACCCAATATCTTGTTTTGGGTGCAGAAATACAGTAAAAATTTATATTCTCCCAAGGTTACTATACATTTGTAACATTGGCAGATTCAGGGTAATTTAAAACTAATACATTTTAAAGAAAACAGCAAATTCATTAACAAACAAAAACTAGACAACATTAAACCTTTCGCTACAAATTGCACACTACTACCACACACTAGGAGGAGCAAAAACACTCTCCCACCCTCTGACAATGTTTGAGAAGCACTGCACATTATTAGACCCACCAAGACACAATATCTCAATGTTATATAAATGCATTCAATAAACGGAAGAACTGTCAAAACTACATTTTTTTAGATCATGGAATACAGACCTGAACACCCCACTTAAGGAGGAGCAGTTTGGCAACTTTATATTGAAACTCCTTTGCAGCACCAGATGCTGCAGACTCCAGCAAATGAACTACAAAATCCTCACCAAATGTTACAGAACACCGATATTATCGATATAACCGAAGAAATACCAAATTATACACTAGATAGACAACCTGAAAACTGCCTGTTGTTCCACATGGAAAAATCTATTTCTAGTTTCAAAAATTCCCTTGAATCCTTCCTTTTCAACGCAGCAAAGTACCTAATTCCTCTTAATTGGAAATCTAATCAAGCACCGACAGTTAAGGAGTGGTTGACTAAGATAGAAGAGTTCTGTGTTTTTGAGGGGCTATCCGCAAGTACAAAACACAGTCTTCACCTCTGTGTGGTGAAAATAATCCAATTACTATGAGCCTCCCAGATTGCAAAGCATCACAGGGTAAAGTCCCATTTAGAACTCTGGGCCGCCAACTATAACTTTTATAAAAAGTTCTAGTTGGGTATTCAAATACGTAGATGGCAGAAATATTCCTTGTCTCATATTATCTACTTCCAATTTGCTCCAAAGGGGGAGATACAAGGGCTTCAAAACCAGGAAAAAAAGTCATAATTCATCAAAACAGCCAAAAGGATTAGTGCCCTGGAAATGCATGTAATTCATCCTATAAATTGGATAATCCTATTAAGACAATTAATGACCCTGGTGAGCAGTAAACGACAAGATAAATAGCTATCCTCCAGCCATAACCAGTTAATTGGTTCTAGTGCTAGGGGTGAAATAAATCACCAGGGTTATCTCTCCTCCTTTCTGTTTCTCCACATTATAACTGCTTTCACAATCTCTGCGCTCCGTTTTTTTAGCGTTCAGCCGCAGGGGAGCACAGAAGCAGATCATTTTAATTTTTTTTTAATGGGGCTGTACTCACACAGACATATGTAGGCGCCGAACGCAGGAAAAATGCAGCATGCTCCGGACATTCTAGTTGGTAGGGGGCAGTAAGAGTTGGTGTCCCTCCATTCTTTGGCTATTTTAGCTAAAAACCATTGTGTAATGTTGTGCTAAAACTACATTACTGCCTGATTTTGATCCATTTCCAAATGCCCCGTACACTAGAGGCACAGTTCTCTTTATGGAAGCAACAGAAATGTCAAATACCCCAGGTCATTTGGGAAATAATGATCCACCCTGGGCATATGTGAGCCACTGTTAGAGCTGTGTTTCTTAATCTTAGGTCCCCAGGTGTTTCTGGACTACAACTGGGAGATGCAGTTCATAAATGCCTGGGGCAATTTGAACAAATAAGGATTTAGAATGAAGGAATAAACACTGGATCATTATCCACTAATAAAATGGAGTTTATTGGCATCTCATTTAGATATTTATTGAGCAGTGAATTCAAATTTTACAATTTTTTGTCCTAATGCATTAAAATAAATGGGTGTTTTTTTTATATAGCGACTTTTTTCTCCAAGTACATTAAATTCAATGGGTGTTTTTTCTTATGTGCAGTTTTTCTTTACGTTGGCGAATTCTCACACAGTTTTATGAAAAAATATCACATGGTGGAGTTCAAAATTTTGCCGCAAATCCATGGCTGATGAATACATTCGATCATCACTACTCTTGCGGCAACTAAGGAAAAACAAAGTGTGGCATGGTTTCCACCGATAAGTATTATTATTGCCAGGTCCGCTCCCCTGCGGCTGAACGCAGAAAAACGGAATGCAGGGGAGCGCAGGTTAAAAACGCTCATGTGTAAGGGCCCTTAAGAGGAAGTGCACCACGGTGTTATTACTCAGTCACATGTTTACAGGGGGGGGCTTGATTTTAAATGCACTACAAAGTTGCAAAATAGTGTAGGAAGGAAAATACTTACAGATATACATTTGTTGGCTGTCCCACTTTTCCCACTAGAGCTCCTGAGCTAAGTGTAAGTGCACAATGGTCTTACTACTCAGTCACACTGGTTGCTAGCGGACTCACGTACAATGAGTGGCCTTGAGGTGGCATGTGAGCTTACATATTTTGGCCAAAGTGTGGTACTAAAACCTCATTTTTTAAAATTATTTTTAAAGGCAAACCGAGTGCTGGCAAATTTTCTCTTTCTTTTTGTGTACAAATATTGGCTTTTTATTGTTTTCCACAGCTGGTCTGGTCAACGCCAGATTGTGGGTTTGTTAGAGCGCTGGGACAATGGAGTCTACGTCAGCTGGTCAACGCCACAGCGTGAGTTAGACTGAGCCCTGACGATTTCTTTCTGTGCTGGCCATAGGATGATAGTTGACTCTCTACATTCCCTGAGTGACTAAAGCAGGGATCCCCAATCTTTTTTTACCTGTTTACTCACAATGTAAAAAAAATTTGGAGAGTAACACAAGTATGCAAAAAGTTCTTGGGGGGGCCAATTATAGGCTATTATTGACTATTGGTAGCCCCAGGACTGGAAGCCTACAGTAGACTATTTGGCAATACATCTGTTTTTTATGCAACCAAAACTTGCCTCCAAGTCAATTAAAAGATAAACACCTGCTTTGAGGCCACTCGGAGCAACATCCAAGAGATTGGTCAGCAACATGTTGATTATGAGCCACTGGTTGGGGATCACAGGACTAGAGAAATGGGCAGGCTTAGGCCAGTGTCACAGAAGATTATTGCTTGCAAAACTGTGATAATTAGAGAGGCACCAAATCCACTATTTGGTATTCGGCTAAATCCTTTGTGAAAGATTCAACTGAATACCGAACCTAATCCAAATCCTAATTTGCATATGATGTAAACTTAAGCGTATAATAGAGGTGTATGTTACAGGCACTACACAAACCATTAATAAATAAAATAAAGTTATCCTATTGCCCTAAACATGTGCCCACTTTATAGTTGAGTTGCCATATGTTAGGAAATGTAGGGGGGGGGGAAGGAGGGTAAACCAAAAAAGGTTTTCGCTCTTTTTCAACATAAGGTTGGGTGATAGTTTTTTGGGAGTTCTTTTCAAACTCCTATCTATTGTATTGAACTAGCGTACGTCTAGTGTAAGAGGTAACCTTGACAAAAATTTTAATCTTCAAAATTTTCAACTTCGCCTGGCGTAAGAGTGCGAAGTTGCACAAGTCAATGTCCTTTGCTAGCAAATTTTTGCCAGGGACCCTGTTAGTGAATTAGCGAAGTTACAAATTGAATTCACGCTGGCGAATTAGCTCTAGAGTTAAACGCTTTAGTGAATTTCCACCTAAGTGCCTCTTTCTTTGATGTGCAGTCTGCTCAATGGCTGACCATCTCTTAAGGCCCCCATACACAGGCCAATAAAAGCTGCCAACAGACCGAATCGGCAGCTTATTAGCCCGTGTGTGTGACTATCACGATCCATATCTGTCTGAAAGTCGGGCAGCTCTCGACTGGATGGGCGCATCTCTGCATGTATGCGGCCCAGTGATCCTACCCCCCATATTATCTCCATTATGTTCTGATTGTTGGGCCCTAGGCCTCCATGATTGGATCAGACCAATATCGCCCACCTCAATGTGGGCACATCGGGAAGAAATCTGCTCTTTTGGCGATATGGCCACCTTTACATAACAATAATGAGTCAGATTTAGCCAGAATAGAAAACTGGATTTTATTTGTAGCCACACTGACAGCCAATATAGAGAAAAGCCAGATAATGTGCAGTGTGATAAGCATTGCTGCTGCTCTCACCTGTTTGTTTCATGATCATGTCATGCTGTTCCACTGTCAGTGCTGTTAAATGGAGATCAGTTCTACATGTAAATGGAACTAAATAGGGCTGCCTTAAAGGACAAAGAAAGTTAAACTAAAGAAGTAGCTAGAAATGTTGTACATGTTGTGTACCAGCTCGGGTTGCCACCTGGCCTGTATTTTACCGGCCTGCCCGGTAAAAATTATGCTTGATGGCAATATTATTAATAGGAAAAAATGGCAAGAACATAGTAAGGCCGGTATTTTTTTTCCAGGAAAGTTGGCAACCCTAGTACCAACCAGTGCTTCAACTGGAGTGAAAAAATTTAAGTGATGCTCTTAGTTCTGAGTGTAGCGCAGCATGCTAAAATAAGCCCCTCCCAAAACCATAAGCCACACCATTATTATATTAAACCTCACACACCAATACCGTATTTGCTGGCGTATAAGACGACTTTTTGCCCCAGAAAAATATGCCCTGAAGTGGGGGGTCGTCTTATACGCCGGGTAATACTTCATCTTACCTCATCCGACGCCGATTGCGATCTGCCCCGCTGCTCCAGCCGCACTTCCTGGTTGTGACGTCAGAAGTCTCGCAAGACTAGACGCGCAACCAGGCAGCAGTGAGTTCTGCGAAAAGAGCGCGGGGAGGCAGAGCAAACAGAGTTTGAGCAGCAAGACGTAGAAGGTAGGGCTAAGCACCTAACTGGGACACAGGGAAACATGGACACAGTGACAGAAGGCGGTCTAAAAGCAGCAAGCAGGGACACAGAAGGGGGGCTGACAGCAACAGTGACACAGAAGGAGGGCCAACAGCAGCAAGCAGGGGCACAGACGGTGTGCAGAAGGTGTGCGGAAGAGGGGGTAGTCTTATACAGTGAGTATATAACAAACTGTACATTTTAAGTGGAAATGTTGGGGGGTCGTCTTATACGCCGGCAAATACGGTACTTTCTGGTTTCACCCACTTTAAGGCAAAACTATTTTGGTATTTCCTTCTAATGCTTGAATGCCCAGTATGCATAGATTTATCTAAGTATGTGACCTGTAGGGACCCCCAAAACGAAAATTGTGCATATCACTTTTATTGGCTGTCAATCCAGGTTCTGCTTGTGTATTGTGTCATAACATAGCACAACCCCATCATATTCTATATTACCCAAGATTATTTCATATATATAATTTCCCACTGTTCCTTAATCTGCTGCTAATACCTCCATTTTCTCTTTTTGCTTCCCCTGTTTTCTTCTTATGTCTTGTTCTATATAACCATCTCTGATGTCTCCAACTTTTTTTTATCAACACTTCTCTATCTTTTCTATTTCTCTCCTTCCATCCCCTCTGAGGGAATGCCGTTTCACAAAAATAAAGAATTGAAGGGATGGCATCCCTGTGCATCCCTCCCCAATTCCAGCACTTGTACCAGCCCAAGGCAACCACAGCCCTTTAGCAGTAGATGCCCCAGTAGCTCCCCATCTTCTTTTCTGCTGATTCACTGATTCACATGCTCTGTGCTGCTGTCACTTACTGAGCTTAGGGACCCACTCACAATATACAGTACACACAGAATATAAATGTCACAATATAAGGATCATTGCTGCTATTGACAAGCTGAAACTTTAGGCTGGTGCAATAAATTCAGTATATAAAACATGGCATTTTTAGCTCTATTCATTTTTAGGGTTTAGTTCTCCTTTAAGAAACCGCTGGCCCAAGGCAAACAAACAGTGCTGCCAGTTAGAAGCCAAGGGGTTAAATGGAAGGCTGGCCTTTGAGATTGTGTAGATATTAGTCCTATCTGTCAGGTATCCCAGGCTGCCATCAGGGAGGGCACAAGCAGGACTGGTTTTAGGGTCCCATCAATACAGGGGAAAGCTGAAGAGCCACTGAAGGGACTGAGTTTGCAGAAGACAAATTGGGCGAGTGTTCAGGAGGTGCCTACACTTGTGTATAGGGCTGCTACATGCCATTTTTTGACTAAAAGCCACCTGTGCCTGCTGTGATGCCGACAGAGACTGCCTCATCTGAGATTTCCTTTAATGTGGTAACACAACTCTTTAATTTGATCCAGCAATGTGAATCGTCTGGTCTCTCAGGAACATTTAACTCTAGCTGGCCTGCGGGCATTGGGTGCTCAAGAGAAATAAAGCACAGGCCCCAGTTCAGTGCAATGAAGGCACCAGAAAAAAATCTCTCTGTGACAGATGCCTCTGCCTGTTCTATTGATATACTATACATGTAATGTTTAATTAAAAACATGATTGTCACCAGGTAAATGTAGATACTTCCTGCTTCCCTGGTGCATCACTGAATCCCTGCAGTGCAGACAAGCACAAGGTGTTTACCTGATTAAAACACTGGTGGGACAGGGCAGAGATCCATTCATGCACCCCAGTAACAACAAAAATATTCACTATGTGAGGCCAGAACTGTATTGTCATTGTTACTTGTTACAACTCCTCTTTCTATTCCATTTCTCTCCTGCCTGCCTTTATATTGCCCAATTTTACATTCTGTAAATAAAAAATATACATGTAGCCTTTTTAGGAAACTAAAATGAAACAATTAGCTGCCTACTTTTAATGCCAGTTCTGAGTCTGTGGATGAGACTGAACTGGCTATATGGCAGCTCCAACTCCTACACAAAATATAGGAAAACAATGGCACCATTCTTTACTGATCAATGCTATATCTAGTCCATAACATTATAATATATTTAATTAATAAGGGAATGTCCAGTTAGGGGCAAGCGCAATAAAGCAACTGGGTTACTAGTGTGCTGCTAACTGGACACAGCTGTATAAGGGATCTTGCATGCGGCCCAGGATGGATATGAATGTGGCCCAGATTGAAAGCCTTGGTTACCGGGGAAACGTCATGTTGCAAAGGATATAGGAGTAGACAGGAGGGGGGACTCTGCCCATTTAGTAGTAATAATAATAATAATACGTAGAACCCCTAGTTTATATTTTTCCGGGGACCAGAAGAAAAGGGTGTAAAATCCAGGAAAATTGGTTCCCGAGGAAACGTCATATTGCAAAGGATACAGGAGTAGACAGGAGGGGGGACTCTGCCCATTGCCCATTTAGTAGTATTAATAATAATAATAATAATAATAATAATAATAATACAGTAGAACCCCCAGTTTATATTTTTCAGGGGACCAGAAGAAAATGGGTGTAAAATCCAGGAAAAAGTAAAATAAGGGAAATGTATTATACATAATACATAGATGGGACCACAAAACAACAATGTAAAATGAGGGAAAACATAAAATCAGGGGATGTAAAATTGAGGTTCCACTCTATAATAAGTTTAATATCCAGGTGTCCCATATTCCAGTGTATAGCTCCATATGGTTATACAACTGGTTTTGTAGTTCTTTTCTGTGCATTTTCTTTACTTTTACAAAAGGTTGTACACCCCTGGTATAGCCCATAAAGCAGCCAGACTCCTATAGGCACCCACAGCACCCTGCCCTTCCACTGATCTCTCCTCTCCAACTGTAGCTAATGGTCAGCATGTATATTATTCCTATTTCCAGTTCAACATGATCACAGTGTACTGTCTCTTTATCTACATTAGGTACAATATGTTTCCCAGACTTGCTCATCCCTCCTTATCCCACCCAAACTCCCAACCCACTACAGGGCCGCCATCAGGGGGGGAAAAGTGTCCCGGCCTGAAGGGGGGCCCGGCAGTGCTGCACTTCTCCAAGAGCCGGGCCCCCCTTACGAGCACTGCCAAAGCCGTGCTGCCCCTTCCTATGCCGATGCGGAAATGCCAAAGACCGTCGAAGTCCTGAAGCGGCTGAAAGACCCGAAGTCCCGAAGGAGCCGACACGGAAGTCCTGAAGCAACGAAAGCAACTATAATGGAGGTCCTGAAGCCACAAGTTCAATTCTACTGACACCAATGTGGGTTTTTTTTTTAATCCCCTGACCACCAATGTTTTATTTTAATACTCTATAGCCCCCGCCACCAATTAAAAAAAATATAAATTATATGGGGCCCCAATTATTTTTAACTTGTAAGGGGGACACTACCATCAATGCTTTTTTTTTTTAATTTTCTGGGTCCCCAAATTTTTTTTACTTGTAAGGGGGGCCCTGGCACCAAGTTCTTTTTAAAACAAAAAATATACTCTGGGGCCCCAATTTTTTTTAACTTGTAAGGGGGCAGCCTTGTGCAAAGGTTTTTAAAAAAAATATATATATCTTCTTTGATCCCCCAATTTTTTTAACTTGTGTGTGTGTAGGGGGGGTTACCTTTTTTAGTGCTGATGTCTGTGTGGTGTTTTAACTGTGGTGTAGAGGGCCTGGGATCTGGGGTGAAAATTTTGTTGCAGGGACCCATACCCATAATTTCTAATGGCGGCCCTGCCCCACTATTCCACAGTAGCCCCTCTCTCCCCTCTGGCTACAGGCCCAGATTTGTGGGCCCAGGCAGGATTTTAGGGGGCAACATGCTGCCCAGCCACACCCACATTGCTTCAGAAACACTGGGGACACACAGGAGTAGGGTTGCCACATTTTCCTGAAAAAAATACCGGCCTTCCTATATATTTATCTTTTTTCCTATTAATAACATTGGGCTAGGGTTGCCACCTGGACGGTATTTTACCAGCCTGGCCAGTACTTTTGATGGTTGATCCCAATGTTATTAATAGGAAAAAAAAGATAAATATAGGAAGACCAGTATTTTTTGCAAGAAAAGGTGGCAACCCTACATTAGGATCAACCATCAAAAATACCGACCAGACTGGTTAACTACTGGCCAGGTGGCAACCCTACAAAGGAGATACTATAGTTTTTTTTTATTTCCCATGCCCAGTTCCATGGCTCCGGTCCTGATGATCACAATTTGCAAATAAAGGGCAACAAACGGCAGTGGGACTAGGGGCAGCGACTATGTAAATCCGGCCCTGTGTGCTAGAGAACCCTGTGTGTGCCTGCTCCCCCTTGGCTGCTGCTAGTGATACCCCCTCCCCACAGCGCCCCCTACAGCCCACTCACTAGTGCCCGTAATAAACCCGAACACAAGGAAAAATTCATTTCAGCGGATCCTCCAGTCCAGTCTGAGAGCTCTAGTCTTCCAGCAGCTAAGGGGTTAACGCTTTCCCTTTCCAGACTTTCCCCCCTGTCCGTGTGTCTGCAGCAGAGCTGATATTCTCCATGTGTAATAAGCTCTAATGACTGAATTATATGCGCCCCTCTCCCTCCTCCATCGAGTCCCCCACATCAGGTTTCCCTAGATCCCCAAATCTCCCAGGGTGTGAATGGGCCAATCTGATTGGCTGCCTGCTGAGCCTGGAGGACTGCTGGGCGGGGCCAAGTGCTGAGCATTTATGCACATTTGGGATGCGAGAGGCTCAGAAGCGCAACGAGTGTGGAAAGCAACGTAGTCACTCTCTCTCCCTCTGTACTATATATATATATATTTATAAATTGCTGATCTCCCGCTTGGGTGATGCGCAAACCCCACCTGGACTCTCTTACCCTCCAACTGCGACCCGACTTGGTAAGTTGCACACTGGCCTATTATCATCAGTATTATTATTATTAGAATTAGAATTAGCGGTATCATCATTATTATTATCAGTATTATTAGAATTATTATTATCGGTATCTTCATTATTTTTATTAGAATTGTTATTATAGCCATCATTTGCTTTATTTATGGAAAGAAAGAAAAATGGGGGGAGTTATAGAAAAAATAAATAGTACTGAATGTGGGTGCAATATATGTACAAGTTCAGTTTCAAGAGGCAGTTACAGTAGTTGTTACTGAACTTCAACTCCCAGCATCCTCATCAGTCTTGAGCTGCCTGGCAATGTGTAGAGTTGTGTACAGTCCTGCCCAAGCCTTACTGTAGTCGAGGTGCATCATTATGGAGGTCTGTACAGGAAATCCTGGTGTGTATGATGTATATGTTCTATTTTAGTCTGCATCAGGATTAAAGCAAGTCAATGCAAGTCTTTCAGCTGGAGGGGAGGGGGGGATACTAATGATGCCTGGAAGGGACAGAGGGAAGGTATTGGTTAGATAGAAAGCGTCCTTGCATTACTCTAAATATATACACATTACCACATGACTTATCAGACATGGTATATATTCACATTGTTCCTCATACCTGTCTTCTGTGTGTAGGAGTTTGGCATGGGCATTAAATGAGCTGGCACATGTCTGGTTGTCAGATCTGGGTGTTCCTTGCATTCACTTTACACATGGGGTGTCTGTAATGTCTGTGGGTACAGATAACACAATGCACAGGGGAAGGTAGTAACAAAGCTGCACCCACAACTGTTACAGCCGAACCCTCCATAATGTGCCTCTGACCATTAAATCCAGGTCACGCTCCCTTTAGCCCACCTTTTCAACCTTGACTCCTCCCACACTTATGTGTATGGTCTATTTGTTCATACTGTATCTATTTATATATCATCTATGCTCTCTCTCTATCTCTATAATCTAAGTCTGTCTATCTAACAATTTATTTATCATATATCTCTCTATATACCTATCTATCTTTGTCTTATCTCTCTCTATCTCTCTTTATCATCTAACCAACTATCGATCTAACTTCTCTATATCTATGATATATCTCTATCTATCTTATCAATCATCTATCCAACTATCTATCTTTCTATCTCTATCCATCATCTATCTATCTGCCTGCCTGTCCGTCCGTCCGTCCGTCCGTCCATCCTTCCGTCCGTCCGTCTGTCTGTCTGTCTGTCTGTCTATCTATCTATCTATCTATCTATCATCTATTAATCTATCTCCAGCAACAGCTGGAGGGCTTGAATATATGTCTTTCCCTTAATGTAGTCCCTTCAGCTCTCCATTTTACCACATTGCTTCAAATCCATATTCCTCTAGTCCTTACAAAGCTGATTGTAGCGAGACAGAGCCCAGGAAAGGGTTAATCCCCTATTCAGATTGTGACAGCGTTGGTATTAGCAGTTTGCGAGTCAGGACAGGCAGGGAGCAAGTACAGGCTGCAAGAATGTCTGATCTGAATGTGTCAGAGATGTGGGTGACTTTGTTTACTTCAGAAGATTTCTTTTTGCCCCCATTGTAATTGTTAGGGACTGTTTGGAGCTGTTGTGCTGCATGGGATCAGTGGGTCGCTGAATGAGATCATTGGGTCGCTGAATGAGATCAGAGGGTCGCTGAATGAGATCAGAGGGTCGCTGCACGGGATCAGTGGGTCTCTGTATGGGATCTGTGGGTCACTGCATAGAATCAGTGGGTCGCTGCATGGGATCAGTGGGTTTCTGCATGGGATCAGTTGGTCTCTGCATGGGATCAGTGGGTCACTGCATGGAATCAGTGGGTCACTGCATGGGATCAGTGGGTCTCTGCATGGGATCAGTGGGTCACTGCATGGGATCAGTCGGTTGATGCATGGTATCAATGGGTTTCTGCATGGGATCAGTGGGTCTCTGCATGGGATCAGTGGGTCACTGCATGGAACTGTGTGGTACTAAACACTCATGTGCAGGGAAGGCACATGGTGCCTTTGTCTCAGCGCTTGACTACTGGCATAGACGCATATAAAGTGGATAAATGGGCAACCTGTGTGCAGTCCAATGTGTTGCTAAAGTGTTAATTTCAGGGTATATGTGTCAGGTCAGGGACAGTCAGGTTTCAGATGCTGCAGAGATGAAACATGGGAATGAGTGATATTGGTCCTGAATATGGGTACAATAAAAAGAATATTTATTTCCCAACATCCCTGAATTGCAGATCATCATATGCTGTTATGCCACAAACCTAAAATCCCAGGAGTATTGTCTGGCTGTCAGACTACCTGTATTCTATCTGCTTTTGTTTCTCTATATTCTCGCTGCCTCGTCCAGTTTGTGCTCTGTGTGTCCTGAGCAAACACTTCAGGCTTTTCTATAGGAGCCCCAGGGTCAATAAATCACTTTTAGACAGTCCAAGTTACAATGGATATTTGGGGAAGCCTATTGCATTCTGGGACCTGTACAAATATTAAGGCACCAGTGCAGCAGAGGAGTATTTATAATACATTACAATGAGCCCCCTGATTACATGAGTGAATTCTGTGATTTGCCCCAAGATATAGTTAAGTATGGATGTTTCTATGCAGATAGATTATAAAAATGCTATTAAATTGGCTATACGCTTCAGCTATGTGGTTCTCAGCATTTTGTTTTGAAACAGCCAGTGGGTATGGGAATTAGAATCCTATGCAAGCCCAGCATTTATCTCCCTGTGATCCTACAGTACTGCTTGATCCATGAATATGTATAAATATCTTGTCCAAGCTTGCCGGGGATAATATGGGATTGCTTTAATAAGTACTATATGAGACTCGTAGTGCTTGTGACAGCAACAGTATCCTGTGTGTCAGTGGGTGAAGGGATGACAGAGGCATGAGACATACCGGGCAGGAACAGCCTGTGGGGACAAAATGAGGAATCACTGGGGCTCATTTATCAACACTGGGCAAATTCGCCCATGGGCAGTTGCCTATAGCAACCAATCAGTGATTAGCTTTTTGAAAACAGCTGCAAGTAGAACAATGAATGCAGCAATCTGATTGGTTGCCAAGGGTTTGCCCAGTGTTGATAAATGACCCCCAGTGACTTCTCCCACTAAACAGCTGAATTAGGGATTTATCTGAGTCTGTCCCACTTCCCCAAAGTCAATAGGATTGAAGTCTTTAGTGAACCAGTACCAAAGTGTTTCCTATGGCTTTACTGTATCTCCTTGTTACCCTAATATGGGGGGGGGGGGGGGTACAAGAGGATTCCTCTGTGGTCCACTAGATTGTGTGTACATGGGGCCAACCAAATGGCAACTCCAATCCTGTTTCACACAGGAACTATAGAGGAAGCAATCCTTAGGCACTAATGTACATATAACTTTATTTGTAAAGTGCTATAAGTATCCACGGTGCTGTACAGTATATAAAAGTGCACTCAGTACAAGTAACATAGTTAATACAATAAATATATACAAAGTACACAGGGATTAATGGAGGACACAGGTCTTACAGGACCAGTAACATCAAAAAATGAAAGTGTTTTAAAGTTATAAATATATAATGCAGTGTTGCCCTGCACTGGCAAAACTTCTGTGTTTTCTTCAGAAGCACAATTATTATTTATTAGAATAATCGCCTCTATAGCCATGGGGGCAGCCATTCAAAGGAGAAAAGACTCAGGTTACATGGCAGATAAGCTCTATAGAACATAATGGTGTTATCTACTATCCACTATTTAACTTGTGCCATATAGCCTTTTGTTTTTTCAATTTCTGCCATTGCAACTTGTTTATATGAACTATAGTAGTGTTTCTGAAGCAAACACACCAGTTTTACCAGTGCAG
>CM044438.1:106354031-106372883 GCA_024363595.1 Xenopus borealis
TTTTTTATATTCGATCTCAGGGAAGGATCCCCATTTTGGTAGCTTTAATCTGGCGAAGTAAGTGGTCGAATAAAAATTTTAAGGGGAAGTATTCGACCATCGAATTTTCGAATATTGGAATACATTTTATTCGAATTTGAATATTCGATGGTCGAATTTGATAAAAATTCGATCGATCTGTGATTCTTCATGTGAATTTAGTAAATCTGCCCATATGTGTATATATATATATATATCTCTATATATATAGATATATATAGAAAGAGAGATCCATTTCTGACCCATCAGCTTCTTGTGTCCAAGTAACTCAATCCCCAGCTTCAGGTACCAAACCAAACACGGCCGACTGTATAGGACTGGGGTTTAAGTGAATGCATATAATTAGTGACACTATTTATAAGGATAATTATAATACTGCTGCAAGAAGAAAGCTACTGGTGGCTTCACATCTCCTTACTGTACTGCTAGCCCCCCTGTCCTGTTCATACTCAGCCCTTACAACTCAAAGAATCATTGTACTGGGCATTAGGGAGCGCAGAATTGCACACAGATGTTAAGCAGATGGGAGAGTGAAATGCCAGACTTAGCCAAAACAAATAGGAGGAGGAGTAGTGAACAAATCTCCCTCTGTATTCTGGCAGCGTCAGGGTTAAACGTGGGGCCACTGTCAGTGCTGAGGTGTATGAGGAGCCTGAGGCTGCAAGCTGTGTGCCCTGATGCTGCATATTGTGCAGGCTCGTGTCTCCGCTTGCTCCCTGTGGGGAGGGGGGAGGGTTTTGGAATATGCATTTGCCTCTCCCCCTTGTGTCTGTTGAAACTCTAGAGCCTGGGGATATGTATTTTGTGGGCTGCATTCACCTCCCCTCTCACATTCAGGCATGTGCCAGGGATTCACCCCCTTTCCAAAGCAGCTGTGCCATGTCATGTCTCGGCGTGCCCTTCCTCAGTAAGTATATGAGCAGCGTGGGCTTGAGCAGGCACATAGCATGGCATTTATTGAGGGGTAACAAAGCATTCAGTGCTACAGTACAATACCCCATTAACAACATGGCACCTAAGTGGTAAATGTGAGTGGGAATGAGGCACTTGTGAATTGCGTTACTGAATTAGATCAGAAGCAAAAAAAAAAAAGCAAACTGTCATTGACAGCAATAATGTTATTAGTAAATGTTGTGCCGTGTACATTGCCCTGACTCTCTGGTTTCTCCTCTTGCAGCAGTGTATAAAGGCGTCCAGCTCTTCCCTGTGTGACCAGATGGAGTGCATGTTAAGGGTTCTCCAGGACTTGAAGAGATCTTCGCCGCCTCCATCTCCGGACATTGAGAAAACATGTGCGGTTCCACATCGTAGAGCGACCAGGCGGGACAATCGCATTTCCCATCGCACTTCAGATCTCTCTGAGGCGGACTCTGCCTGCTGCATGGATCTTCCAAGTGACGTGTCCCCGGGAAGCTGTGGACAGCGGGGCCTGGAATGGGATTCTGGGTACTCAGAGGTATCAGGAAGCTCTTTGCCAGGAGAAGAGGATGACATTTTGGAGGAGGAAAGTGAGACAATGGCACCCCCTGTAGTGCTGAGGCGCCTCCCTACTCCTTCCTGCCAGCGCCTCTCCTCAGGCGGGTTCCTCAATTCCCGCCAAGGGATAATACGTCCCAAATCCACATCAGATGTCTGCCTGGAGCAGTGGAGGGGCATTGGACTTGGCTCTGACTCTCAGGACTGGACTGGGTGCCTTCTCTCCCAGAGCCGCAGCCGACAGCCACTAGTTTTGGGTGATAATAGTTTTGCTGACTTGGTTAAGCAGTGGATGGATTTACCCGAGAATGGAGATGAGGAAGGACGGCGGGTGCGAGATGGTGGACGCTGGTTGCACAAGCCACATGGCTTCCTAATCAGCCTCTCTGGCAACGTTAAAAGGCGATTGGGTAACATGTCTAGATTGCGCCACTCTGATCAAGAAGCCGTGAAACGCATGTCCTGCCCTCAACTTGGCTGCCGGCCGCTCTCCCCCTACTATCACCAGTCTCTCTCGGACATTGCAGAGGCATCTACTAATCTCTTGCACTGCCGCAGTCGCCGGCCAATCATATGCAACGAAGGGGCTGGATTCTTATAGCACTTGACTTTATTGGGACTCAGAACTCAGCACATAAATTGGGAGCATATGTATATTTGTACAGTTTTTATATTATATTATTTTTTTTGCAATAAAATTGCATACAATTATACAAGATTGTGGCTGGTGGAGTGATTTCTACCCAATCCGATTTATACATGCAGGTGGGGGGCAGCTGTCTGCATATTAGATAACAGGTAAAGAGGAGTCTGCTGTTGCCACAGATAAAAAAGGAATTTAGAGTGGCATTGCACATCCAGTGGCCTATCCACATCCAGCCTTTACTGGTGCTGATTGTTATGTAAATGGGCCATTGGAATGATAATTCTGACTCTATTTGCTACAGCTGTCTGTCTGTCCCACACACAGGATACATGTCCCTTATAAAGGACTTCAGCTGTGTCTTATGTCCTGCATAATAATACCAGAGCAACCACCAGAAGACCAGGCACATTACTCTGAACAGTAAGGGCTCATCCAGACGGGAAGATTCGGGGAGATTTAAGCGCCTCTTCTTTGGGGCGACAAATCTCCCTGAATGGCTTCCTGGTATGTTGTACCCGCTAGCGCTAAAGTCGCCTGTGCCTATTCTTACACGGTGACGCGTTTTTCAAAGTCGCTCGAAATGGCTTCGTGAGGCAACTTCGAGCGACTTTGAAAAACGCGTTACCGTGTGTGAATAGGCGCAGGCAACTTTAGCGCTAGCGGGTACAACATACCAGGAAGCCATTCAGGGAGATATGTCGCCCCAAAGAAGAGGCGCTTAGTCGCCAGGCGACAAATCTCCCCGAATCTTCCCGTCTGGATGAGCCCTTACACATATGAGAGACACTATGGAAAGGCTACAAGTACAGGTACAGATATTGTATCCCTTATCTGGAAACCCATTATCCAGAAAGCTCTGAATTACGGAATGGCTGTCTCCCATAGGCTCCATTTTAATGACATAATACAAATTTTTTTAAAAACTAAGATATAATTGATCCTTATTGGAAGCAATAATATTTACATGATTTTCTAGTAGATTTAAGGTATGAAGATCCAAATTATGGAAAGATCCATTATCCGGCAAACCCCAGGCACGAGCATTCTGGATAATAGGTCCCATACCTGTATGGGATCTGTTAACTGGAAACCCGTTATCCAGAAAGCTCTGAATTATAGAGTGGTTGTCTCTCATAGACTCCAATTCTCAATCCATTTCTCAAAAGAGCAAACAGATTTTTTATTTTGAAATCTGACACGGGGCTAAACATATTGTCAATTTCCCAGCTGCCCCAAGTCACGTTACTTGTGCTCTGATAAACTTCAGTCACTCTTTACTGCTGTACTGCAAGTTGATATCAACCCCCCCAGCAGCCTAACAACAGAACAATTGGAAGGTAACCAGATAGCAGCTCCCTAACTCAAATTAACAGCTGCCTGGTAGAACTAAGAAAAGGACATATTAGTAAAAACCCATGTCCCATTGCGTACTATTCAGTTACATTGAGAAGGAAAAACAACAGCCTGCCAGAAAGCAGTTCCCTCCTAAAGTGCTGGCACAAGTCACATGACTGGGGGCAACTGAGAAACTGACAAAATGTCTAGCCCCATGTCAGATTTCAAAATTGAATATAAAATAATCTGTTTACTCTTTTGAGAAATGGATTTCAGAGTAGAAGTCTACTGGAGCAGCACTATTAACTGGCACATTTTGAAAAAAACATATTTTCCCATGACAGCATCCCTTTAAGGTATGACGATTCAAATTACAGAAAGGTCTGTTATCTGGGAAATCCCCCTCCCCATCCTGAGAATTCTGGATAACAGATTCCATACCTGTATTTAAATGGAGCTCTGTATGTGCTATTTATCTTTAGATGGTTTGTCATAATATTAATGCTATTTACTTATACACCATATTTTGCATATGATTGCACCCTTTAAAGCCAAGGACATACAATCCGGCTGAAATTTCATTATATGTATTCTTCATGTCTATACAAAAACGAGTGCAGACTGCAGCAAGCACAGTTACATAGTAACATAGAAGGTTACATGGAAAAAGACACTGAATGTAGTCCCAACTGAAAGAGGTGGCAACTCCTACATTGGGATTAACAATCTTGTGTTGTTTGCTGATTGAGGGTTCTGGGAACTGTAGTTTTTCACTCCTGAAAGGCTATAAGAAATTCCTGTTCTACTGGTTCAGAAGGGGTTGGCTGGAATATAGACTAACTTCCCATCCCCCCCCCCCCACCTAATTAAAGTCGCTGAATAGAAATTGACAATAGGATAATCCATTTGTTTTCACCTTTGTTAATGGATTCAGGCCTTCCACAATTCCAGGAGGCACAAAGAGACAAAGGGCATTGGGAATATGGCAGCCTCACTCAGATAAACTGGGCAGAAATACTACTTTCCACGTCAGTCATAGACTTATTTAGTACAACAAACACACAAGGGGTCACAGTGGCCTCATACATTTCTGTATAAACACAGGGAGATGGAGGTTATTCTCACCAGGGTCGGACTGGGCCGGTGGGATACCAGGAGAAAACTCAGTGGGCCCTGGCCCCCACCCCCCCAGACCTGCTCCCTGATAAGCTGGTCGTCAGCGCAAGCGAGCGGAGCATCATTCACACGTTCTCGCCAGCGCACAGAGTGTCTTTCAGGGGAGGGAGTTTGGAAATCGGAAGGGGTCCCCTCGGTGATTGCCAGGAAGCCCTTTGCTTTGCAGTCCTGGTGGGCTCCCAATGTGCCAGTCCAACCCTGATTATTACTGGTCTTCATATTCTCTGTATCATTAGTCAGGCCTGCCTACTGGCACCATAACACTGACAATGCAAATAACATAGTAGCACCAATAGTAGCAGTGGGGGTATTGGCACAGCAGTGGGTATAGTAGCAATGGGGTAAAGCACATACCTGTATAAGTGTATTTATGTATATTTTTAGTGTTATGTGTATACACAGTGCTGTACATTAAAAGTAGAAATAACACAGTTGCAGCTAGAAGCAGTGGGGGGTAATAGCCAACACTACCATGGAGATAATTGCCCAGTAGACTCTATAGAGGCACTAAGAATTTAGGTGCTGCTCATTCCGAGGCCTGTCATTTGAAATACAAAACCAATCACCCACTGTGCCTGGCATTGTCATTCATCCACAGATGAACAGCCTTTTATTTCTCAGTCCTACTTTATAAATAATAGGGCTGTGCAAAGTCATGCCACCATAATTTAGTACAGAAATCACTTATTAGTTTGGGAGTTTCACCCTTTGTAAAATGTATAATGAAGCAATAAAATTCATAATGAATCAGATACAATTTGAGAGTAGGACTGGCCAGATATGGGATGAATTTGATGTAGTTGGCCAGTTTAAATATATTGTAATATATGGACAAAAAACCCCTGTTTTGTTTAAAGGGTAAGGTATTTTTTTAGTAGCTGTATGCACAAAATGTCTCATTTGGTAATGGGTTGAGTGCAGAGGCCCTCTTGTATTTGTTTGTATATATATATATATATATATATATATATATATATACACATAGATATAGTCAGAGTAATGGCACCCACAGGAATTACTCAGCAAAATGATTGTAATAAAGGAAAAACAAAAGTGGAGGCCTACTCCTGATACAGGGCTTTCTACAGTTTGCTGGTGGATCTTTGCCCTATGTGTTCATCCAGGCTGTGGAGCAAATACCCATCATAAGAGAGGCTAGTGTTGGACGGGGTTACAGGGGCCACCAGAAAACCTTATGCTGAGGGCCCACTTTCCAAACTTTCCTCTCTTTATTCTCCTAGTCTCTTTTCTCTACATACTATACTGTGTTCTTCTGTTATTATTTCCCCTCCCCCATAAAGGAATAAGAAATAGGCTAAATGGTAGATGTATATTTTGTTTGAATAAATAAATAGTTTGAATAAAAAATGGAAAAATAACTTGCACAAGTGACTTGAGCATACAGTTGCACTGTCACTGGAGTTATATAGTGAAGTGTTAATATGTAATGCACGGCACTGGAATATATATTTCATATTATAGATTTACAGTTGATTTAGTGGCGTATGAATCACTAGGACAAGGCACATGTCACGTTAGGTTATATGAGTATTAGAGATGAAAGGAGTAAAGATGGTATTGAGAAATGGTTTTTGTAGTTTCCGCAAGGAAAAGTCATGGCTGAATATATGTAACATTTGAATACTGTATATGTAACATTTGTTACATATATACAAATTGCTGCAATTTTGAGCGACTTTTAAAATCGCGTCGCCGTGTGTGAATAGGCGCAGGCGACTTTTCGTGTAGCGGGTGCGCACTGCTACCAAGCTATTTGGGGATATTCGTCCCAGCGATTAGTCGCCAGGCGACGAATCTCCCCAAAATCTCCCCGTGTGGCCTTACCCTTAATAGCGAGGAAAAAAAATAAGCATTTTACCTTCTGTCTATTTAGGTTTTCTTTGCTCTTTTTAGTACAGTAGAACCCCCATTATATGTTTTTCAGGGAACCATAAAAAATGTTGTAAAATTCAGGAAATTGTAAAATAAGGGAAGTCTTTTTCCTACCTCTGCTGGGCCTGTACTGTAGTATCTTCAATAATTAGGCCCCATTAGAAACTGCTTCCTGCTTCAGAGATGCAGCAAAGAGCTAATTAACCTTCTGACAGGGCTCAGCAAATGATAAGGGAGCGCCCCAGGCATCGGAAATCCTAAAGCACAGAGATAAGGGCCTGGACCAGTTCATGTTGCAAAACCGTTATACTCTGCCCTGTATAATGTTCCAGCTTCCGTAATGTTCCAAGGCTCCCTGTCCTTTACCTGGACATACTGATAAAGTGTATGAATATATAGAAATATTCTATTCACAAGCAGAGATAGGATTTCTCTTTGCCAGTAGCATTGTGGGCAGAGAACAGATTTGGAAAGGATTACTCTAACCATTTTTTATGCATTCTTATCAGGGAAAATCCTCTAGACTGCATAGAAATTCATCTGTTGCCATGGAAATAACCCCCTCCCTTGCATTATTTTGCTCTTGTGGGATTATAGTCGGAATAAGAGCCATCATTCAGTAAGTGTAAAATGTTGGCATCTGTGGTGCCTATTGTCTATATACAGGCTGCTGCTGCCCAGACACACGTAACTATTGTTACTCCATGCATCAGAACGCTGCTCCACACTCTGGATACAGAGGGCTAATCTCTGCCTTAGGGACAGACAGGGAGATTCGGGGAGATTCTGTCGCCTGGCGTTTTTAGCAGGCGACAATCTCCCCGAATTTCCTTCTCCCTGTCTTCCACTAGTAAAAGGGACAAAGCGCCAGCGCCTGTGCACACGCTGCGCGGCGATTTCCGGAATCGCCCGAAGATACCTCGTGAGGAAACTTCGGGCGATTCCGGGAATCGCCGCACAGCGTGTGCACAGGCGCTGGCGCTTTGTCCCTTTTACTAGCGGCAGACAGGGAGAAGGAAATTCGGGGAGATTGTCGCCTACTAAAAACACCAGGCGACAGAATCTCCCTAAATCTCCCTGTCTGTCCCTACCCTTAGGGTAGAACTCCACAGGCGATTTAAGCCATGAGACAAAACGCTGGTGTCAAACTGGATACACACACAGAAATGTCGGATGCACACTACAGCAACATCCGACAGTGCCATTAATTGCCTAGGATTCGGCGCATCCATCATGATGCCTGCACTTCCTCGTGTCGGAACAGAGGTAAACGCACCATTATCGCCTGTGTAGTACTACCCTTAATCAAAGCTACAAAGTATAAAAATTATACCAGTTATTTAAAGTTTAAAGGGTGAGTGTATTTCTAAGATGAAAATCTGCTCAGTAGTAATAGAGCTGTCACATTTCCTGGAAAGAAATCCCAGCCTTCCTGTTTAAAGGAGAACTAAAGCCTAAAATAAATATGGCTAGAATGTTACATCCAGTGTAGGCGCCGGCCAGCAGCCCTATTGGCCTGGTCTTTGTTGCAGCCACATAGTTGCATTGAAGGGATATCTGCAAAGGCTTCCTGCATTATGGCGACACTTGCATGGTTGACTTTTGTTGCTGATGTTACTCCATCTCCCGTTGTTTCCTGTCGTGTGGAGGAAGTGATAACAGATGGGATGTAACGCTTTCATACTGATGTAGATCATGTGCTTTACACAGGGCTGCCTTTTAATACCCCAGGGCGCCTCACCCCAAGCACCGACCCCTGGCATTGAGTTTCTAGGTTCAGTACAAGAGTAATGGGGAAAGAAAGGATTGTCATAACCACTGGAAAACAGAGTTACGGCCATTAGAACCTGGGGCAGCTCCATTGGCCTGTGCTCAAATACATATCCCAGCATGCAACGGTTTAGTCTCACCTGACTAACCAAGGAAAACATAAGCTGTGTGTGTTTTGAGGGGTTGGTGGCAAGTGATGTATGGCAGCCATACAGGGCAAGGTTTGTACAGAGCCAGTGGTTCAACCCACTTCAGGGTGTTTGACCACAGCAGAATACATTTCCCAGTGAAGCATGATATTTGAATATACCTGATCAAAATGATGGACTGGGGCTGCTGCCTCAGGACCCCCCTGTCAGGTCCTCAAAGGAATACATGATGCTGCAAGCCCCCTCTCCCTCCACCACATGTACCTTTTAAAGGAGAACTAAAGCTTAACCAAAGAAGTAGCTAGAAATGCCCTTTAGCAGTCTCCAAAAGATGCCCCAGTAGCTCCCCATCTTTTTTTCTGGTTCACATGCTCTGTGCTGCTGTCACTTACTGAGCTTAGGGGCAGAATATATATATATATATATATATATATATATGGCACAATATAAGGCTAATTAGTAAATTATTCACATTATTGGTATACTCCAGCTCAGAAATCACTATGATTAATATCAGAATTGATTATAAGCCCCGTAGCAAAAGCTTTTATGGCTAACCTCATTTTCTGCTTGTTGATTAGCAACAACCCTTAAGCTTAGCTTCTCAACAGCATAAAATATGACATCTCTAGCCATATTCATTCATATTTTTTTTAGGGTTTAGTTCTTCTTTAATCTCCAGTGTGGCCATGATCAGGAGTGAAGGTCAGAGGGGAGCAGGTCTGAGTTTGCAGGGCCCACTGGTTTCTTTTTTTGTCCCACAGCCCAATCCAATGCTGCCTAATCAGATAATAAACAGGAAAGGATGTCAACATACAGCGCATTTGGTGAATAGAGGGCATGTTGTGCCATACAGGACTGTTTCTTGGCCTGAGTATAAGTGAAGCATCTGAAATCTGCTCTGTGTTGTGTCTGCGTCGGCCATCGACATACAAACTCTCCAAATCCCCTCTTTGTGTCTGCTCCAGGAACACATTAAAGATCCAACTTGATCAGACTGAATTTTAAAATCTGTTTAATACATACTGGCCTGGTGTTTGGGCAGATATCTACCAGGGAGGCCATCAGAGAGGGACCCTACATGGGCAGATAAGCTGCTGACTTGGTCTGAAGGGTCCAATTCAGCAACTAAAATTTGCCCATGTGTGGCCAGCTTTGTGGAGGAAGATCAACATTTACACATTTTCTTTTACTAAAGACTGATTTTTCTGGTCAGAGTTTTAAAGGGGAAAACACAATTTTTTCGTAGAAAATAAAAACCTTGATTTTTTCTAAATGCATTTAACACAGAGGCTACTAAAATTCAGAATAAAAAGTACTCCATCTCAGACATGCCAAGGTCGTGTAGAAATCAATGGCAGATGTCCCTTTTACAATTGGAAGATATCATGATCTGCTCTTGGTTTCGTATAATAATCTGAAAATGTTGTAATTTTCAGGCGATAATCAGAAAACGTCTGTGTTTTCAGATGTAAAAACAGAAAAAAATCATATCATTTGACTTTTTTCAAAACTTTAGGGAGTCTTTTCCCGTACCAGATTTTTCCAAGTTAATTTATGGATAAATAAGTTAAAAATGTGGATGGGAGTTTGGTCGAAGTGGTTTCACTATAACAATGACAATTTTTTCATATTTTTGTAAATGTGTCTGATGAACCCTTCCCTTGCACAGGAAGAAAACACATAACAATATTATACTCTGTGCAGTCTGGCGCCACAGATGGATATTGTAATATAAAACAAAAGAGTCTAGAAAATATGTCCTTATAAACCGACATGTCATGATATCATCAGTTCTGATTGGTGTATAGTGACCTTTACCAATTAGTTCACTGAATCTTGTATGTCAGAAAAATTCATGTAACTCTCCCCTCTTTATACAGTACAGAGATATTGGAAGTCATAGTGGGGTTCTCTAACCTGTATAATTCAGTCTGCAGCCTTGTGCCTTTATATGGTCCTGGGACTCCTGGGTGACTTATAACAGCTTTATATTTACAATAATTTTTTTTATGTACTGCAACATGTAATAATATTATGCCATTTACAATTTAGAATGACATACTCAGCAATTATATTTTTCAGGCACATATAACAATATGCAAAATTACAAAATGTTGACAAAGAAACTAATGTTCCTGCAACTATATAGTCAGGTCCCTCCCCAGCTAAGGCCTCAATAACTACTCTACTCTACTGATCAACCAAAACTGACCAAAACAGAAAACAAGAGCAAGAGATGACCTGTTAATTGTGGGCATCGGTTGTCATCACATGACCTGGAAATGAACGGACCACACTTTACTGCACTTCCATACATGATCAGCCAAGTTAAATCCATGGTCTCCACTGTAAATACATTAGCATTTATAGCTCGGCTTCTCTTCTGTTGCCTGTAGGGATATATTCAGCAGAACCCAGCCTTAGAACAAAGGACCATCCCTTTTGGTGGATAAAAGATATTTGCATTTATGCAGATGTTATCACAAGGTCCTTATTAGTTAAAGGGCAGTGCCTACAGGCACACACAGCAATAATGTAAATAATCCCAAATCTGTAACATCTAAGCGCCTTGATGCTTCTTGCCTGAGGGTTAGTGTTCTTAGCTAGGAACCTTCCCATCAAAAATATGTCTGGGAATAGTTGGAACTGTAAGACAACATTCTGGATAATTTTAGATCCTATTAGAGGCTTAAGTAGATATTTTGATCTTATATTAAGCTTGAGGCCTTTGGACTTGTATTTTTATATGGTCATGAAACTCCTCTGTAAATTATAATATCCTTATTTTTTACAAGAGGGGGTACTTTATTCACTATATACTTTATAACAGGGGTTACATTATTTCCTATATAATTTCTTTGGGCCAGGTATCCTTTTTCAGTTCTTTATTGGTGCACTTTTTATTTTCTTGCAAAGAAATCTTTTTCCTTTTCTACTGTTCCCCTTTGTGCTTTTGCTAATTGCTGCTCTGACAAGTGCTAAGTGCTTACATGCTGATATATTAAGTTACATTTATACAAAAACCATGGGGTCACGTCTGGGCTTTGAGAAAATAAGAAGCATTGTCGGTGGCAGTGAGAGGGTTAAGTGCGTCTGGCAATGTGCAGCTGGACTTGGCGGAAGTTAGGGGGATCTGCAGACTTTTTTGTCCCACTCTGAGATCTCTCAGCTGTGTTATGACAGGTTCTGTATGTAATCAGCGCCAGACAGACTGCTTAACTGCTTCCAAACTGAGGGAAAAAGCAGAAATGGCCATGTACCAGCCAAGCCAAAGTACTGTATCTGGAAATGATATTACATACAGACTCAGGCAAGGGAGCTCAGAGTTGGGTTCACAATGAAGGGTCACAAGATATAGGGGGATGCTCTGGGGATCTCTGTTGGGTGATGCATTGAGAAGGGAACCATGAATGTATTCAATTTACAGCACAAAGTACTAAAAACAACTTTATAAAGTAGATAAAAAAACATAGATTCAACATGCTACACGTATGTGTGATACTTGCTATCCCTAACACTAACATAGTTATCCTGATTGGGCCCAGCTTCCTTTTCTTCATATGTTTACCACAGAGCGTGATAAGGAAAAACTGAGCCCATTTTGCTAATTAGCACGAGGCTAATAAACCTTTACTACATGCAAATGCGGGACTGCACTGGTTTCAGCAGACTGTAAGCTTTTTGGGGCAATGTCGTTATTGCAGCTCAAACTCCTAACACTTATGTATTTGCATTTATTTATAGCAGCTGCACCCCTGTTGTGTGTATTCTTTATAAACCACTGTGTACACTTGTGGTGCTATATAAACACATAACTACATTTACAATAGCAAACCTACAGTATATACATGAGGAATGTAAGGATGAATACACCAAACATGACATGTGGCATGAGAAATTCCAGCTCAACCCTGCACTTTATATATATATATATATATATACACCACAAGTGCAAAGGTGCATGTTGGAAAAAAATACACCTAATTTAGGGTCCCACAACCCAGCACTGCACATATCCTACATCTTTAAAATGTCAATACAGCAATGAACATTTACAAGGTCAGCAATGGGCATTCATTGGCTTGGCAGGGCAGGTCTAACGGGTGAGAGAAATACAAATTACTGTTGTAATGGTGGAAACCTGATGGCCCCATAAAACAGTACAAGGACTTAAATAATCTGCATATCACAGTTTAATTTGAAACATGGCAAACTGGACACACTTAAAATTTATTTTTATATATTAATTCGCAAATCAGGCATGTGACCGGCAGGATAATCTCAGATCACGGCTCCATATAGTTACATAGTTAAATTGGTTTGAAAAAAGCCAAAGTCCATCAAGTTCAACCCCTCCAAATTTAAAACCCAGCATATATACACACACACCTACACTCTCTCACACAAACCATATATGCCCATAGCTATACTAACTGTAGAGTTTAGTATCAAAATAGCCTTTGATATTATGTCTGTCCAAAAAATCATCCAAACCCCTCTTAAAAGCATCAACAGAATGAGCCATCACAACATCACCCGGCAGTGCATTCCACAACCTCACTGTCCTGACTGTGAAGAACCACCTACGCTGCTTCAAATGAAAGTCCTTTTCTTCTAGTCTGAAGGGGAGGCCTCTGGTGTGGTGATCCTCTTTATGGGTAAAAAGGTCCCCTGATATTTGTCTATAATGTCCTCTAATGTATTTGTAAAGTGTAATCATGTCCCCTCGCAAGAACCTTTTTTCCAGAGAAAACAACCCCAACCTGGAAAGTCTTCCCTCATAATTTAAGTCTTCCATCCCTCTAACCAGTTTAGTTGCACTTAGTCTCTGCACTCTCTCCAGCTCATTTACATCCCTCCTAAGGACTGGAGTCCAAAACTGCACTGCATACTCCAGATGAGGCCTTACTAGGGATCTATAAAGAGGTATAATTATGTTTTCATCCCTTGAGTTTATGCCCTTTTTTATGCAGGACAGAACTTTATTTGCTTTAGTAGCTACAGAATGACACTGCCCAGAATTAGACAACTTGTTATCTATAAAAAAAAACCCAAGATCCTTCTCACTTAAAGGACCAGTAACATAAAAAAATGTAATTTTTTTTAAAGTAATACAAATACAAAGCAGTGTTGCCCTGCACTGGTAAAACTGCAGTGTTTGCTTCAGAAGCACTACTATTTTTGATATAAATAAGCTGTTGTGTAGCAATGGGGGAAGCCATTCAAAGGAGAAAAGGCTCAAGTTACACAGCAGATAGCAGATAAGCTCTGTAGAACATAATGTTATCTGTTATCCATTACTTATCCTGTGCCATGTAGCCATTTTTCAATTTCAGCCATTGCTACTTAGCAGCTTGTTTATATGAACTATAGTAGTGTTTCTGAATCAAACAGATCAGTTTTAACAGTACATGATATTTTCTTTACTTTAAAACGCCTTAATTTTTTTTGGTGTTACTGTTCCTTTAAGGAAACTCCCAAGTCCGTACTACTTCTACCTACCCCTGTTACTGACCCCTGAGGACCCAATACTGCACCTTCCACAGGACACCACATAATTAACTGCCCTCTGTGCTGTGCCACCATGCAAAATTATTCTACAAGTTGTAGATTAACAACAAAAAATATTTTGTTTTATAATTTAAATCATTAAAACTGATAGATAAGGAACCTAAGTTTACCTTGAAGACTCTCTCTCTCTCTGCAGTCCGTGCATCATTAGCGTCTCTCGCAGAGGGAGAAGGGCATTTAACTGATATAATCTTATGGAAAACAAGCTAGAGACAAGGTGTAAGATACAGAATGTGCTGGCCTCAGTAAGATAAAAGCCTGCCACTGCTGTGTTTTCCCTTATGTTCCTATGTGTTAGCAGCTGTTCTGACACTGCTCTGAGATTTAGTCCTTGTTGCCTTGTGGTCCGTGTATCAGCTCAGCTCATTACTGGTAAATAACTGTGTAAATAACATACTAAAGCGTGCTGCTACTTAACACATACACGTTGCTCCCACCCCTTGTGTGAACACATCATGTCAGCCACATGCGACAATATTTGGATAAGGCTCGGGTTACTGCACAAACCAGTTTGATGGACTGTGAAGATATCCAGGGTCTGTAAAGCAATGTTAAAGTGCAGATAAAGTTACAGTATAACAGGTAAGAGTCCCCATTTCCTTACAGCATTATTCCACCCACAAGAAAGCCATACTCCTCAGTCATTACTTTCCTTACAGAAATATCTCACTGCTGTCCTATGGTTTACACCTTCTGCTACTACTTGCCTACCAAATCACCCTGCTATACCTGCTACCCTACAATTCACTATCACCACTGCTACTTTAGGCACCATATCTCTCTACTACTATACCTGCTATCCCACATCCACACTCCCTTCCCTGAGACTATTATCCCACTGCTACTATAGGTACCATCTCCCCCTACTATACCTGCTATCCCACATCCACACTCCCTTCCCTGAGACTATTATCCCACTGTTACTATAGGCACCATCTCTCTACTACTATACCTAATATCCCACAGTCACACTCCCTTCCCTGAGACTATTATCCCACTGTTACTATAGGCACCATCTCTCCCTACTATACCTGCTATCCCACAGTCACACTCCCTTCCCGGAGACTATTATCCCACTGTTACTATAGATACCCTCTTTTTCATTGCTACTGGGGTTAACATTAACAATGACATTGCTATAAACTCAGAACACCTGATATGTGGGACCAAAGAAATATTAATATGACAGAGATAATTATTCTGAGCACATGCAAGTACAGACATGATTTTGTGATGTATTGAATAACTAGATGAAACAATGACCTATTTACTATAACAAAGGAGTCTGTATCTTCCTCCAGAGTAACCAACAGAGATACATAGTTCTAAACAAACTTTTTATTAAATTCCAAAGCTGCAAATAGCATACAGCAGAGACAGGCTGTGTCTCCCAATGTAGTCTTGACTTACTATCATCCTCTTAGTCCCAGCATCTTTTATCAGTGTATAATTGACAATAAATCTGAGGGTTGTAGTTCTACAGTAGTTGTTTAAATGCCAATTGTCTATGAAAGCAGGCCATGGTCTGACTATAAATTCAATTAAAATGTAGGTTTTTAAATCTTGTATTATATGGGGATTTGTTTGCCTCAATAAACTTGTAAAAACAAGCCTTCATCTCCTGGTAGCTGCATCCTATTGTATTATTCTTAAAATATCATTATATTAAAATATTTGGCGATATCGCCAAACGAGCGGCTCTCCCTGTCTATGGCCACCTTTAGACAAGCAGCTGATTAACAGACCTGTCTTTACTGGGGAACTCTGTAACTTTGTTTAAAAAGGACTAGGACTTGAGCAAATGCTGTTTTCAATAGCAATTATTATTGAAATTGTATTTTATATTAATTAATGCATATTGGAAAGTTGCTTAGAATTATGTTTTATTAAACTTGCTATTTTTGTTTTGGGATTGACTTGCCCTAAGGAAGTGTGGTCCCAGGCAATGCAACTGAACCCTCAACTGTCAGTAGTAGTCAGACAGACACCACAATCAAATTATGGGTGGTAAATACGCACAGTGAGCCCTTGCCCTATGGAGTGAGGGTTTACATGTAGATGTGTGTACAAAAATCATCCTTTTTGGGAACTTTATAAAACCTGTGAGCAGTAACGTAACTAAGGAGGATCGGGCCCAGGTGCAGGCCATGCAGCTGGGACCCCCCAAACCACCCAAAGGGGGTGCGGACCTGGGTGCAGTTGCCCCCCTGCACCCCCAGTAGTTATGCCCCTGCCTGTGAGTGCACAGAGGGGGGTTGGGTTCCATACATGTGTATGTAACATTGGCTGGGCACTCCACAATCTTGTATGCACTGGTGCCAGAGCTTGTATGTACATGTAGACAGGAGAAACAGTTCAGAGTGAGCAGTGATCACAATCTAGTTTTTGTGCCTGAATTACCAGGCAGTTACAATATATTTTTTGCTCAAGGCTACTAGGAGGCGACACCAGAAATGGAGCCAAAGCTCCCGGGGTCAACAAGAAACTTTTCCTTCTCCCTTAGCCTTAGCAATCTATGCTACGAAACAGGCCATTGAATAAATGTTTTCTTTGCTGCAAAAGTGAGAGAATTGCAATTTACTGTAGATATGTGCTCCCATCAATTCTCAATGTTTTTTTTCTCTTCCACAATATTAAGTGTCATTGATGTAACAGTGGGTGCAACTAATCAGAGAGCAGGTGAGAAGGGAGCAATGGCAACACAGAAAGCCAGGTGTCAATCCCTGGTCAAATATCTGCCTCAGAATGTATCACTTGTGTGACAGAACCTACAGGCTTGTATAAGCAAAGCCCTGACTCTCACACACCAGCGATAACAGAAAGCTTGGGGTATAATAAGTGCAGCAGGACACACTCACCCATTTATACTCTAGATGAAACAATACCGAATTACAGAGAGGGTAGAACTGGGTGTGGAAAGACAGACTGTGGCAATGACCAAGGTCCAATGATTTCACTGGAGTGTTGGCAATTATTAAGTACTACATACATTCTGCAAAGCCATGATGGATAGCGCGCATGCGCATTGTGAAAAGTGGTCACTGTTCGGGGCCCCTCCCTCCCGGTGCAAGTTTCGCTGCGCTGGCGGGGGGCATTTAAAAAAAAAGTACTGGCACCCCCAACCGGAATGCAGGCTCGCATCAGCCTGCACCTTTGGTTGGGGGTAACTTTTTTTAGCGATAGGTGCCCTTTAATAGTCACTTTCTATGGCTTCTTACAGCAGTTGATGCTTGATAAAGGGGTTATCTCCGAAACGTTGCATGCCGCAGTAAATAAATTCTTTCACAAGGATTTTGCCCTGCCAGCAATACCTGTGTCCTCATAAACTTTGTACTTTCTTACAGCAGCCCCTCTGTCATTTGCCAGAACCCACAGATTACCAGTTAGGGCCTGGGCCAAGGCTGCAGACAGGACTGGCTGATTAATTAGCTGTACAATCAAGGTCTAACTTAAATTACTTACCGTACTGAGGCCTTTATCAAGGATTTATTTATTCACAATGCATTTCCAATGTTTTGGCCCTTGATAAAGGCCCCAGTGTGGGCTAAAATGTTGGAAATGTATTGTGAATAAAGCACATCAATTTTTTCACAAAAGAAAGGCGTGCGGGTCAGTTTGCTATTCTATTTCTGGGCAGAACTATCCACCCCATGTAGTATATACAGGCATGGGATGAGCCTGGCAGTGCATATATAGGGTGGATTTTTATGTTAAAAGTGAAACAATGCATTTTTATGCTGAAATCTTGTTTCCATCCCAGCAGTGTAGTATTTAGGTCCGGTGCCACCTGCAGGGAATCACAAGCTGAGGGCAATAGTCAATGGGGAGATTTGTCGCCCACAAATTATTTATGGATGACTGCAGGTGACAAATCTCCCAAAAATCCCAAAGTCACCCGAGGAAACTTTGGGCAACTTCGTACAAACTAAGCTATGCGTTGGTCTTACTGCAATTTCAGTTCTTTCCAATGGAGATGTATTTTTGGGAGATTTGTTGCGCAAAGTTGTGCATTTTTATTGAGGGCAACAAATCTCCCCATTAGCCACTGCCCTAAAAAAAAGTAATTCATTCATAGAACATACGTGTGTCATTGCCCTAAATGTTCTTCTACAAGCCCGAGGGAATAGTTTTCTGGCTCTGAGCCTGCAGTGCATGTGAATGGATGCTAATGAAATTCATTATTAGTTAAACAATGCCTAATGAATGCAGTAAACAAGATTTTTCATGCCCTGAGGGTGGATTCACTTCTTGCAACTATAGTGTTGTACACTCATTGCACTATGTCCAGCGAATTACATCAGGTCTATCAATGGTGGGTGGGCAAGTAATGGGTCTCACTGCCAAACTGCTGCTCCCGTAATGTGCCCTGGCCTTACCAAGTGTGCAGATGGCATAATGATGCACAAAATCTGTATGTGTTTTTTAACTGTATATTAACATGATGGGGGGCACTTATTATAGTGTATAGACAATTCACTCAAATATCATTATATTCTGTACCAATCCTATGTCAGGAATGCCTAGTCTGTGGACCCAAGTTATTGCTGAACTATAACTTCCACAATTCTGACAGTTTGAAACTGCCGGATATTGGGGGTAGGGAATTCCTGTGGTGGAGGGCACGAAAGAAGCTATGTCTTAGTCAACTCTTGGGGTGAATGTGATGAAGAATGGATAACGCTGAACTGACCAGAGGGGCTGTACACAGTTCCTTCCCAAAAGCTACTGTTTCCCCTGTTAATATAGGCACCATCTCTCCCTACTATACCTGCTATCCCACAGTCACAATCCCTT
>CM044438.1:106375417-106394632 GCA_024363595.1 Xenopus borealis
CCCTACTATACCTGCTATCCCACAGCCACAGTCCCTTCCCAGAGACTATCATCCCATTGCCCTACCTAAAGACAGCTGTGTTCAGTTTTCCCCAGGAAAACAGCTTGCACCGGGCACTCCCTCCTGGTGCGAGTCGAGTTTGCCTGCGCTGGCGGTGGGCATTTAAAAAAAAACAAAAAAAAGTACTGGTACCCCCAAAAGGAATGCGGGCTCTATCAGCCTGCACCTTTGGTTGGGGGTAACTTTTTAAGTGATAGGTGTCCTTTAAGTGGGCTAGTGGGGCTGTTTGGGCCTCTTTGTACTTGGAATGCCAGGGCCTATTTTAAATCCTAGTCCAGACCTGCCTTGGCCTATGACTGACGATCAATATAAGGAGCTCAGAGGCATGCCAGAAACAAGATGGTGCCACCATGAAAGTGTTCTCTGCTCCATTTTTAACCCTTAAATGAGAACTTATATTTTATATAGTAAACTTATTGCACCAGCCTAAAGTTTCAGCTTGTCAATAGCAGCAATGATCCAGGACTTCAAACTTGTCACAGGGGGTCACCATCTTGGGAAGTGTCTGTGACACTCACATGCTCAGTTTGCTCTGAGCAGCTGTTGAGAAGCTAAGCTTAGGGGTCGTCACTAATTATCCAGCAGAAAATGTAATATAAGCTGATACTACAGGACTTATTGGTAAATTCTGATGCTAATTGCACTGGTTTCTGTGATGCCCTGTAGTAATTATCTGTATTAATGACTAATCAGCCTTATACTGTGCCATTTCTATTCTATGTGTTCTGTATATTGTGAGTGGGTCCCTAAGCTCAGTAAGTGACAGCAGCACAGAGCATGTGAATCAGTGAATCAGAATCAGAAAAGAAGATGGGGAGCTACTGGGGCATCTACTGGGGAGACACAGATCTTTACTACTAAAGGGCTGTGGTTGCCTTGGGCTGGTACACAAGCACAAAACATCATGTACAACATTTCTAGTTATTTCAGCTAGTTTTCCTTTAAGGGGCCACGCCAGGGGCAATTCTGGCCCCTCCGCCACCTGAGGCAGCTTGGTGTTGCTGCCACCCGCCCTCCACAGTTGCATTCACCTTTGCGATCCGGAGGGGGTCCATGGAGTGGGCCTGGACGCTGTTGCAGAGAGCATAATTGCACTGTCTGCGCACTGGGCCATACACAGAATTATGGGCAACAGCTTTTTAATTCCATAAAACCCACCTATCTGACTTGGAATAGGTGAAGCTTATAGACACAATGTGGCCCTGTTCCCCAGTGGTGTGTAACTGAGACATATGAAGTACTTGTACTGAGGAATTCATTCACAGCCTTAAATCAGGGTGACTGCAAATCAATAGCAGCACATTTAGGAGCAGCAGATAGAGCTTTGGGATGAGTTATTAGTGGCACAGCTATGTGCTCACATTTAATTAGCTCAACAAATCTGTCAGGTATCTGAGACTCTTGTGCCACTGACCTGGAACCATGACGGGTCACTGTAGGATTGGTAGTGACCTTGTCTGGGGAGTCCAATATATTTGTGTGTCATTACAGCTCTGGCCACAAAAGCAAGAATTCTTCTTTTCGCGAGTGATTAATGTGTAAGAGCCACACTTTACAACCTTACAAAAACACAAGCACCATATCCAATAACAACATGGCATCTTTTTTGTGCCCCTAGAGTACATGACTACTAATTAGTGTTTTACTTCATACATTGATTTACTGATTAACTGATAACCAACCTTTCCTGATCTTGCTAAAGATGTACATTGCAGGTATAGGATCCAGAAACCTGTTATCCAGACAGCTCAAAATTAAGTAAAGGCCACCTCCCATACACTTCCTTTTAGGAATGCACCAAATCCACTATTTTGGATTCGTCCGAACCCCTGAATCCTTCCCGAAAGATTCGGCCGAATACTGAACCAAAGCCGAACCCTAATTTTCATATGCAAATTATGGGTGGGAAGGGGAAAACATTTTTACTTCCTTGTTTTGTGCCAAAAAGTCATGTGATTTCCCTCCCTGGCCCTAATTTGCATACGCAAATTAGGATTCGGATTCAGTTCGGTCATGCTGAAAGATTCGGCCGAATCCTGTTGAAAAAGGCTGAATCCCGAACCAAATCCTGGATTCGGTGCATCCCTAACTTCCTTTTAATGAAATAATTAAATGTAAAGAAACATTATTTCCTTTTTCTCTGTGATAATAAAACAGTAGCTTATACTAGTTCCTAACGAAGATATACTTAATCCTTATTGGCTGCAAAACAATACTAGTGGGTTTGGATAAATGTTTAAATGATTCCTCAGCAAAAGTATGGAGATCCAAATTATGGAATCCCCAGGTTCCAAACTTTCTTCATAACTGGTCTTATACCCGAATTTTTGTGTTATCAAAATGTTGTTAATGCACAGAAGAGTTTTTTTTTTTTTATGCATTCAAGTAAAGAAATAATTAAGAAAATTTATAATTTCCTCTGGTATTCAATACATATATTATGGAATTATTGTTCAAAGCAGGTAAGTCATTTTGGGACACAGTTATATATATTAATTCTATGATGTTGCTTGCAATAATAAAAGGTTGTGGGGAGACTGGACCATTGCATTCTATTTTATAATTCCATAGGACATCCCTGTGTGGCTCAGGAAGACTGGTTGGTCCACCAAGGTGGTACACAACATGCATGCAGAATTATTATTTTTATTATTTTTTGGTATATGGTTGATATAGTCTCCACTTACACATGATTCACATGAGTCTCTGCCCCTATGTAACTTATAGTCTTATGGGGGAATGTAATAAAACAACAAACGACAAAATAATTTGCGCAAAGAATAAAATAATAAAAATTTGCATTTCACTATATAATATTCTTTCTTAAGCTGTTATTACACTTAGTATTTTAATTTAGTATTTAATTAAGCATTTGCAAATGTAATTGTGCATTGTCAAACTTTAATAGGTGCTTGAAGGTGTGATAATCTTTTGGAGCAAACATAACAACTTTTCCAGTTAGAAGGTTTATTACATTCACACTGTGCACAGGCGGAAACAATAAAATGTGCAAAACTTTATATGTCTCAGTTACACCCCACTGGGGAAAAGGTCCTCCCGGGACACACTTAGGAACAAAGATAAATGGAGAGCACTCTAATTTGATCTACCCCAGTTAATTAGAATGCACTATGTTACTGGTGTGGGCTTCTACACTCTACTGCAAATAGCCAGCTTTATACAAGTAGTGTACTTCAAAAGCATATCAAGACAAAGTTAATATTTGAATGCACACCACCCAATTGTAACCAAAAAACTACAGACGATACAAGGAAGGGCAGTGGCGTTACTAGAGTGTGCCGGGCCCCACTGCAAAGAAATCTTCAGAAACGCCCAGCGCACTCTGATCCCTGTCCACCCGCCCACTTCCTGTCCCACCTATGCCCCTCCCACGACTCACCTCTCCCCACCCACTTCCCTGCCCACTTCCGCCCACTCCCACCCGACTTGTATCCCCTTTTTGCCGCAGGTGAGGGAGTGGCTGGGGAGGAGGAGGGTTTTTTCTATTAGCCCCCTGTGACTGTGCAGTCTTCTTCCTCTATAGTTACGCAACTGAGGAACAGGATACCCTTGCCAAAGAATTGGAGACGTTTCAGTATAAAGCCTTTATCAAGGGAAATTCATTCTGCCATGTACTTTTTACATTTATTGTATTGGTGTGTAGGCGCCATCTCAGGCCTTTTTGCCTGGTCATGTGCTTTCTGAAAGAGCCAATGAAGGTTGAGCCCAATGTTATTAAAAGGGAAAAAGGATAAATGTATAGGAAGGCCGGTATTTTTTTTCCAGAAAAGGCAACCCTATCCATCACATACGTCAAAATGACAGGATTAATGGAGAAGGTTTGAGGAGCTGTATGTGGCACTCTGGGTGCTTTATTTGTTTCTGGTTCAGTGGCAGCTGTAGCCAACCAGGAAATAGGCTTCCCCCCTGGGATGAAGGAGAGGTGGTCTCCCTCCTAGAGAGCACATCTGCCTTTAATGTAAGTAATCCAATCAAGTTCAGTTAGTGGTATTATCCAACTTGTTCTTCCCTGGAAATGGACCCCAGGGACAAATACAACAGATTGCCGTGCAGCTGAAATGGAAAATATTTTCATGATGCAGTATAATTGGAATTTACAGCTGCACTGCCATGAGATGTTGTGGATGTGGCTGCTGCATTTGGAATCATTAAGAGGACACTCACATTTCAACTGTTTCAGCTTCGGTGCTGCAATGTAATAGCGGGTTAATGCAAGCAATTCTAGTTGTCTGTCCAGCTCTTGCTGCACACACAGTTCAGTAAAGTTATTCCTCGAGTCTGTTTCTCTTTAATGTAGACTACACTGGTAGCAAGGGGTTAATCTCAAGGTCTGTGGGAACCAGTATGGATTTGGATAATTTCCCAGCCCAGCTTTGAGGCAAGAGGTCACTACAAACAGGAAATGTGAATATAAGTAGGGGGGCTCCAGTCCCTATAAATATATATGTATTTCTGTCCATACACAGTTTACTTGGAGCACATCTCAGTTTATTTGGAGGGGTTTGGTGTACATCTCAGTATTGGGGGCAGGGGGCTGGACACACACACAGATGTGTTTAAAGAAGCCCATAACACAGTGACAAAACTATTAGCATTGTATTAACGGAAAGCTCTGACCCTGGGTTCCATATAAACAAAGGGAAAGATAAATAGAAATGAGGAAAGATTGAGATGGATGGATAAATATAGTAAGACGATGGAAAGAAATAGAACAGGAATATATAGGAGAAATAAACAGAAGTATTGGATGAAATATAGATAGAAAGACAGAGGGAGGATAATCAGGAATATGAGAGATGGGCATAGATATATAACGTGCATGAACATAATGGAATACAGCAACTAAGTTAGATGATCAAAATTATTCCTCAGCATTCTAAATTCTAAAGGGTGTCTATATAAAGCATACAGGAGGTACAGAGAACCCTGCTCAATAGAGCTTACAATCTAAAAAAACAAGCAGATCTAATGAGACACCAACTATACTAGACAGATTTGTCTCGGGGCAGTATCCTGTAGCAACCAGATATTTTCTTTCAGTGTTGTGCCTTCAGCAAGCTGATTGGTTGCAATGGGATATTATGGTACTTTGGTTACTACTAGTTGCTATGGACAGTTTTAAATAAGTGGCAAATCTTGACTGTGCATTCAAGATTCCACAAATCAGATATCTGCTTCCATGAAAGTTGATTGGAAATTGGTTTCTCTGCATTACTCAGTTGAAACTGAAATGGGTGCTATGGGTTAATGCTCCTGGGCAAACTTAGTACCTTATACTGCATATGGGGGAGAGAGTGCTATTCTCATGGCAAGCTAAGTATGAAGAACATTTGGTCAGTATGAAAGCTTGTATGGCTATTTGCTATTAGATGTTCTTGTATAAGTGCAGGAGTCCCAACCTTTTATACCCACGAGCCACATTCACATGAAAACAGAGTTTGGGAACAACATAATAATGAAAATGGTTACTTAGGGCTGCCATATAAAGGCTGTGATTGGCTATTTGGAAGCTGCTCTGCTGGACTGGCAACCTTCAGAAGGCTCTGTTTGATAGATACAATGGTTGCTATGAAATCAAAACCTTCCTCCAAGCTAGGAATTAAAAACGTTCCGTGGCAAAATCCAAGGGGTTGGTGAGCAACATGTTACTCCCAAGCTACTGTTTGGGGACCACTGTTTAAGAGCATGGAGAGTTTGTAGTCAGAGTGGTAACACTCCATCACAATGTGTAATACAGTGCTGCACCTCAATGACAGGCTTCCTGACAGCGCTGGATTTCATGGGCGGGCACCCTGAGGGCGCATGTGGGCCAGCACCGTAGCGCTGGGGATCCTGGGCCTATGTGACCTCGCCACAAATCCAGGCCTGCTTTTCTTGTCTTTGACAACATTTGCAATTTTGTCTAAATATATAACTGCTGTCCTGATCCTACTTCTGCTCCAGACTGTCTTAGAAACATGGGGATTAGGGATAATAGCATCTTTTAGCAATTGGGGGTTTGCTGCCAATCCATTTCTGTTACGAGTGTGTTTCTGTGTGTGTGTTTCTCCAAGGCAGAGGATCCCTGCGTTCCATCCTTCTTGTCTGTCAGACATTCTGTCTGACCCCTTTCACCGACTAAACAGGTTGCAGATATTTAAAAATTTATTACCAACTAGATGTATAGCTGAATTTATTCACATGGAAGGGGGTTTCTAAAAAGGAAACCAAACCCAGCATCCAGCAGGACATAGACAAAGGGCAAACCCCTTGCTTGGATTAGCCTAGTGATATCTTCAGAACACTATGGTGTAAATTTATCAAAGAGTGAAGTTCCGCCACTAGAGGGAAATTTCGCAGCTCTCAATTCATTTCTATGGGATTTTGCAAGGCGTATTCATCAATGGGTGAAAAACAGAAGCACCCTTTATTTAACCTTCCCAAGTACCCATACACAAAAATACTGTATATGCATGTTGGATGCTGCCACTCAGTTTGGTTGGTGGGTCTGTTAGACTGATACAGTTAATTGGTACCTGGATAAATGATTGGATCCAAGTAGAGGCCTTTAGAGACCCACCAGGAATGGGATTTTTACACCTGGCCCATTGATAGCTGGTCATCCTCAATCAGATATTGGCGAAGCAGACTGTTGCTTTGTACTCATATGCCAGTAAATATCGACCCATGTATGGTAATCTGTTCACAGGCTAGCAGATACCCATGTATACACCATATCTTTGGAAGCTTGTTCAGGCTACATAGATTCCCTATATAACTCAGTAATTTAACCAAGATCAGGCCCATCGGTACCCATCATGTATGTTGCCATACTACTCCATTTGATATTCTAGCTGTGTGGAAACTTCTAGCTAGTGGAATTAAACTTAGCAGCCATGACAAATCCCATTAGCACCCTGCAGACATGCTAATAGCTCTATAGGCAATCATAGTAACATAGTAAGTTAGGTTGAAAAAAGACACATGACATGTCCATCAAGTTCAAACTTTTAACTTTTGTTTTTTAACCTGCCTAACTGCTTGTTGATCCAGAGGAAGGCAAAAACCCCATCTGAAGCCTATAACAAACAAGGGAAAGTTGTGCTCACCACTAATTTAAAACCATTAGGCGGGGGTGCAATGAGGCTGTGACCACAAAATACATATAGACAAATATAAGAGGTCCTCTGCACTCAACCCATTATAAATATATTTAAGACATTGAGACATTCTGTGCATACAGCTACTAAAAATGCCTTACCCTTTAAACAAAACAGGGATTGTTTGTCCATATATTGCAATATATTTAAGCTGGCCAACTACGTCAAAGTCATCCCATATCTGGCCAGCCCTACTCTCAAATTGCATCTGATTCATTAAGAATTCTATTACAGTGCAGAGGACCTCTTGTATTTGCCCATTTGAAGCCTCTCCAATTTGCCTGAGAGGGGTAAAATATTCCTTCCTGACTCCAAAATCGGACTAGTCGGTGGATCAACTTGGATAATGAGCTATCTTCCATAACCCTCTATTCCCTCACTTGCTAAAAATCCATCCAACCCCTTCTTAAAGCTATCTAATGTATCAGCCTGAACAACTGATTCATGGAGAGAATTCCACATCTTCACTGCTCCAACTGTAAAAAACCCTTCCAAATATTTAGGTGGAACCTCTGTGTAGAGCAGGACTCACACATTTAATTCACAACACTTGTTTGTTGCTAAAGCTTGCATTTCAGCTTTTATAATGATGAAGTTGGTAATCATACGGACAGCACCGTGGCTTAGTGGGTAGCACTTCTGCCTTGCAGTGATGCTGAGTTCCATTCCAGACTGCATTTTCTTTTCTAAATTGACCTTACGCTGAGAGAATATGATAGGGACCTTAAATTGTATGCTCCACTGTGCCCAGCACTGATATGAATTATGTGTTTGTATTTTGAAATGGGCGAATGCACGCAACTGGAAGATTTGTACCAAAATAGTCACTGTTCGAAAAGGTCAGATGGGGAATGGGGACTGGAATGGCAATGGAGGTTGGATCTACTGATCCAGGTCTTGGTGATGGATACATTATCAAGAAAGTGGACTGCTGTTTTAATGAATCTATTCTGCACACATAGCTGTAAAACACACTCATTACTGTCAACGTTCCAAATACACAGAGCAGACATGAATATAAATAATATTTGAGAAGGGGCCCCTCCTCGGAGGGGGACTGGGAGCTGAAGCAGGAAGCTGAGGTCAGGGAAGGAGCCCTGAGAGAAATAAATCAGGCATGGGGGTGGGAGAGGAGGGTGTTCCTGAGGAAGTAGGGAGAAGGGGAGCAGACTTATTGCAAGAAGGCAGATATGATGTTAACCCTCTGAGGGCACAGGGTGCTGCTTGTATATTGTGCCTCAAGCAACAGTCAGGCAACTCCTGGCATAGTTATTAATCTAATACCAGAGCCATAGATGTTACACAAACCCGTCAATGAGGACTGATAACAAATTCCCCATTTTACTCTGGGCTCACAGCCATTCATAACTCTAAGGCACATTTAATTCACTGCTAAACCTAAAATGTGAGTTGCCTTATATGAAAGAGCTATTCTAATGGTCACACGCATGTATGAGAATTGTTTAGATGAGCTACATATTTAAAACAAGGCAGTGATCACGGCATTATAACATTTCATAAATCAATTTAAATTCTGTGAATACAGTGAGCTGCAAGCAAGAAGTTGCAGGTCAATCTAATCTATGTTAATGCAGCTGTAGTTCACTTGCCAATCTAACAAATTATTCTGATATCTAAAGCTAGCCACATACAATAAGATCTGCTTGTTGGAGAGGATCTTTGCCCAGTGTTGCCACCTATGTGCTGGGTCATATGGGACAGATCCAATCTGGACAATTTTTGGCCAGATAGGGGAGGGCCCACACATGGCAGAGAAGCCCTTGTATGGTATGTTTCTGATGGTAGACTTACACAAATCATAAATTACTTTTTCTTTTCTAGTTTTCTGGCCATTGGATCACTGAAATAATTATATGCAGTTGGCAGAGACATTTCCAGTAACCAGAGATTCAAAAAGGAGACTGTCATTAGAAATTAGGGACAGCTGGCAGGCAAATATGGTCTATGCATGGATTAATCATTCTTCTTTGTTTCTATCCGGATGCCAGTGGGTAAATTCCTTCTCATATGAAGGAATGTCTCTTGCGAAATCATTGCCTTGAGACTCTGCCCAGTCCCTGCTCTGCATGTGATACAGACGTGACTGCATTGATGTCTTACTGCTCTTATTGTGTTTTGTTATGTTATTTTAAAGGGATTCAAAATGCATCAGTTAATGGTGCTGCTCCAGCAGAATTCTGCATTGAAATCCATTTCTCAAAAGAGCAAACAGATTTTTTCATATTTCATTTTGAAATCTGACATGGGGCTAGACATATTGTCAATATCCCAGCTGCCCCCAGTCATGTGACTTGTGCTCTGATAAACTTCAATCACTCTTTACTGCTGTACTGCAAGTTGGAGTGATATCACCCCTCCCTTTCCCCCCCCCCCCCAGTATCCTAACAACAGAGCAATGGGAAGGTAAACAGATAACAGCTCCCTAAAGGTATACACTGAGAGATCCATTTATTTGACGATGTTGCCAGACCAGCGGATCTCTCCCCGATATGCCCACCTTGAGGTGGGCAATGTCGGCTGATCCGATCATCGGCCCTAGGGCCCAACAATCAGATAATAATACAGGGGAATGGGTGGTCGGATAGCAGGACCACATCAGCGAACAGATGCAGCCATAGGGTTGCCACCTTTTCTAGAAAAACATATAGGCCTTCCTATGTTTTTATGGGTTTTCCCTATACTTATCATTGCAATCATGCAACATTTTTAACGGCCAGGATTTTTAGTACCATCCGATCGACATCTGGCCGACTTTCGGCCAGATGTCGATCGGGGTAGCCCGTTGGAGGGCCCCATACACCAATAAGCTGACTGTCGGCAGCTTTTATCAGCCCGTGTATGGCCACCTTAACACAAGATAACAGCTGCCTGGTAGATCTAAGAACAGCACTCAATAGTAAAAACCCATGTCCCACTGTGTACTATTCAGTTACATTGAGAAGGAAAAACAACAGCCTGCCAGAAAGCAGTTCTCTCCTAAAGTGCTGGCACAAGTCACATGACTTGGGGCAGCTGGGAAATTGACAAAATGTCTAGTCCCATGTCAGATTTCAAAACTGAATATTAAAAAATGTTTGCTTTTTTGAGTAATGGATTTCAGTCCAGAAGTCTACTGGAGCAGCACTATTAACTGATTCGTTTTGAAAAAAACATTTTTTCCCATGAGAGTATCCCTTTAACTAATAAAAAGTCTACAAAGGTGACTCTTTGGTCCTTGTATCCTTACATGCAAAAACCCTCTGCAAACTTCATTATGGTTTCCCCTACAATGCAGTGTTTATCCCAACAATTCTACCATAATAGTCAAGGCAGGTGCCCAATTTTGCACCAGTTAATAGATAGCAACTGAATCCATGACATTTGGAACTGAGTTAAATTTGTTGATATCAGAAATTTTGGCTACAAATATTGCACAAAGGGAACTCTGATCTGTAGAATCCTTGCATCTCTGCATGCTGCACCTTGTGCTTCATTCAGATAAATGCCATTTGGATTCATTTGCATTGGCCTACGAAAAATAAAACCTTGACTTTGGTTTCCTTACTAGCATGACACAGAGAACCCACAAACTTTAGTTTGTCTATTGCTATCAGTACATTGAGGGGGTTATTTTCTGAAGCCTGTTCTGGCTTTTTGGTGCAAAACTCGCAAAACTTTTTTTCAGGATTTAGCCCAATGAGGCAAAAAGTCAGAATCAGAAAATCCGGCATCTTAGACCTGCCATGGTTGTATATATATCAATGGAAGATGACCCTATCCTATTTGGAAGTTTCTGTGGTCTGCGCAGGAATTATTTTGACTTTTCAGGCTACAATCCAAAAAAGTTCTGACTTTTTGAGAAAAAGTTCTAAAAAAACAAGCGATTCGGCTGAAGCCTCCAAATAAAATCGTATGATTTGTTTTTTTTGCTCAATTTGGTCAAGTTTTCCCCCGATCCGATTAAATCATGTTTTTTTTAATAATGAAAAAGGTCAAATCGTAGATTCTAGTTTGGTGAAACTTTTTTATTTAAAAAAACAATATTTTGTTAAAAACCTAAACCTCCTAAAGTCCACCTGCTTCATTTACCAGCAAAATCTTGTCGCCTGTATGTGGTTCCTTATGACCATACATTCTGTACCAGGCATCAGGGACAATTCCAACAGATAATCCTGCAATCCTGGTAGATCAAGGATTATTGATGGTGATGGAAAATTCTCATCCTTCTGTTCTGATCGTTTGGGTTCTCAGCTGCCTTAAATGTTTTTGCTGGGCTGGCATATAGACATATATTGGACCAATTGGATCATTTACAGGATCAAACATTTTAATCAGACATGTTGGACAATACAAACTGTATCATTTAGTCACAGAGGTAAGATGGCCTCATCCACACTTTCTCTAGAAATAAGCCATGTATCTTTGGGGCAGGTTTGATGCTCCCATCAAACCAGGACCACATTGGTGCCTTTATCCCATTCTCTCTAGATGGGCCTGCATTGGCTGATATGATCAAATCATTGGCCTGGTAGCCACGGAGGTGGTCATATCAGGCAAAGATCCACTCATTTGGGGAAGTCTTTACATGTATGACCATCTTTATTTGCGCTTCCCAATCTCCCTTCAGGAGTTATAGGGGGACTAGAAGGACAATGGGTTGCAGTTTGAATTTCTCATTTCCAAACGTTATGTTGATTTTGCAAATTACTATGCAGATATTAAAAACTCTTGAATTAGGACCTGAAGATTTCCCATGTTAGTATAATTAAACCTCTGACCATCATAATTTGTTATTTTACTTTAAAGCTCCACAGTACTTTTCTATACAGCAGGGTCCTGTTTTGGAGCCGGAGGCACAAGGATAAGAAATGTGGTAAACATCAGACAGCACAGCTACTCTGTGTATGTGACTGTACCTTCCCTTTAATACAGGATGTTTATGACATGCATTCAACAAAGGCTTGTGGGAACTATCAGAACCCAGAAGTTACATTTTCATAAGTGTCATGGATTACTTGGTGATAAGTGGTTGTCTATTTACATAAATGTCTGGCCAGTTAGCTGACATTTCCTTGATTTCATATTAACTATATGTTTTGTGAGAAGTACTTGTTCATATTTCTTTATTAATACAACACTCTACCCAAGATAATTCTGCAGAGTTTATAATCAGCATTGCATGGTGGCCAGTGGAATTTAGATCACGCTCATTGTGTTCTCAGAGCAGTGGTATAAAACAGGGAATTCCTGAATGTGCCAAAGTTCCATTTATGTGGTTTGGCGAAGGTCACCAGATGAGTGGATCTTTTTCCTGATATGCCTACTAAAGGCAGAGCAATATCGAGCTCTAGGACCAATGGGCACAGATGGGATGAGGACCACATCAACTAGCTGATGCGGTTCTCGATCATGGGGAACATTAAACCTGCCTGATCAATAACATGATCAATAATGACCTTAACAAAACACCAATAATAAAAAATGACTACCAAGTGTAAATTGTCCCAAAATATTGCCCTCTATCTCAGGGTTCCCTGACCTTTTTACCCATGAGCCACATTCAAATTTAAAAAGAGTTGGGAAGCAACACAAGCATGAAATCATGGGGTGCTAAATAAGGGCTGTGATTGGCTATTTGATAGCCCCTATGTGGACTAGCAGCCTATAGGAGGCTCTGTTTGGCTGTACTCTTGGTTGTTATGCAACCAAAACTTGGCTCCAAACCTGGAATTCAAAAATGAGCACCTACTTTGAGGCCACAGGGAGCAACATTCAGGGGGTTGGTGAGCAACATGTTGCTGGTTAGTCACTAGTAGGGGACCACTGCTCTACAACCAAGAAATTCACTGGCACTCAAGGCAGGCGGAAGCAGGCTAAAACCCTTGAGTGTTTATTTGCAGAAGGTGCAACGTTTTGGGGGATGTACCCCTTTGTCAAGCAGCCTCCTTGCACCTGCCTTGAGTGCCAGTGAGTTTCTTGGTTGTCTAGTACGAGGGTGCTGATCCCTCCATCACCATGCACCAGGCATCTTGATCGAAGGCCAGGGTGTGCGAGAGGTTCCTGTATCCAGACCACTGCTCTACGTCATACTAAAATTTTACTCAAGGGTGAACAAGCCCTTTAAAGGCTGTTCTGCTATTCCAGACCCTTAAAATCAGTCCTAATTTACACACCAAAGGCTGTACCCATACAAATGTCTGGTACTCGTCACATAGTTGGATTCCACTGACATCAAGGAAGAGGTTCTGCAGCTTACCCTGAACTTGCTGACGATACAAACCAGTGCCTGTTTGTGGGCAATAATTCCAATGCTTGGTATATTACAGGTGTGGTCTTTGTGTTCAATTGCATTGTGGGAAATCTCATAGGTGTCAGAAGCGTTGCTTGTGCCATTAATATATGTATGCTGTTGACTGCACTTGCATTGTATGGACCTTTACGTTCCAGTTTTATGTTATGCATTATACATGCCTTCTTTAAAGGCCACTGCTTGGTAAAGTTAGCATTGTTCCATACAAGTCTGTGCATGACATTTTGTATAGGATAATTAGCATGGTAGCATCCAGAAAAATACTCCCAGTTGTAGCTCCCACCCCATCCCAGCTATGGTCAGGTGATGCCACTGGTGTTTATTAAAAGGGCAATTTTTAAATATATTGCACTATATGGACAAACAATCCTTGTTTTGTTTAAGGGTGAGGCCAGATGGGAAGATTCAGGGAGATTTGTCGCCTGGCGACTAATCGCCTCTTCTTTGGGGCAACAAATCTTTCCGAACCGCTTCCCCTTGCCTTCCAGCAGCTTTAATGAATAGTCGCCTGCACCTATTCACACACGACGCTGGCTTTTCCAAAATCACTCAAAGTTGCCTCCTTCTGCCTCTGGAAGGCAGGGGGAAAAAGTTCGGGGCGATTAGTCGCCATGCCAGGCGATGTCGCCTAATATTTCCGTCTGGCCTGAGCCTAAAGGGTAAGCCATTTTGTAGTAGCTGTATGCACACAATGTATCGATGTCTTAAATATATTGATAATGGGTTGAGTGCAGAGGACCTCTTGTATTTGTCTGTATGTATTTTGTAGTCACAGCCTCATTGTACCCCTGCCAAATGGTTTTAAAAATTTAAAAATTAGTGGTGAGCACAACTTTCCCTTGTTTGTTATAGCATCTAGAAAAAGTCATAAGCCAAAATTGCATGTCAAAAATATTATTTTTGAAAACAATGTCCTGTTAATAATGTATATGAACATAGCCCTCTAATCTCACTTATCCTATCATTATAAGGCTTCAACCGCCCTCCCCCGGCCCCCTGGTGTGGCATAGCACCTTCCAAGTCTTTGTTATACCGGGGGGGGGGGGGTCTCTGTCTCTGTCGTCACTCTTGTAGCCCTTTCATAATTTAATTGGTTTTTAATTAAACATTTTGTCCTCTGACTTTCTCAGTTGCCTCAGGCACGAGTCTGTGTGACCACAAAGCTGGATGTATGCTTGAGAGATGAGAGGACCTTTATGGAATCCCCGTGTTCTAATGTTCTAAAAAGGAACCATATAAATGTCTGTGTGGCCCTCAGCTATAAATTATTTGGGCTTCATGCACAGGCACAGTGAACATCCTCTGTCTGCTGGCAACACAGAAACAGACCCTTCATTCTTACAGTGGCATGACTTTTACATAACTAAAATGTCTCATCAACGCCACAAAATGGCTAAAGCTCCAGGAGGGGGCCAGCTCTTCACATGTACATTTTTCCCCAAAAGCTGTGAAAGAACATTTTGTTTTTAAGGGTTGCTCCGTACTTTCTGGGTGGGAATGTGTGCTTTTGAAGCACCTTTTGAAGGAAAAAGTACATTATAATGGCTCCAGGCCACAATGGGGAGTTAATTAGTAGTCTCACATTAACATTTAAAAAGGATCAATTCCTGTTTCTCACCTCCTTCCTACATTATGATGAAGCAAGGTGTCAGTGAGCAATTTAGAACACGATGAGCCTCTCTGGCTAAAGCAGCACAGTCTTTCTTATTATACAAAAAGTTATTTTTGGATGCTTTTTAATTTTTTTTATACAGGATCAAACTGGAGCCTTGGGGGCCTACCAGGCTGCAAAAGGAAGGGCCCTCCTGGCAGCCCCCTGGGCACCTCCTGAGCTACAATTCCCGACCCCGCCACATACACGCAAGCAAGACGTGTCACATGCAAGATGTGGTCTTTGTGGGGGAGCAGGTCTGGGCCAGAGGGGGCCCACCTGTTTTTTTCAGTGTCCTGATGGACCAGTGTAACCCTGTTTATATGAATAAAATATATTTGAGGTCTTAATTTGGATTCCTAACAGCGGCATTGACTGTTTGCAGCACAGCATATGAGTAACATAATCATGGAACTTGGGGGTATCGCTGGCACAACTAGTCTATGCTTGGGGAGCCCATTTGTCATGTATGGTGCCAGCAGGCTAGTGGGTACAAAGCTGGCTCCAGCATCTTGGCCCTTTGGAGTTTTGATAATATTTGCATTATGATTTAGCAGGCCCACACAGCTTGACAACAAGCTAAAAGGCTTAAGGAATTGTACAGTGCATATAGTATACTGTTTGTTAGCAATATGTTCCCTTTCACTAGTCAATGCAAAATGTGGTGTGAGTTCACACTGCCTGCTAGAGTATTTTTCTGTCTCGATGTTGCTGTGTTTCACCCATGGCTTTATCACCTTGGAACTGACACCTGTAACACCGACCTTGGCTCATTTATAGTTTGACCATTTGCCTCCTGCCCTGACCGTTGCCTGCACGACTTCTCCTTTGTCTTATTCCTCTGTCATTTTTATGAACTCCTTGTTAATTCATTGAGAGATGGGTTTCTGCATTGGTGATACAGCAGAAAACATGAGGCCCCAAAAGGGTGTTAGTGATGACCATAGCTGGTGTTTAAACTAATGCTACAAAGTTCAGCCAACTTTGTCTTTATATTGGATATACAAGCATGCACTTATAACTTATAGAGTAAAAATTTCTAAGCCCTCATGGTACCATGCTCCTCTTAAATATATTTTGTCTGTTTTTCCTATTACTTTCCCAAAGACCTGCCATTCTCATAATCTAATGGATTGTGTTTTTAATTGAATCCATGTGCCTCAAGCAGTACAGCTCCCACTATTACTGTTTTGTTAGATTGCTTTACATCAAATTATAGTCCGGGCAGGCAATCAAGTCTGCTCATGACTCCCAACAACACAAGTAAAGAGATCATCATCTTATTTAGAAGTGGCAGAAGCAGGACTGTTCCCACCTTCTTTATGATCCATTGGGTTGACTTGCAGGCTGAACAAGAGCATTAGAACAAATCTGTCATTCACATTTTGGCTAGACTGCACATAATCCATTAATTTGGTAAAATAATTAGTTGCCTAAAAAGGTCAATCACACAAGGAAATGAAAGTGCCCTAAAAGAATTTACGTATAAGCATGGGAGCAAGTAAGCTAATATGACATAGGGCAGCATCCCATTGAAGATGACAATGCAGAAGAAACCTAATTAAAGGGCAAGGAAAGGAAAATAAATAAAATCCCATTTTTACTTTCTTTAATGAAAAAGAAATCTATCTCCAATATACTTTAATTAAAAAATGCATACCGTTTTTATAAGAAACCTGACTGTATGCAGTGAAATTCTCCCTTCATTTACTGCTGTGGATAGGAATTGTCAGACGGTCCCTAACTTCTTGCAGGGAAACAATCATACTTATGAACAGCAGGGGGAGCCCCTGCCTTACTTACCAGCCATGCAGTTTGATCATTTATGACGATCCCTAAGCAGCCCAGATCACACTGAGCATGTTTATGTAGTCTAGTTACACTCCACATGTGGCGTTTACCTAGTATTGGGAGAGACTCTGTACCTGTTACTTACTAGCGCAGTGCCTCCACATAGTGGGATCCGGGATTTGCACCTACGGGTGCTCCCACTAGGAATACAGTAATAACGCACACAGTATTGGTTAAACTGAATAACAGCTCTCTGCCTCTGGCCTTACCAGGATAAGGGCAATGCTCTTGCACGGATTCCCTACACTACCGTGAGATTTTATGATAGGCTTTTGAGTGGAGCTCATGAATATACATTATCTAATGACCAGCTGAACAAAATAAATCCTGTAGGGCTTTGTTTATAATAGGGATGCACTGAATCCACTATTTTGGATTTGGCCGAACCCCCGAATCCTTCCCGAAATATTTGTCAAAAAGTCACGTGATTTCCCCCCCTCCCGAATTCTGCTGAAAAAGGCAGAATCCTGGCTGAATCCAGAACCGAATCCTGGATTCGGTTCATCCCTAGTTAATACTCAGGGCTGGATTTACATAGTTCGTTCGTTGCCCCTGTCCCCTCCAGGGGGACATAAGCAATGGGTGGTGGCCTTTTCACAAATCTTGGCCCGTTTATACAACAAATAAAAGGTGACCGAACATAGAAGAGCTGGAAGAAATTTGCTGCAATAAATATCAGGTCTTCTACTTTAGAGATACTTCTCCACATACTTGATAGAAATAAATTGTATGTCAGGTCAAATTAATAATGTTAATTTTTGTGCTTTTTAATGCCAAATCTCCTGCACAGTACACCTAGGGTCATCACCCCTTTGAAGCTAATTCCAATTCCAATGAAAGGGGTGTAGACTTTTCACACCCTCAGTGAAGAGGCAATCTTGAATTCCTACTTTGATCTTACACTTGGAACATATTGAATTCAGGATCCCAGCATCTTGTTCCTCTTTTGCACTGTGATGGGTGCCACTGCAAAGGCCTCTTTGGTGTCGTGGGGAGCAGCAGTTCTATGCAGAACAAGAAAGCATCATGAATTAAACTTTATATCATATTATTAGCTGCTTCATTTGTCATTCTGGTTTTCCACCTGGGCTGATAAGCTTTGTTTTAATTGCCCCAGGGGATGATTGGTCAAACTGATCATGTTAAAGGGCTGCATTTTCACAAAGTGTTGTACATTGAGAAACTGACTGCTCTGGACTGGGTGCAATATGTCCATATTATTTCATAATCACTAGAGTTGTAAACTGGTTTCAATTTTACAAAACGCACTTTGCATGTTGGCTAGAAGGTTAGACCTTTTGGGGTTGGAGTGCTTGGTAGAGGATCTTACTGGTAGACTATTTACATATATTTTACATAAACAATAGTAAACAAATGGTGTAATACCTTGGCAGAACTCAGTACATAATTAAATACTATGCAGGGGTCATTTAGCAACACTGGGCAAATTTGTACTCGGGCAGTAACCCAAGGAATAAATGACCCAGTGAGTGTATTGTCAGCTCCAATAATAATTTTAATGCATAATCAGCACTGATACTGACACAATGATCTGCAATGCTTCACAGCTATAATATCACATTTGCAAAATTATTATATTTTCAGTATATATTATATTACTGTTTTAACTACAAGAGCTCACTTTGTAGACATAGAGAAACTCCCCTTTGCCTTCCTGATTTCGGCATTATTTTTGCATTTATTTATTTCTGCACTATTTTGCATTTTTGCAAATCACATGCAACTTGTGGCTAGCATTATAAGATTCACATCTGATTCACCACTGTGCTCTTGTTAAGGAGGTTGTTCATCTTCCAAACACTTGTTTTTTGTTTTCAGAAATAAAGACTATTTTCAATTGCTTTCCATTTTTTATCGTAAGTTTAAAGGCATACTGTCATGGGAAAACATGTTTTTTTTTCAAACTGCATCAGTTAATAGTGCTACTCCAGCAGAATTCTGCACTGAAATCCATTTCTCAAAAAAGCAAACAGATTTTTTCATATTTAATTTTGAATTCTGACATGGGGCTAGACAAATTTTCAGTTTCCCAGCTGCCCCCAGTCATGTGCCTGCACTCAGTGTCATGCTGGCCCACCAGGATACCAGGAAAACTCCCGGTGAGCCAAAGTGTCAGTGGGCCCTCATGCTACTAACCTATTTCATGGTCATTCCCTATTTCT
>CM044438.1:106399764-106429739 GCA_024363595.1 Xenopus borealis
AAGTTTATCAGAGCACAAGTCACATGACTTGGGGCAGCTGGGAAATTGACAAAATGTCAAATTTCAAAATTAAATTAAAAAAATATCTGTTTGCTCTTTTGAGAAATGGATTTCAGTGCAGAATTCTTCTGGAACAGCACTATTAACTGATGCATTTTGAAAAAAAATTTTTTCCCATGACAGGATCCCTTTAAGACTTTGACCAGGCAGTGACTGATCAGCTGGATCCAGATAGTAATAGACTGATTCCTTCTGAAATAAAATTGCACAATAGGATTAAGAAATAGCATTATGCTGGGCTGGGCCATTAAAAAATTAAATAGTGGTGGTTTTAGAACTTTTTGAATCCAAGTCTCCTTTTGAGATCCAACACCTGCACAAGAGACCCCTAAATGAATAAATATATGAAACACTGGTAAATCTTTCAGCTTTCCCAAATGTTAGAAGGAAGAATGTATATGTTTTGCCTGTTTTTGTTTGCATGCAATTATTTTTCTCTAATATAAAAACAAACAGACGAAAACAGTAATTTGACATAAAGCTGCCTACTCCTTCCCTCTTTGACCTTTAGGGTCCCCGGCTCTTTGTTGGGATTTGGTTAAAGGGGCTGCCCTGGGAAGCAGGTGTGCTATTGTTCCACACACTGTAATAAGTCCCCAGATTTATTCAGCAGGTTGTCAGTTTTAGGAATAATACACTAATAGTGTACGTCCAGATAGATTAATTGTATAATGATATTGTATAATTAGCTACCCAGCTAAACAGAAAAATTCCCATTGTAATACAACTAAGAAAAGATGAGAGGGACAATGTATTAATGCCCCAGACACAAGAACACAAAATTACAGCCCTTCAGGGTCGGACTGGCAATCTGTGGATTCTGGCAAATGCCAGAGGGGCTGCTGTAAGTTTCCATGGACAGTCAGACTATTTATTGGGCTGATGGGGGGCATTTGGGCCTCTATGTATTTGAAATACCAGGGCATGTTGTGAATCCCAGTCTAAACCTGCAGCCCTTAGTGCTCAATCAAGAAACGTTCCTGAGACATATCTGGGCTCTGATCGTGCCCCTGACTTGAGCTTTTATCTCACACACATGTTAGGGATGTATTTGGGGGGCATATGGGATGCCTGTGTGCCATATCCTTCATGACTACAGCACTGCCAATCACAGGAACTGATGTATTCATCAAGGACGAGCAGGTCCTTGTGTGCTGGGGTTACTACCACTGGGTAGTTTTTTTTTTGCAATTTAAGCTATGATTGCCACCTGTCCAGTTTTGAACTGCCACCTCAAGGTCCAACCATCTCTACTCCCATTGCAAACTCCCCCCATGCCTTTCTGCATACCTCCCACCTCACCTCGTACCTCCTCCCTGCTGTGGACACAGCAAAATGATCAGGGGCTATGGGGGCTCAGATCCCTGAATTGCACTAATCAAAGAGCGTGCATATTGCCTGTTTATCCCAAATGTCATTCCATGCGTGTACAGTCACAAAGCTCATGGGCATACAAGGGGTATTGATGCAAAAGCCAAAAGAAAAACCAAATGTTATAATTTTATGGGATCCCAACAGGAAAGGTGAGTATATGATAGTGACCCTTTTGCATCCCTGAGTCTTCATTTCCAACAGATTAATGCGAATGAAAAAGAAACCCTAAACAAAAGCTTGAAGGTGACCCGTTATTATTTATCAGTAGGGCAGAGAAGATAGGAGTAGCTATTTTATCTCCTGAGTTTCTTTTTCTTTCCCCGTCCCTCACGCCACCTGTCCACCTGCTGCCATTGCCATTACTGAACTACAACTCTCAGTATCCTACAAACACATGCTGTGTATTCCCCTTATCCGCTTTATCACTAAGGTCGCCCCTTACTGCATCTGAATACTACTACTACACATAGCAAGTATCTTTTATTATGTCTTTGCAGACTTCACTTTAAAGGCTATTATATCATATAACATAGTAACTCATGTTATAGCTTATTTTTATGTGGGCATCACTTCCTGCAAGTTCAAATGAAAGTATGTATTGTAATCCTTTTGGCATATTAATATAGCCATTCTGATGTTTATTATAAAACTTTCTGTTATTCATTCAGTCCTTTGTTGATTTATGAGATATGATAATGTAGTAGACAATGGATACATTCTAAATACATTCCAAATTCATTGGCTTCTTTGTTCTTATATTTGATGGAGCCAGAGATAAGGGCACTGATAAGGCACAGTTTATTTAGTCACACACACCCTACTTACATAGTACTGACTTATGTCCCAGCAAGGGACCATATACTGTATTTTGTCCATGTTTTCCTATTCTCTGTATTCCTACTCTAAGTATTCTCTATATCAGGGATCCACAACCATTAGCTTGCGAGCAACATGTTGCTCAGAAAAGTTTTCTGTCAGCACTCATAACCTTCTTAATTGTCCAAACTTGGTGCACATCCACGGCTCCCACCTCCAGTCCGTATAGAATCGATCTTTGTGTTTTGCAGACAGCACCAATCAAGGATTCATTTGATAAAATGCCTTTATTGAGACATGGGCTCTGACCCAGTACACTGGCAATGTTTCAGACCACCATTGGTGGCTTGAGAAAAGACCAATGGTGGTCTGAAACGTTGCCAGTGTACTGGGTCAGAGCCCATGTCTCAATAAAGGCATTTTATCAAAGCATCATGTTGCTCTCCAACCCCTTGGATGTTGCTCCCAGTGGCCTCAAAGCAGGTGCTTATTTTCGAATTACTGGCTTAGAGATAGTTTTGGTTGCATAAAAAACAGATGCCCTACAAAACATTCTCTCCTGTAGGCTGCCAGTCCATATAGGGGCTACAATAAAAGCCAATCAGAGCTCTTATTTGACATCAACATGGACTTTTTCATGCTTGTGTTGCTCTCCAACTCTTTTTTAAATTTAAATGTGGCTCACGAGCAAAAAAGGTTGGGGACCCCTGTTCTATATCTAGACCTGACAGATGGCTTTCACATGGTTCTACATTGTCTGACAATCCATTATAATATCAATTATAGGTAGGGTTGCCACCTGGCAGGTATTTTATGGGCCTGGCCGGTAAAAATGATGGTTGATCCAAATGTTATTAATAGGGAAAAAATATAAATATATAGGAAGGCCGGTATTTTTTTCCTGAAAAGGTGGCAACCATAACCATAGGCAACTATGGGCATCAGGACTAATTATTATTGTCCAAGCAACTAGTCACTTGGGAAACAAGTTAAGGTAACCACACAGCTAACTCCCTTCTCCCTAGGTCCTGTTTGCTGTGGTCCTCTCCCAGTCACTCCCCTATAGGCCCCCCAATAAGATTTACATGAATGGCCAAAATAAGGAAATTGGTAGGATCTTCCCATGATACAATCATCAGTGGTTTTGCGGGACCTTACTTCCCTGGCTGCCCACATTAACCAACATTTTTACACTGGCTCTGATTTTAAGTTGTATTTGTTTCTACTCATTTCTAGCATAACATTTTTTTATTTCTTCTGGGTTATACATTTCAGCATACAGCATGGAGCACTAGGGTAAATATGTGAGTAAGGAGATGTTAAGTGTGATGTTACTAGCTGTCTTTGAATATTTCACTCCTGTCCTTGTGTTCCCCGCTCCACTGAACAAATGTTTCTCTGTGCTTAGTCAGAGAAGCAGTGTCACTTCCAGATGAGGACAAGTCACTTCACAGTCAGGCGCAAGTCCAGAGGTTGGGGTGGGGCAAAAAGAAATGAAAACTGAGACCTAGAAATGAAATGTAGCAGAAGGCTAAGTAATACAGTTATGTCTACTTATTGCAACTAATAATTCTGGCCCTGGTCATTCTGGTCTCTCCTGCATGACATCTGGGATCTGCAGCACTGATCTGTCAGTATCTTCATTTGCAAAACATATTAGTTATTCAATATCCAGGGGACCTTCTGTCTGTTTTCCTCATGCCCAGGTGATAACTATACCCCCCCCCCCAAACGTATCCCCTCTTACTTCTATAGACCTAATGAGAGGTGGAATTGTTTGCTGAGAGTGAGTTATCTACAATAAAAAGAATAAAATTTCCCATTAAAAGCAGCATTTAAGGCTTAGGGCACACAGGGCATATTCTCCACTGAAAGATGGGCCTGTCATTAGTTTAAATGGAAACTGCCAGTTGTGCCTAGTAAAGTGCCGCCTGTGGCAGGATTTCACCTTGCCTCTTGGCAAAAACACCCTGTCAATATTCATTTACTCTGAATCTATAGCCAAATGCTGAAAGCAGGGTCAGACTGGGCTGGTGGCAGGTCTGGACTGGGAGTCAAAATAGGTCCTGCCATTTCAAGTACATAGAGGTCCAAACTGCCCTCAAACAGCCCACTAAATAGTGATTTTGTAGGGACCCATAAGAAGCATGGCCCTTATGGCTTCTTCCCTTGCCCTTACTTAACTACCTGCTATTGGACTAAAGTCCAGGTAGCTATAATGTAGCATTAATTGTGACAGGTTGTGACCCACCCCCTGCAGTGCTGTATTAAAAGTACTTGCAGGGAGGGGCACTTCCTCTCTGGCCTGCAGCAGCTACCATCTCACAAGATCCATTGAGCCTGGAGTTAAGGCCCCAGAAGTTTTGTTGTAAAGGTACTACTACAATATTAAGTCGGGGAACAGGGCCCCGTGAATGAGGACTAGTCAGAGATAGGATAGTCCTGTCATAGCACTCTCTAGGAGAGGTGAGAAAGAGAGGGAAGAGAGAAAGGGCAGCTCAAGCCCCATCAAGGAGGATAGTAGGGAGTAGCTCTCCCCCAGGCTCTACCTTGCCTGAAGTGAAGGGACCTCAGACATAGGGACTGCAGGAAGAGTACTTAACCCCTGAGTCACCTGAACCGCTGGTGGGATCCGGACCACATGGGCATTGATAACCTGGCTGGTGCAACTACAACTCCCATCCTGGTATCCTACCTGAGGGTATAATCTATGCTGTGCCTGTACTAAGCATTTCTGCTATAATACCACTGTCTGTGAGTATATAATACCCTGTGCTGCTATTGTAAATAAATTGTTCTATATTGTTTGCACAAAGAACCCCTGGCGTCCAACAACCTTTATTACACACCATATGCAGTATCGAGTTGTAGTTCAACTACCTCACACGTGATTTTCCACTTAGCGAAAGCCCTACCTGAGAGTGAAAGAGTCGCGTGTAACCAATGCTCTACCTATGCTAGTTGGTTTGGTTAATATTGGCCAAGAAAGGGTTACATTTTTCTACAGCATTGTACAGCAGCCCCTCTTGCATTTGCCAGAACTCACAGATTCCTAGTGTGGCCTGGCTGGTGGGGCACCGGTAAAAAACCCATTGGGCCCCTGGCTCTTGTGGGCCCCACCACCCCAATCCCCATTCCCTCTGCTACTCTTCTTGACGTAGGTCACATCAAATATATGGAGCGCTCAGGAGTATGTGTGGTGGGAGGGGGGGGGGCTTGGCGGTGCACCCGGCAGCAGGGGACACAGATGGGGGCCCTGCAGCAGCAGCCTTAGTGGGCCCTGCTCCCCTAGTCTGACCCTTCCTGAAAGCACATGCGATATGTCCCTAGGCCAAAAACATGCTTACATGTCCCTACCTGTTGTAGCTGCATTATCTGTAGAAAAGAGCCTGAATTAGGCTTGGGTTGACTGTGGGGGTGCTGGAAAGCAAGAACCTGTGACACAACTGGAGCTATGGTGAGGCTTCCCTTGTTAGGATACCCGCCCTCCCTACTGTCAGAATAATCAAATCACCAGAACAAATGTCCCTCATAGTACACCCTCAAATATGAACAGAGGGGAACTGATGAAAGAGGGATACAAAATAAGTACAGTATGGAATCCATTATCTGGAAACCAGTTTTCCAGAAAGCTCCAAATTTCGGAAAGGTCGTCGCCCATAGATTCCATTATAATCAAAATAATCCCAATTTTTAAAATTGACTTCCTTTTCATCTGTAATAATAAAACAGTACCTTGAACTTGATCCCAACTAAGATATAATCATTCCTTATTGAAGGTAAAAACAATCGTATTTGATACATCTAGGGGGTTATTTACAAAAATCCAAAAATTTCTCATTATTTTATTAAAACCAATTGGACCAAACTCCCATCCACATTTTTACCTTAGTTATCAATAAATGAACTGGTGTGGGAAAAATACTTGAATCGTGAATAATCCGAATCGGATGATTTTTTCGTATTTTATTATCTGCCAAAAACCTCAAATTCTTTGGATTATTGTACAAAACCAGAGCAGATCATGATATCTTCCAATTGTAAGCGGGACATCTGCCATGGACTTCTACATGACCTTGGCAGGTTTGAGATGGTGCACTTTTTTATTCTGACTTGGGGGGTTTAATAATCTAAGAGAAAAATTTTGTTTTTTTCTGTGAAAAAATATTTATTTTTCCTCTTTCAAACTCAGACTCAGGTTTACATGATTTTCTTTTAGACTTATGGTATAAGGATCCAAATGACAGAAGATACGTTATCTGGACAACCCCAGGTCTTGAGCATTCTGGGCAACAAGTCCCATAGCTCTAGTAGGTATAATCCGGCTTCACTATTTATAGACTTACTTAGAGAAGGACAGATCAAGGGTCAGGACAGGCGTCACTTAGCATAAACAGTAGCAACAAATATAATATTCAAGTATGTCAGCCATGTTTGAAAAGCCAGCATTGATTGATGAGGTCCTCTTCTGATAGGTCTTCATAGGTCCTTTGTATGATCCACAGTGTGGGTAGGCCATTTTGGACTAGAATCCCACTGTGTAGGGTAAGCTTTAGGGTTCAGGGGCAAGTCTACAAAAAATTGTAAATTTTATGGCAATGCAAATCTAGAATAACTTAATCAGGCCATACACATGCCAACAAAAACTGCTGACGTGGCCCCTTCAAATCAAGTCAACAATTTATTGAATCATACTGGGCTCTTGACACTGCCAGCCCAGTTAATATCTGGTTGAAAATATGTTTGGGAAAGAACACCATTGGCATGTTCAAGTAGTCCTCATACTGCTGCAGTATGGTCCACTCATTGGCCCCGGGGAAAGAGTCAAATCTGACTGATCCATCATCACAGTAACCTTTACTGAATCGTGACATATAATTTCAGCTATAATGTGAAAGAAAAAAAGATTTGTACATTATGAAAGAACTGTAGTTTCAAGTGGTTGATGTCATTTTGTGTACCAACCTAAATTAACTAATTGTTACAAATTGTTTTTAGTTTGAAAATGATTTTTTTAGATTTTTTTAATTGTACAAAACTTAGAACAGAACAATTACACACCACAATTTAACACGGCTTAAAAACCCCCAAATTAAATGAGCCAGAAGGTAAATGCAATCCTTTCTCCCCCCAGGCATACAAAGCAATAAATTCAGCGCTACAAAGAGCAACGATCATAAATCCAGTCCCAGCTACTTACAGCTCATCTTCTTCTGGTCAATAGGAAGCAATTCACTGAAACCTTTCAGTACTCTGTATGTTGCTACTTCTAGCAGCAACTGAAAAGCCTTGTGTGCTGCAGCTTTAAACAACAGCAACCCGTTCCATAGATACATTTTCATTGATCCTGGCTGGTTCTTCTGGCTGCTTTATTGTTTTAAAGACATTAATGGGAAGAAGAATATGGGCATACGAAGAACACAATATACATATTCCTTTTGTAGGCAGAAAGCATGTCTATTGTTTTTCGGACTGAAAATAAAACCCCTATGCTGACAATTAATCAAACATTTTTTATAATGATTTCCTTTTTGTCTGTAATAATAAAACAGCACCTTGTACTTGATTGTAATTAATCCTTATTGGAAGCAGAACCAGCCTATTGGGTTTATTTATTGTTTACACAATTTTCTAGTAAATGTAAGGTGGTGGCAGACATAGCGTTCCAGGGAGATTAGTCGCCCAGTGACAAATTTCTTCTGGTGATTAATCTCCCCGAAATGCCTTTCCGCTGGCTAGAATGGGAATCAGCAGTGGAGGGCTCCCTGATCGCTTCATTTTCTGAAGTCACTCAAAGTTGCTGCACAAGGAAACATCGTGCGACTTCGGAAAACCAAAGCGATCCAAGTGCCATCCTGTTGGCAATTCACATTCGGGGAGATTATTGATCTGAAAAAGTGGAGCCACATGTCAGATTTAAAAATAAAATATAAAACAAAATCTGTTTGCTCTTTGAGAAATGGATTTCAGTGCAGAAGTGTACATGAGCAGCACTATTAACTGATGGGTTTTGAAAAAAACATGTTTCTCCATGACAGTTTCCCTTAATAAGAGCAGTGGCACAATGGGGGAGATTAGTCAGCAAGTGACAAACCTCCACTTTTTCAGATCACTAATCTCCCCAAAATCCCACCGGCTAGAATGTGAATTGCCGACAGGATGGCTCTTGGATCTCTTTGGTTTTCCGAAGTCACCTGAAGTTTCGTTGTGCGGCAACTTTGAGTGAATTCAGAAAACAAAATGATCAGGTATGAAGATCCAAATTACGGAAATATTCGGAAAGCTCCATGTCCCGAACATTCTGGATATCAGGTTCTACATACTAAATTGTTTAACTCACCTCACATGTGCCATCTGCATTATTTATTTAGATCATAAATACAGTGATCAGTGCACACTAAAATCCTGATTTTTCTCATTTCACTCATTTCATCATTGATCAGTCATTTCATGGTCTTACTGTTTTTTTCAGGTCTGATCCTGTTTACCACCCCCATCACCCTCATGAATACATCTCTGCAGAACATGTCAGGCCATGGGAGGAATGAATGCAGTTTGGACAGCAGGGTCCTGCATCTTGTTAAAGGAAAACTATACTCCGAAAATGAATACTTGAGCAACAGATCTTATCAAACTAAGTAGCATATTAAAGAATCTTATCAAACTGGAATATATATTTAAGTAAATATTGCCCTTTTATATCTCTTGCCTTGAACCACCATTTTGTGATGGTCTGTGTGCTGCCTCAGAGATCACCTGACCAGAAATATTTCAACTCTAACAGGAAGAAGTGTTGAAGCAAAAGACACAACTCTGTCTGTTAATTGACTCATGTGACCTAACTTTATAGCTTGTTTGGTATGTTTGTGTGCACCGTTGAAACCTGTGATTCCAGGAGGCTGTCCTTATTTTTTAAAATGGCAATTTTCTATTTATGATTACCTAATGGCACATGCTACTAAAAAAAGTATATAATTATGAAAATGGTTTATTTACATGAAGGAGGGTTTTACATATGAGTTGTTTTATGCAATATCTTTTTATAGAGACCAACATTGTCTGGGGGTATAGTTTTCCTTTAATACCCCTAATATGCTGTGTTAATTATTTTTGGCATAAGCTGAAGTGAGACATCACCTGAAAGCTTTCTGGTTGGCATATTCTGTACATGATAAATGCTAATTCAAGTAGAAAGAATCTTACTCTCAGTGAGGGTTTTTTATGGCCCACTTTAATAATACCAACATTGTATTAGGTCCATGTGGTTGACAATAAAAGCATTTTAAGGTATTTTGTCACATGCGCAGGGGGAGCTTTGGTACGGGCGACAAAACACCCCAACTGCCATTGAATCAGTCGCCCCAAAAAGTTGATAGCAGACTCATTACAGGGAATATGTTGGGACGGCCCTGCTGCAGGCCTTGCAGACATCTGAATGGTTGGGCATCATGCATCACTGCTGTCACTCTAGGGCTGTCTATTCCACGCCTCCTGTCATGATCTTTCTATGGCTCTGTCATTGCATTGATTCCTCTCCCCCATAATCCTGTTGTCCTACTCAGTATGCCAAATTAGCTGATTTTTTTTTTTAAAAGGTGCCCAGTAACAAATGTCACTCTGCCACACTTTCATTTACAAAACACAAAATGAAACAAAAAAGGGACAATTCAACAGCAGCAACCACAGAGAGTGCTAAAGGCTGTATTGTATCACATGGGTCTATATGGTTTGAACATGCTTTAGTACAGTGATTTTCAACCTTGTGCCTCCAGCTGTTACGGAACTACAAGTCCCACAATGCAATGAAGGAGTCTGACAGCCACAGTCAGGCAAATGCATTGTGGGACTTGTAGCTTCTTAACAGCTGGAGGCACAAGGTTGAAAATCACTGCTTTAGTATACCACAATTAATATAGCACCTAGGCTCTAGGTCCTTTTCTCTGGCTCAAGGTTTTCCTGTAGTCCTGATCAGTACCAGCTGAAAGATGAAAGTACATCCAGTCTCCTTCCAACTCTTGATCCTTGAAGGTGTCAGTTTGAGTGAGCCCTTGGGTCTAGAGGAACCCACAACCCCCACTGGTTGCTTTACCTTCAAAGCCTCTTCCCTTCATTGAATTAAACTGCCGTCTCTGTGATCAAACACAGGGTCATGTCTGAGTCGTGCTTAACATCAGCCTTCTCTTGCCTCCAGGTGTATCCAGTTAACTGCCCCTATGGTATCAATTAAACACTTTTATACCTTCTTAAAAAAAATCATACATTATAATGTTCTAGAGCTTCATGCCCTGTCTTTTAATGCAAGATTGATGCCAGTTACATTTCCAAAGGAAATAAGGATTGTGTCACAGTGAAGTGCTAATAATTCATTCACAGGTTACATTTAGTACATTGTCCTAACCCACTGTGAGCCACTAAGGTCTGCATTGAGATTCATAGTAGGCCCTGGCAAACAGCCCACACAAAGGTCCAATAGTGACTGCCTATTGCAACTTATGTATAGAAGAATTCTCATCCCCCCCGCTCATGGCGTACAAAAGAGGGAGGAATTTAAGAGATATCCTGGTGAAAGCCGACATTGGTCCACAAAAGAAATCGGGGCAACAATATTTAGCTGAAATTAAACCAGGATCCTTCCCATGTCTTAATTGTGCCCAATGTAACAATATGACAAAAGGTAACACCTTTACACATCCACTCACGGGAAAGAGCTTCAGTATCAAACAATTTTTTATCTGTGAGTCTACATTTGTTATATATCTGATAAAATGCCCATGTGGCCTGGGTTATGTAGGGGAGACGACACAAAAAGCTAAGGATAGAATCTCAAAACATAAGTCAACCATTAGATGTGATGAATTGGAGCTCCCTATACCGGCACACTTTCACACAGCGAAACATGCCTTGAATCAACTCAGATTTCAGATTATTGATGGAATTCCAAAATTAAGAAGGGGTGGTGATCATTTGAAAGCTCTCAAAAAGAAAGAAATGTATTGGATTAATAAACTGGGAACTTTGTGGCCTAAAGGCCTAAACAAAGAATACACACCTATGGAATTCATCTAAGATAGGTTATCCTAAGGTTTTGCTAAGGTCGGTTAAACACCCCTCGTTGTTCTTAATATGCTTATAATGTTCTAATTTTCTATTCCTCAAGGTTTTCAACAAATGTAAATATTGGTACAAGATCCCGGACTGCAGTGAGGCGGTTCTTTCTGGAACTTCTCCTCCCCGGGTAGAAGGTACCAAAAATGTTTTAATCTGAGGTTTAATCCTTAGTTTTATCCTGTGTGTAATTTCTTATTATATTATAGCACTTTTCATATTTATGGCACATTTTAACACAAATGTAACAAAATATATTATTGATTAACACTTAATTTATAAGCGAAAAGATCACGTGATGGATTATGAACTGAAAAATTCAAGAATTTGACTTGGACTTTAAAATGAACTGAATGTAATTAATATATTGTGTGACACAAATGGAGTGGGTCTCAAGGGGGTGCACTCCCCCATGGGTGGGGATAAAAAGGTGGTTAGGTGCACTTTGAGATATGCTTGAGAAAGGGCAAGGACTGGCCCGAAACGTTGCATTTCTGACCTAATAAAGGCAAGTTTTTCACTTTTTCAATTAAGAGGTGCTGCAGCTTTTTTCTGTTATTGCAACTTACAGCAGCCCATATTGCATTTGCTAGAACCAACAAATTGGGCCCTGGGGTTAGTAAGGTTTAAAAGTGCTAGTAGAGTCCCATTTTATTTATTTTATTGTTTCTTCTCTTATTTCAGTTCCTCTTCCCATTAACGTTAAAGGTACTATTGCAGTACATCTATTTTCACATTTCAAAAGTGGTCAAGGGAATGCACAGATAAGTATCTGCATAAAGCATACTTAATAGTCTCAACCTATACCTTTGCATATTAGCAGCATATAGAATTTTAAAGCATAAATGATGGTATCTTGAATAATATAAGTACTTGTATGATTCGCAGTACTTTGGACTTCATAAAATTTCTCTCTGACTACCTATTGTCAAAGAAAATGTCTTTCTTTGATGAAATAAAGAATATATAAAAGTGCTGGGAGAACAAATATACCTTCAGGGAATTCTCCCAGTTGCCTACACTGAATTTACATTAGATTAAAGATAAAGCTGAAGAAGCCATTCAAATGCCACTGTCCCAACATGTCTCCTCTTTCTCCCCCACTTGAGGCATGGGTTTGACCTGTGTCAAACATCTGTAATCACTGCAGAAACCAATAAGAGCCCAGGAGGTTATCTCTGCTACTTGACTCTAGTGGTGAAAGGTGTAATCCTTTTCAGCGAGTTGACCAACACACCTATTATCACCCCCCTCCTGATAATCAGTAAGATGACCCTAGGGTCTCCGACAGAAGCTGGAGATCAGTATTACCACTAGCCCTAGCACTATTGGAGTGGTACTCGAAAAGAACCTGAGTGGAGGAAAGTGGAGCATTGGTTTTGTGAATTCAGAGGGGTGAAATGTAATCGGTAGTTAGTATTGTCCCTGAGGAATAATGCAGAGATTCACTGAATGACAGACTAGAAGAGCCTGCCAATAACTGGGCGTTTGCAACAAAGCCCAATGCAACCTTTGGCCTGTGGAGTCTGTCTCGCTGCTGTCACATAGCGGGCCAGACAGAAGGGACGTAGTCTGCAAGTCTGTAGGGACACAGCATGGCAGGCTAACAAAGAGCACCTTTGACCCAAGGTGGCTGATATTCTCTTAGCAGCAGGCCTGTGGCCCATTGTGCCAGAAGCTCTCTTGGCAAATGAACACAATAGCCATCAGCTGCTCCAGACCCACTGCATCAATGCTCAGTTTATTCCACAGACCCGTCTCACTGTGATGGGTTAATCAGCGCCATACGCTGCCAGCTGATGTTACGATTTGTATTTCTGCATTTCCTTATCATCAAAGCTCTTGCATCCATGCTAATGGGGACCAGCCAAAAGAGGGAGGGTAGGGGAGAGCTATTAATACCAGTTAGGACATGAAAGGCTTTAGATGACAGTCAGGCTACACTCAACCCCTCCTTATGCCTCCTGTCACTTAATTTGATGCTCTATACATTATATATATGTATTTATTTATTATTTAGTTACGTGAGGTGCTACAGGAGTCCTGTGCCTCCGCTATATGGGAGAGCGGGTACACTTTAAAGTGGGGTGCCTCCACCCAGGGTCAGGACAGGCTGAACTGTAATACCCCTCCCTGGGAACATCTCTTGCTTCACAATGCACATACACAGTGCAAAGGTTGATTACAGTGATACAGGTAGCCTGCAGCCAGCCAGGAGCAACTTCACTGAATTAATGCAGCAAGTGATCTCTGAACTGCTGAGGGAAATCCCCACTTATGTGGCAGTGGCTTCAAAGTCCTGAGAAGGACTCCCTTTGGCTTTCCATGCCCTGAGAAGAGCACGCTTTGTTCTTCAGAGCCCTGGAAAGGACCCCCTTTGCTTCCGCACCCTAAAGAGAGCACGCTTTTCTGCTACTGGGGTTCCCTAACAACTTTCCCCACACAGAAACTCTGGGAGTATCAACACTTTACTTGTACTATGCTGCTTGTCTCTCCCAGCTGAACTTCCTTTTTCTCCCAGCAGCACTTTCTCTCTCCCTCTTCCTTCCTGTCAGCTCACAGAGGGTGGGGCTCTTCCCCCTCCTTGCACAGAAACAATACAGAGGAGAGACAAATGTACACAGCTCTCCTACACACATAAGCGGTCTGATACAGAATGAATCTTTGAACTACCAATAGGATTTTAACATCAGTGTACAATGCAGTTTGAGTGAAAGCCCACTGATAGCAGATTATAAAAATATTTGAATAACTGCATGGAAAGAAAAGAGAAAGAAACAAGGGCTGGCAATTTTCACAGTCCCAAGTATAAATAGCCTAGAAGAGGAAAATTTATTAATTATGTAATCACAGCAAATCAGTTCAGCAAATGATTCCTAAGCACAAATTCACACTTCACTTAAGTGTGTCACCAACATTTCCATTATATGAGTCCATATATAAGATGATTTCTCATCACTTGATCTGTGGTCTTACTGTCTAACGAGGTCAATATGAACACACCTGGGGACCCCAACAATTTAGGCATTGAAATTGTGGCCCTCTTTATATTCTTTTAACCCATGACCAGCAAAGTTGTTGGAGAACCAAGCAGTTCCATCTGGATACACAGATAGAGTTACTACCTTGTCTGGAAAAAAATACATATATATATTTATGTTTTCCCCCCTATTAATAACATTTGGATCAACCATCATTTTTACCAGGCAGGCCAGTAAAATACCAGTCATGTGGCAACTCTATACACAGATGATAGGCTCATGTGCCTGCTTCAGGTCGAAAAAGCATAATTTAATTTATAAGTGCTGAAATCTGCCTCATGTGCACATTGATCATCAGCCACACAAGACAGGAGTAGGTGGGTGCAGTTTAGCCTTGCAACAAAAAAGGACCACCAAATATGAACCTCTTCCACATTAGAATGCTACTGGGCCATATAAGTTTAGCCCAATCATTTGGGTATAAAGCCAACAGTCATATCACTTAGGGTAGGGACAGACAGGGAGATTTGGGGAGATTCTGTCGCCTGGCGTTTTTAGCAGGCGACAATCTCCCCGAATTTCCTTCTCCCTGTGCACACGCTGCGCGGCGATTTCCGGAATCGCCCGAAGTTTCCTCATGAAGTATCTTCGGGCGATTCCGGAAATCGCCGCGCAGCGTGTGCACAGGTGCTGGCGCTTTGTCACTTATACTAGCGGCAGACAGGGAGAAGGAAATTCGGGGAGATTGTCGCCTGCTAAAAACGCCAGGCGACAGAATCTCCCGAATCTCCCTGTCTGTCCCCAGCCTTAAGGAGAGAGACAATATTGGTAACATGCATGACCTTCCCCTATCCTCAGACAGTAATATATCATGTATCTGCATATGTAAGTAATAAAAAGGAATGGCAACTTAATTCCTTGAATAATTTATATTTATTGCACTCAGACCTTTGATGTTCTGAAGACCTCCGGTCTTAAATAAGATCATATGATGCTAATTATAAGGATTCCTACCCATATGTGACACGTTATTCTATGGCTGTCCACCCCTCCTCCCTTTCTGTAGTTGCCCTGTAGGTCAGTGCCCTATTTATCACTGAGCTGCTCCTCATCTTGTCTAATACTGGTCTGAAGCATATATCATAGCACTGAAACATTCACGATGAGGTTACACAGGGAAGCTGTTATCCCAAGTGCTACTCTTGGGAAGCCGGCAGTCTGCCATCCACCCCATCTGCTTCTGATCAGGTTAACCCTGCAGTATCATGCCGAAATCCCTACACCAGCAGAAATCTGCCACTGTATTTGGTTACATAGTATTTGTTGGGGAATGGGAAATCCAAAGAAAGAAAGAAAAAATACAATCATCAGTAGAGACTTTGTGCTAACATGTGAATATTTGGTTTGGATTCATAGGCTAGCAACATGAGATGAATATATGGAGGTGTTAATAAGTCTGTGTGTTTTGTAATTTTTTTTATTTGTTTGTGGGAGTTAGTGGTATGTAAAACACTAGGCTGCTGTGGCCATAAGTTTATTAACACATTCACAACACCACAATCCTCTATTAAAGACTTTTCTCCACATTTAGATACCAACTCCTCACATCTACAGTAAACAGCAAAAGCAACATCATATTTCTTATGCATAATTTAGCATTATTTTGCATATGTATAATTATGCATACATAATTTTACACTGTAAACTAAAAGAATGTTTTTGATATTATGAAAAATGGACTACAGTGCCAAACAGGGCTCATTCACACTCTATCTTCTTGCATTTGAACTGCATCTACATTATTTCTTATGTGGCAGTCCAAACAGCCAACTGCAACTGTTGGACGGTTACAATCAGAGGAAAATTAAATCTAAGACTGTTGCCAAATTGAGCCTTAAAGGGGTCCACATTTGAGTTTACACATAGAGAGCATAGGTCAGGCAGAGTATAACACACACACAGGAAGCATAGAGAAGGCACAGTATGGCACACACCAGGAGCATAGGGCACTCAGATTATGGCACACACTGGGAGCATAAGGCAGACAGAGTATAGCACACACAGGGAGCATAGGGAAGGTAGAGTTTGGCACACACAGGGATCATAGGGTAGGCAGAGTATGGCACACACCGGGGGCATAGGGCAGGCAGAGTATGACACACACATGAGCATAGGGCAGGCAGAGTATGGCACACACAAGGAGCATAGGGCAGGCAGAGTATGGCACGCACTGGGAGAATAGGGATGGTAGAGTTTAGCACACACAGTGTCAGGGGGCCCATCGGCTCCCAGGCGGAGTGGTCCAGACCAAGGATAAAGCTTTGGGTTAAAGTTTGTTGTATCATTCTCAATTCCAGGAAAAAGATCAGAAGGCAGGCAGAAGTGCAGCAAAAATCAAGTTCAGGCAGGGTCAAAAAGGTTCAAGAATCAATCAGTAATAATTATAGATTCACACAGTAACCAAGCAGGAAGCCCTATAATGTTTGTGTTTTAACTTTTAGCTCCACTACCCATGTGGTGGCCATGGAGCCTGCCATTTTGGGAGCAGCGCTGACGAAGACGGGAGTGCCATTGGGCGCTCCTGACACACAGGGAGCATAGTGAAAGCAGATTATGGCACACACAAGGAGCACAGGGAAGGCAGACTACAGCAGGAGATAGGGAAACCTATCAAGACTACTACTACTGAACAGTTCAGTGCTACATACAGTGACACAATGTTAGTGCCCTTTCCAGCTGTTTGTCTGGGGTGTGAACAATATGGGCACTTTCAGTCTGGTCTGAGATGTGAACAGTACAGGGCTTTAGGGGTGTGAACAATGGAGGTGTTACCGGTGTGAAAAATGCAGGAGTTTACTATCTGAATTTGAGGTGTAAACAATGCAGTGCCACTTAATCTCAGTACTAATATCTTTTAAAGCTTCCACAAGGTAAACAGGAACAGCAGGCAAACTTTCATATGGGGGCCACACATGGGGGCCACACAAGGGGGCCATGGGCCGGCAGTTGGATATCACGGATCTGCAGCAATATAGAAACAGAAGGGACAGCAGAAAAATAGAACCAAGAAATATAAGAATGTATTAGGGAACCTAGAAGCAATACTATATGTAACAGGATAAGCCAGCTTGCTCTATACATGGGTCCCCCTAAAATTGTACATTTTTATTAAGAGATTTTATAAAAGTAATTGTCTGGAGAATGGTATCCCTAGCCTTGCTTAAAAATGACTCAGCTAGGAACACTGTATTCAGTAAACTTGGTTCAATTCCTGTGAACATGAGGAAGGGAATTAACCCTGGCAGATGGTGAGTCCGCCCTTCTTTGTTTGGGCAGGTGAGACTGAATCTTCCAGGTAGGAAGTGGGTGGATACAGATTTAAAAGAAAGCAGCGGACATAAGTTATAATCAGAAAAAAAGTTCTCTTCCAACCCCTCCCTTTGGCGCCAGATTCAAACAAGACAGTTACGTTATCTAAAACGCACAGCACCACCCTGAAATGACAAGCAAAGCAAACATGACAAATACACACACACACATATTTTACCCTATGTATAAGAGTGTGTGTATGTGAGTGCAAAGGAACTGACAAAAAAAAGCCTGAAAGGGAGGGGATGGGGGCTGCAGGAATAAGTGGAGTAACAATGAGAAGCGGAGAGAGTGACAGGACTCTGCTGTTGGGCTTCATGTTGCTGGAGAGTTTGTTTTATGTCATTGTGAGTGAAGCTGTGTTATTTTAATTCACTCTGGAGTCTGGGGTGAGCGTCTGTGTTTGTAAAAGACTGGTCAAGGGGCTCAAGGCTGAAGTGTATGTGTGTGGTATGTGTCTACTTGGAGTTTATATGACTTTGCTGAACTTACTCAACAAATACACCTGGATCTCTGTCCTGCAGTTCTCTCTCTGCAGTTCAATGGGGTATCTGACCTTTACAAGAACACCAAACATAATACAACAGAACCCCCATTTTACATTGTTCAGGGACCAGACAAAATGGTGCAAAAATTGGGAAAAATTTAAACAATTTAATCAGGCAGTGAAATGTATTGTGCATACTATATAGTTGGGAAAACAAAAAAAAAGTAAAATGTATGTAAAAGGGAAAACTTAAAGGGATACTGTCATGGGGAACATTTTTTTCAAAATGCATCAATTAATAGTGCTGCTCCAGCAGACTTCTGCACTTAAATCCATTGTTCAAAAGAGCATGTGACTTATTGACTTCTCTGCCTTATTTCATAGGCTTGTTGTGCTGCGACTTACATGTCTTTCCGTTCAACTTTATCTACTGCTCAGGAGATGGGGCATTATAAGGGAAAAATATTTATGTCCTTCATAAACACATGGCCTTCTATTGCTGGTGGGGTTTTGTGGAGGTTTTCACTTTTTAACCTGTTCATTGCTAGTGGTCTGCAACTCATTAATAAATGACAGATCATTTACAAGGGCCCTGATAATCCTGAGAGCTGTTACTATTAGATTTACACTAAGGGTAAGGCCACACGGGGAGATTTCGGGGAGAGTCGTCGCCTGGCGACTAATCGCCGCGACGAATCTCCACCGAATAGCTCGGTAGCAGTGCGCACCAGCTACACGTAAAGTCTCCTGCACCTATTCACACGCGGCGACGCAATTTTAAAAGTCGCTCAAAATTTCCTGGTGAGGCAATTTTGAGCGACTTTTAAAAACGCGTCGCCGCATGTGAATAGGCGCCAGGCAACTTTACGTGTAGTGTGTGTGCACTGCTACCAAGCTATTTGGGGAGATTCGTTGCGGCGATTAGTCGCCAGGTGACGAATCTCCCCGAAATCTCCCCGTGTGGCCTTACCCTAAGATACATGTTTCAGGGCAGCTGCTAATGTTGACAGGGAGTTAAGTGATAATGTTGTTGAAGCTTTGAATCCTAACAACCCAACCCCCCCCCCCACCACCACCGGTTCAGTAGGACCCGCTCTGCAGATGCTGTGTATTGGTTTAACTTATCAGCTAAATGAGAGTTAATGATAGGTTTATAATAAAGGCCACGCTAAGGGGAAGTAAGTGGAGGAGGGGAAGAGGAAGTTTGAAGCACCCCTCAGCTTCCCATCCATACTTGCCTATAATACTACATACATCCTTCATCTGTACCCAAACATTAATACCAGCACATGAGAACAGATTGCCTTAATGCTGTTTATTTTAAATGCTGTTAGGAAAACATTATGGAATTTAATCACAAGGCCTGTCATTTGGGTTGACAACTTTTCTGGAAAAAGTACCAGCCTTCCTTTTTTTTCCCAATTAAATGGCACCTAATATATAATAATTGTTTCCCCTCATCAAAACCATTGGTCAATAGAGCCCACACTACGGGTGAGGGAAACAGAATAATTTTCTCAAGAAAACCCCCATCACAAGTGGTCGGTCCCCAGCCTACTAACTATGTGCATATCATGTAGGATATAATGTAGGATATATTATGTAGGAATTAAGTTCTATATGACAGATGCATGCGCATCCAGTGGGGAAACTATTTTTTTTATATGATAAATGCCCTTAATAACATTGACATTAAGCATAATTTTTACCAGCCAAGAAGCAGCCCTACCTGCTTATATAATTATCATTACTTGTAGTTTAAAAGCAGTTAAAGGGCCTTAGATTGGAAACCCCTGACAAGTCAGTTTGTACTGATAAGCACCTGCTTGGGAAAAGGTTTATGGGAAGCTGCACCCACTTATATCTCAAGTGCCTTTGTTGAGATTATATATAAAGATCAGAGGAAGGAATTCAATAACGTTTTCTTGGCAGAAACATTAATTCTAGTAGTGTATTCTGCACTGCTGTACAATATATAGTGAAGAACTCAAACTATTCCATTTCCATTATAAATGGTGGAACACACAGACATTTGCAACATGAGGTCAGAGGGCCCCAGTGTAACACACATGTTTCAGTGAATATGTTACAACACATTTCCTAAAACAGAAAGTGGAAATATATGCATCGGTTTTACGAGTTTTTCCTAAACAAAATCCCTTTTCAGTGCACCCTAGTTAATCTCATCAACCTACAGGTTAATCAGTTACCTCATACATACAAACACTGGAAGTCATCAGGCCAGACAGGTTGTGCAGTATATGGGTGAGCTTACAGTACCCAGCAGTGTTCCCCTATGGCCGAAGGCAGTTGCCCCAGTGGAATTTGCTAATTGCTCAAGAAAACCCCAGTCACTGGTCTATGTTCAGCACTCTACATATTTTAATTTAGTATTCAGATTACCCATAGGGAGCCTTCTGCTCACTGACATTGTGAGGCTCACTTCCCCTTCATGTCCCCAGCCAAGGAGACAAGAAATGATGATACTAAAGGTGGCCATAGACGCACCGATAATATCTTATGAAACACATTTTGGTTTGATATTCGGTGCGTGTATGGTGGAAGACAAGCCGGCCGATATTGACAGAAAACTTGGATATCAGTTGGTTCGTCGATCGGGCGAGCTGCAAAGTTTTCATCTGGCTCCTCTGAATGCACTCTCATCTGCTACTTTTAGTGCTAAATCATCAGACACAGGTAGAATTCTATTTTTTCTACCTGTATATCTGACGATTCAGCTCTACACGTGTGTATTGAAACAAACATTCTTTTTTGGAAATATATTTTCCAGCAAAGATCATCATTTTAATGCCTATGGCCACCTTAAAGAGCATCAATCATAACTAAAATCATTTACTAAGTAAATACACTATGTGAATAGGGTTGCCACCTGGCCGGTATTATACCGGCCTAGCCAGTATTTTTGATGGCTGATCCCAATGTTATTAATAGGAAAAAAAGTTAAATACATAGGAAGGCCGGTATTTTTTTCAAGAAAAGGTGGCAACCCTATATGTGAAAGTTCAATAAATCTGATTTTTAAAACAGTTAGAATTGTTTGTTTAATGTAAATCATCAGCTCACTATACCTTCTGCAAAATCTCCCCTATCTCCACTGCAGTTCTAGCTGAGGCAGACATCTTGGATTTCACTGGCTCCTCCTACCTATATCTTCACAGCCAACTGCAGCTCTGAAATCTCACACATGCTCAGTTGAAATTTCTTTCTTACCTAATAAACCTTCTCTAAGCTATTTTGAAATCTGCCAAATTTCTGTGTTAGTGCTGCCACCTTGTGGAAGTTGGTGTGTGCCCTTCTCATGATACTTCTAGAGTTTAAATTGAAAATTGAGAAAAAGGAAATCCCCTCCTGGACAGACTAATTTTTCTAACAAGTGTTATAAAATGATTAAAGTGCTAGTGCTTATAAATAAATTAATGTTTAAGTAATCCGGCACTTAATAGTGCAATTCATTAATTGGTAAATTCCTTAAGTTAATATCTTCAAGTACAAAACGTGAATAAATTCTTAATAAATTTATAAAGAGTGAGTTGATTATATCAATTTATAATTAATCTCTTTAAGACAAAAATATTCCGTTGTTGTTGTGTAATCAAAGGGTTGTGGAAAATAGAAATGGGAAAGAGGGGTGGAGAAGTCCCGTAAAGAACTGTCTGGTCACTTGGCTACCTTCGGGACCCCACAAAGCAAAGAAAGTCCCAAAGGTAGCCAATTGACCAGACAGTTCTTTACGGGACTTCTCCACCCCTCTTTCCCATTTCTATTTTCCACAACCCTTTGATTGTGGAATATTTTTGTCTTAAAGAGATTAATTATAAATTGATATAATCAACTCACTCTTTATAAATGTATTAAGTATTTATTCACGTTTTGTACTTGAAGATATTAACTTAAGGAATTTACCAATTAATGAATTGCACTATTAAGTGCCGGATTACTTAAACATTAATTTATTTATAAGCACTAGCACTTTAATCATTTTATAACACTTGTTAGAAAAATTAGTCTGTCCAGGAGGGTATTTCCTTTTTCTCAATTTTCAATTTACTAACTATACACTGGCTGTTGTCAGTTTTCCCCTCTTGAGCAATTAAGATATTTATGTAGACCACAACTTATTATCACACTTCTAGAGTTTAAATGAAGGAGGAGAAAGAAAAGAACCCCCTCTGCAACTGAATGATTTTTAAATAAAATTCCCATATTGGCTGATATTCAACAAAAATTTAAATAGATATCACCGCACTCATCCATCTTGTGTGGAATTCAAATAACCACCATAAAGTGCTAGTGTATAAATAGAATTTAATTAGGAATAGGATATCCTAAATAGGAAATAGGGATATTAATATTATAAAGTGCTGAGAGTGAGTTGTTAATTCATATACAATTCATTATAATAATAAATATTTTATATAAACTGCTTTCCTAATCCGGAATTAATTCATTAGATTATTTTATTAATTATCAGATTGGCAATTGGTTATTACTAAAGTGCGGTGCTCATAAATAAATAGATAGATATCAAAACGCGAATAGTTAATCCAAAAATTAATAAATATTCATTAAATTAATTAAGTAGGTTAGGCTGGTTCCAAAAAAATTAGCGGGTGGAGTTGTCCCATAGGTCCCTACCACAAAGAGAAGAAAGGCAGGGTTGCCAAGACTGTGGTCTCAACAGTTAAACTTATCCTAAACTGAAATAGAACTGTCTTTCCCTAAAAAACCACAAATCAAAGGTCCCATGTGATTCCCAGATTGGGATATTAAAGAAATGTGGAGAAGGAGAACTGGAACGATCGTATTGCCCACCTATATTGCCCTCCGGACCTTACTATTAGAAGAGAGAGAGGAGCTTTGCATAAATTCTGTTGTAAAATTAAAAAAAAGCTTGAGGAAACAGCAGATAACACCATACAATTAACATACCTTCTAATCTGATCTCTAGAGTAATCATCCACTCTTTTACACTTTAAATTTTAAAGTTTACTAAAGCTAGGCATTCTGGGTAGAATACTCAGGGCAGTGCTACAATGTGAGCATGCTCGTGAACTCATTTGCATGTTGTAGTCACAGTATGGACTCCCTTAGTGAGAGAACCCATTTGACAAAGTATGGGATTTTTTAAAAACTGTTTTTCTTTCAAAAACCGTATATGTAGTTCGATTAAGCATGTTTAGGTTGTACTGGTCAGGTTGTTAATATGTGTTTCATTTTGGCTGTGATTGGTGCCCTTTAAAGGAGAATTCAACCTGTAATTTAAAAAAAAAACCCTTCCCCTCCCCTGGGTAGAGCCCCCCTCCCCAGCCTAGCTGGCCCCCCCCCCCGGCGAATGCCCCGGAAATACACGTGACTTTCAGGGTAAGCCCCAATTGTTCGGGACTGGAAATTTCCTCCAACTGCGCATTTCTGGAAAAAAATACCGGCCTTTTTATATATTTATCGTTTTCCCCAATAAAAAACATTGGGATCAATTATAATTTTTACCTGTGATAACATGATCTGTAAAGTATATATTCTTAACATTGTATATTAGTGTATGTATTGTTTGTTGTGCAATGAGTGTGTCTGTGTCATGTATTGCAATGTCTGAACTGCCCATCCCTCTTTGTGCACTGGGTGTTCATAAGGGACAGTTTGAGAGTGGGGAAGTGACAATTGCTGCAGTTATGTGGGACCATTCAACCAGCAAGCAAATCCTTGTTACCTGGCTTTTATTTGACTTCAAGGGGGAGTGGGAGGGTGACACCAGGTGAGGGACTGTTGAGAAACTTCAAAGAAACTTCCCTTTATAAAATGTTACTATCAGAATTTTTTGTTTGTTTAGAATGATATTCATTAGGATTGCAATAGTAGGCTGGCACAGAAACTGGACTTCACTCCAAAAATGAATGTAAATAAAAAGTTTTAATGTACAAAAAGAATCATCTCAGAGGATGGCCTTACATGTTTCATGGCTGCTGGGCACTAAATCATAAGCCTATGATTAAGTGCCCAGCAGGCACAAAACGTGTAATGCCATCCTACTACCTCCCCAAGCTGAAGGTCTGTGGCCTCAATTATTGAATCTCTTTTTCCCCCCTTTTTTCTATATTCCATGTCTTCCCTGCAAATTTACTAGCATGGAATTCAACTGCATTTGCCAATAATTCATACCACATATAAGTCTTGCTGTAGTTATAGTGTACCACACCCATAGGACATCCACAATGGGCATGGTCTTGTATTATTAACCATTTTGTGCATAAAAGTGAAAGCAGTCAGAACAACTAAATTTCTGTTTCATTTGCAGTCACTGGGCAATACTGCTGTTTTCCAGTTTCCTTATGATAAATAAATAATAGGGCTAATTCATGAACATGAACAGTGAGCTCAAAATACCCATTCACAAAGTTAATTCTGTTTACACATTCTACTTTCACCTTGCCTCTAGCCAGTTGCGGAACTACTGGGGAAGCTGGGGTACAATTCCGCACCCCCTTGGGGCCCTTTGACGGTTTGTGCGAATGTGAATCTGCCACGGGGGGGGGGGGGACTGTAAGCTTTATGGGACAGGGCCTCCTTCATACTGTGTCTCATACCACATGGCACTTAGGGGTATATTTATCAAAGAGTGAAGTTAAGGGGGAGATTCATCAAAGAGTGAAGTTCCGCCACTAGAGGAAAATTTCACCCATTGATAAATACGCCTTTCGAAATCCCATAGAAATGAATGGAGAGCTGCGGAATTTCCCTCTAGTGGTGGAACTTCACTCTTTGATAAATTTACCCCTTAATCTCTGTGTTTTTATAATTTTTGTATATATTATAATACTTGCCCTCCCTCTGTGTTTTGTACCTTGTAACATTGTACAGCACTGTGTATCCTTGTAGTGCTATACAGTTATATGAAAAAGCTTGGGAACCCCTCTCAGTCTGTATAATAATTTAGTCCACTTCATCAAAAACACATAACAGTGGTATATCTTTCATTTCCCAGGAACATCTGAGTACTGGGGTGTTTTCTGAACAAAGATTTTTAGTGAAGCAGTATTCAGTTGTATGAAATTAAATCAAATGTGAAAAACTGGCTGTGCAAAAATTTGGGTTCTCTTGTAATTTTGTTAATTTGAATGTATGTAACTGCTCAATACTGATTACTGGCAAAACCAAATTGATTGGATTAGCTTGTTAAGCTTTGAACTTCATAGGCAGGTGTGTCCCATCATGAGAAAAAGAATTAAACGTGGCCAATTGCAAGCTGTGCCTCTGTTTGATTCTCCTCTGAAGAGTGACAGCATGGGATCTGCAAAACAATTCTCAAAAGATCTGAAAACAAAGATTATTCAGTGTAATGGTTTAGGGGAAGGCTACAAAAAGCTATCTCAGAGGTTTAAACTGTCAGTTTCACATGTAAGGAATATTACGTTTTAGAAAGAGAATCCTCCAGAGTCTGGAACAAAGTGTTAAGACTTCTTAAAAAAGACCCCATCTAAATTCTTGCTTGCTGCTGTGGGGCAACAATAACCTTCCGCATTTCTGCAATCTAGAAGAGCTCCTCTACTGGCCGAGGCAGGGAATTAAGTACCTGGGTGACATTTTTCAAGCCAAATACATAACCAAGATTTTTCCACTGTTTAAATATTTTCATATCCATCACATATTCAGAGCTCAGTTTGGTACACTCTCTCCAGCCTTAACTACAATGGCAGTGAAAGAGAACCTCTCTGTAGAGCAGCCTATAAACCTTTGTCCAAGTCCTATCACAGCTTGTTAGCCATTGCCCCTCCTCCATTCCTTACAGCACAGGCACAATGGCAAGTAAACATCCAGATCTTACCCAGGACAACTGGAACAAGGCCACAGAGACCATGTAAAATAGCCTAATAGCTGAGAGAGAGATACTAATCATCTATAGTCTTCCATCAGCTTTACACAACTCCTCTAAAACTAAAGGCAATGGGCAAGGGAGATCACATGTCTATTACAGGTGTAGAACCCCAGAAGCCAACCTTTTACACATGATCTGGGAATGCCTAGTAATACATTCCTATTGATCCCAAGTAATGGCAAGTACCCTTGACTTTCTACATTCCCCTACAGTGTGTATTTTGCTTTCTCCTGGATCAACCAGTAGTTAGGAAGGTTAAGAGTTGCCGACAACTGAAAAAATGAGCATGCACTCCTGATGCACACTGATGTAGGTAAAAAATCTATTTCATTTTATGTATTAAAACAAACTCGTCCTAATATGTTTCGTAGTTACAAGTTTTAAACATCTACCAAAGGATGTGATATGGGGTTGAGTCTTGTTCAGAATTTAACCCGATAGTTATTAACTATCGTATGGAATGATTTCAGAGTAAGATTTACAAAGCGAAAATCTATTGCAAATGGAATAGGAAGTAGTAAAAGTGAAAGGTATACTAGGTATCAAGAACGGAAGAACAGTAAATATACCACGTATACAATATGATACTTATTTTCACTCAGTTTACCATTGTTTGCTGTTATAATAAATGAAGTACTAAGAGCATAGTGCAGTAACCAATGATTAATGCATTTACAACGCATTTCATATTATATGAATTAAATGGGAAATGCATACAAATTTAATTAAAATAATTGGGATGAGTTAAAGTGTAAACAGATTAATTAATTAGTTAAGTCAAAGGACAATCAAGTTAATATAATGAATAAATTAGTTATTCAACCTAAACAATTTATTATGCTGATCATCTTTAAGCAATTGGATAGCGCCTGATTTCATTTAATTTAGCCTGAGTCTAATTCATTTATTAAAATTTGAACAAAAAGAGTTCTTGTTGTAACTGAATATATATTGAATTGAATATATAAATATATATCCATATATATTGGATTGATCTAAACATTTCCTAACGATCATACTGTGCATTTCTTTTTGAGGTTTACCTTGATGGGAGTTTGTCTTTTTTCAGTCTAACTTACTAAGTATTTATATTTGTTTGATGGCATTTATGGCAAGTTCTATTTTACCATGTATAAATAAGAAGAATTGCCAGTGTTTATTTACTTATTTTTGTAACTTGCAGTTAAACCTATGCTTATTCTTGTAGGTTCTTCATGTAGCTAGAATACACCTGCGGCCTACTGAATTCAGAAAGATACAACCTGATAAATACCCAGTTGTGTATTCAAGCAGCTTAGTTAGGACTAATAAAATGTGTTGTTTTATTACTACAGACAAAATGGAAATCATTTTTAAAAATTAGAATTATTTGATTAAAATGGACTTTATGGGAGATGGGGCTTCTGTACAAGGGATAATATACCCTTATTATAGAATAGCTGATTAATTATGACTTTTTGTTTTCCATTGTGTTTTTAGTCCTGTGCCCATCGGGTTGGAAAGACCAAAGCTCCGACCACCAATGATGGGAAATATCAACCTTGATGTAGAGTCCTGCAGCGGGTCGGGTACCCGCGGGTTACCCGCAAAATCCTGCGGTTTGCTCGTAGAATTTCTGGGTGCGGGTATAGAAGCGGGCCAGTAGTTCTGCAGGTTGGTGGGTTGAGGGTCGGGTCGCGGATCCTCGCTATAGCGATTTTTACTCCTTTTTCTTAGCATTTCTACTTCTGATGATGTCACATCCAGTTTAGGTTGACAGCACTTCCTGTTTTACTCCTTTTTTTCTGATCACGGCTACTTCCGATGATGTCACTTCCGGTTTACAATGACAGCACTTCCTGATTCTTGATGGTCAGCGGGTCGCGGGTCTGGGTTACGGATCTTGGGTTGCGGGTACGGGTCGGGTCGCGGGTCCAAGCGGGTAAGAATGCGGGTAGCGGGTCCGGGTTGCGGATTGCGGGTACGGGTCGGGTACGGGTCCCAAAAAAAGGACCCGCGCAGGACTCTACCTTGATGTCACATTCGACATTGATACACCTGAATACAACACACTAAAAGCTGTTTTTCCTCCTTTCAAGGAAATTAAATTTGATCATAAAGAGTAAGATTCTATGGAGTTATGTAATAAAAGGTGCAAAGTTTACTGTTTAAAAGCAAACAACTAGTGTTATGGGTTACTTGGAACTTACTCTGTGAAACCTTGTATATTTTGTTGGGCTGCAGAAGATAAAATGATAAAAACACTAATCTAACTGATTTGCTGCTTGGAGAACAATTATGCATGAGCTGTAAAGTCTAATTTTGTGTTTTGCATTTACATACCATGTGAAGAATACAGGAATGAATGTAATGAAACATGGCAAGTTTGTTTAACCTGGGATTCTTGATTTTTATGATGTATTTTTTATTTCTAAATGACACTGTTTACACTGCAAATAATTCACTCTACAATATAAAATTTCATTCCTGTAGGCAGCAAACTCAGGCCTTTTTGCCTGGTCATGTGCTTTCAGAAAGAGCCAGAACTTTAAGATGGAACTGCTTTCTGGCAGGCAGTTGTTTCTCCTACTCAATGTAACTGAATGTGTCACAGTATGACCTGGATTTTACTATTGAGTGCTGTTCTTAGATCTACCCGGCAGCAGTTTATGGCTCCTTTTTGTTCAAGGGTACCAGTCACAATTTTGGATAACCTAGTTGGAGAGTTTGTTGCAGAAAAACAATTGTGTACAGAATAATAGCAGTGTGTTAAAAAAAGGGAATACAACTCAAAATTCTTATAATAGCTTTTATTTCCATACAAATTGGGAAAACTGCACATTTTTTTCCAAATTGAAACATAAAGAAACATGTATAAAATGTATGTTATTCTTTTAGAGAAAGTGTAGAAAATGTAATATTAGGCTGTTCCATAAAATAGTAGTATCTGCATTCTTCTTTACGAACTCATTCACTGTACAGACAAGTGTTTCAAGATTTTGCTTTCCTTTGAATGACTGAACTAATAGTTGTAGAAAGTTTCAGAGAACTGCTGCACATCTGTGTTGCATGGAGTCCACCAACTCCTGGCACCGGTTTCATTCCACAATTCTTCTGCATTTCTTGGTTTTGCCTCAGAAACCACAGTTTTGATGTCACTACACAAGATTTCTTGTTGGTCTGGAACCAAGATGTTACTCATTTACTGGTTTGTTTCGGGTCATTGTCTTGTTGAATCCACATTTCAAGGGCTTTCCTCTTTGGCATAAGGCAACATGACCTTTTTTTCTCCTGTCAACAATGGCTACAGGAACAGGAAAGAATGATGGGTAAAAAAAGGTATTATGGGATATTTCCTGTCCCCTTGAGAATTTTCTGGCAAAAAATTTAATTTAATGCCACTACATAGGTGGCGGTAAATTTTTGTGAATATTCTGGCGTTAATTTTGTCTTTTACACTGTATTAGTATTTTCAGCAAATGCGTTAACTGGTGATCACATAGTCTTCAACAAATTTGTAAACTGGCGATAACATATTTGGCGATAATTTTGTCTATATTTTGTGCACATAAGTATAACGCACTTTAGTAAATGGATGCCTATGTGCTGAGAATATACGAAGTAACTGTGTAGAGGTAGCTGCAGTAATTAATATTTCCCATATACTTATATTCCCTTGAGCCGCCATTTTATGGTGCTCTCTGTGTCACTCAGTGATCACCTGACAGGAAGGAATGCCAGTGCTTACCATAACATGAAGATGAGTGGGAGTAAAAGACACAGCTTTGTCCTTTGGCTGATTTTTGACCTTTGTGTGTGAGTACAGAGCTATAGAGGGGCTAACAGTAATACTTCAAGTTTCTTCATTATGAATTTATCCAATGGCACATACTAATACACAATATACTTAATA
>CM044438.1:106458153-106543345 GCA_024363595.1 Xenopus borealis
CCCCCCGCCCAAGTCTCCGTAACCAATAGTGGAAACCAAGAGAGCTGAAAAGCAGGAAGTAGTGTTCGGCTATAATTGTAGACACCCAGTCACCCCAGTCTTTATACATTACATTTTTTGGCTAACTATATAAGAAACATTTTTTATTTTGCACAGCCTATTTACCCAGTTTTTTATAATGAACAATTACTTTAAATTGGATTAGGCACATAGAAGGATGGGTATTAACCTTCAATATAAACTTGCATCAAGAAAACATCTGACTAAAAAGGAAAGAGAAGGGCTAGAAGCAGAGGGTGCGTAGGCTCTTATGAAAACAGCTGCTGGTCAATGAGGTTGAAAGTCAAGAAAAAAAAATAAAACAGATGGTTCAGTTGACAGTCCAATAATAGACTGCCAGACCAAATTTATATTACCTGAATAGGAGCTGTAATTCCTTGACTCTTTCGTCCCAGTCCAGAGCCCTCCTTCCAACCCATGGCTTGCAGCATCTTATTTCCTATATTGCTATGATCAATACCATCCTTTGTAGGTTGCTCATAATTCCTGTACCAGAGGATAAAGGAAGTTTAAATCTCTAAACATGTCTGTTAGGTCTGAGTGTTGATAAATGAAGTAACATTTTGTTTATCTGGAATGCTTTAGATCGATGTCTGCTCTAAGGTCTTTATGGTGCAGCATACTTACACAACAGTAGGGTCAAATCGCTTGCGTTTGGGTTCTGGGGGCTCTGGAATGCCATATTTCTCTCTTCTTTCTGCTGCTCGGTCTCTGTATTTTGCCTGAGAGAAGACCAATATAAACCAATCAGGACCAGACCGTTTAGTTTCAATTCACTAGACCTATTGCAATCGTTCTGTGCAGGCATTAAGCGTACAAAAGTCTCACCTCTCTCTCGCTTTGTTCTAAAGCTTCAAACTCTTGTTCAGACATCTTTGACCTCCAATAGACTTCCAGGTTTTGCTGTTGGGTAGTAAAAATAAAATTTCACTATGCAACCACTGCTCCACATTTTAAGCATCAGGTAAAATGATTTAAAAAAAAAACAAAAAAACAAATCTACCCACCTTATGCAGGTCCGACAGCTGCTGATGTCTAGTCAGGGCATCTTTATTTGGAAATTGTCTGCGGCATAGAAGACATGCCAGCTTCTTCCAGTCCACCAACTTTTCCTCATCCACTGCCCCAAGAAATCTCTCAGGCTCCTCATCATTGTCACTATCACCACTATAAGCAGCAACCAGCGCTTTCTGCAAGTCAAAAGAGCCCATTATACAGTTAAAACTGAAAATAGATTCCACTTATATTCAGGCATTAGGATTTTAATTCCTCTCCTTAAAGCAGAAGTTCAAATTTCAGTTAACTTTTATCGTATGTGATACAATGGACAATTCAAAGCAAGTTTTCAGCTGGTTGTTTAGTTTTTTGTTTTTTTATAGTTTTTAAATTATTTGCCTTCTTCTAGCATTTTAAATGGATGTCTCTGGGCACATCTAAAAAAACACATGCTCTGTAATTTCACATTAATACTGCTACTTTTCATTACTCGTCTTTCTAAAAGAGCACTCATATTCCAGTCTCTTATCCTTTAATCTGTTATCTACGGTCTTCTGTGCTTGTATGGCTGCTCCCGTGGCTACACAGCAGCCTGTTTAAATAAACTACAGTTGCGGTTCTGAAGCCAACACACCAGTTTTACTAGTGCATTATATTGCCGTTCCTTTAAAGAGGACCGGTCACCTTGAGATATGAGTAAAATATTTCTTTTCCATCCTTAGTTAAACCCTTTAGTCAGCTGTTTTTGTCTATATCTGAAACGGATTAGAAAATATCCTTCATGTAAAAAGGGCTTCATAGGCGCTGCCATGTTTAAACACCCCTTTGTTTTCTGTGTGTGGGCTGTGCCAAACTGCCAAATCTCATTCATGCTTAGTCAGAGTATACTCTATGATAGACAGGCTCTGTATAACTCATGTCACACCAGGACTTGATATTCTATGGGAATTATCTGAAACACCTTCTATTGTTCTATTCAGATTGTGTGGGCTACTCTGGAAAGTCAGGGCTTCAGTTAGTGTCTCATGGACATTTTGAAAAGTAGTTATAAATTGAGAATTAGTGAGATTCGAGCATAATAAATAGGGGTATGTGGTTTGTTTTAAAAGTTTTATTTCCGTCGTAGTGTTAACTCAATCATGACAGGTTTCCTTTAAAGCATTTAAATTTTTTGGTGTTATGGCTCCTTTAATTCTAACATAAGTTGAAAGCATGCATGTTGATGCCTAGGTAAGGATCCCTGCTCTGTGTACTAAACACAACACTAGGACTTAAGCCATAGAAGAAGCATTGCTTTAGACAATGGAAGCAAGTAACTCTGGTTACATAAGCAATACTCAGGACAGACATTAAATGAAAAAGAAATCTGCTCACCTTTGGAGGCTTTTCTTCCTCAGTGTTAAACATCATCATCATATCTGGTAGAAGCTGTCTCTCAAACAATGCTCCTTGCTGAGAAAAAAAAAAAGACAAACATGATCTAATTAATTTAAACATACTGTATTTTCCCGTTAATCTAATACATAGGCATTTATTTTGTACTTACCTTTTTCTCAAACAAAGCAAATCCAGCATCTGCTGCCGCAGACTCTTTTCTCTCTTCATCACGAGAACCGAGCGGCTGGAAGCTGTTCTTGAAATTTTCCTTCTGTTTGTTTAAACTTTTGGCCCATCTCTCCATATCCTTTGCAATCTTGGAATATAGAAAATGTCAAGTGTAAAAATATAATTTTTAGAAAAACAGATTTACAAATGCAGTTTGCTCTGGTTGGCAGTCAACAACCAGGCTTGTCTGAACTGAAGATTTCTACTGGAATTATTATAGTCACAAAAATCAACTAAATAATGTTGTACACCTTTGAACTGCCTTAGACTGTTCATGGCTGGGGATACAACTGGAAGAGCAAAGTTTAGTGGTGTGCTGCCTCTAAGTGATAGCAGCTATACTATGTGTCCTTATTCCCAAAAACTGACAAGTATTCGCAACCAAAACAAAACTGCAGTCTAGTGCAATCCCAAGAGTTCTGAGCAATCTTCTTTCTAAAGCAGAAGAGTACACTGGCCCTTGAGACAGGTGGCTTGAAGAATTACGACCAAATCCATTTTGAAAGTTTTAGCAACAGTCGCTAATGTCAGCATCCACACAAGCAAATACAACTCAATTTCATTAAAAAAACAACAAAAAAAACCATCACATCAATGGAAACAAAGAAAAAACAAAAACCTCTATATTAAACATAGGATACAAGTGACAATGTGTGCTCGTATGTACCTGTTGAGCAGTCTTGCTTTTTGGTTTTTCTTTTTTCTCTTTTCCTTCCTTGGAAGTGCCTGGATTTGCACCATTGGGTTGTGCTCCACTTTGTCCTGTTCCATCAGCAGCTGGCAAGTAAGTCTGTTTTTCACCATCCCAATATAAGTATTGCTGAGTCAGGGAGTTGTAGTAATACTGTAATAAAGGGAAATTAAGTAAAAGATGTCATTAATAAACAAACTATTTAGGAGTGTTGGAGCAATTTGCAGAACAGCCATGAAGCACAATGGGTGCTATACGTTAAACACAAGATGCACTTTCTATCCAGACTAGGTAACAAAAGCTTGTTCAGGAAAGCAAAAGAAAATACACAGCCATCACAGCTAAAACAGACATAAAAGGAAATTACATTCACATTTCTTCACAGTTAATTCTGGATTTTGATCTACAACATATTTGGACATTCTAACCAGTCATTTCATGAACTAAGTATCTTCTATTTTTTCAAAATAACCTCAATGATCAGACCGATTTGTGCAGAAGATTCCCTTGACAATGCTGTTTTTTGTTTGTTTGTTTTTTTAAATGGTATTAAATGACAAGCTTAAGACAAGTACAAACAGATGCATACCTGAGAATTGGGATCATAGTAAAGGCCAGTTTGGGGATCATAGTAATATCCTGAGCTCTCGTCATATTGATACGTGGAAGTATCTGGAACAGCTGGGGTAAAATGACAGGAAAAAAATATGTATCTACAGTACGATTACCATACGGATGTAATAAAAACAATTTAGCAAAAGCAGTGTAGTACTCACAGTATTTTACTCCAGGAACAATGGCAGTAGGAGTGGTTGCTTCTTCTGTGCTAGTACTAGATGCTGGAGTTGTGCTGGCAGCTGTAATTGTACCAGACTGGGTCTACAGTGAAGGAATAAAAGCATATTTAAAGCATGCAAAACAAGCATTAAAAAAAAACCAATACCAAAAATTAAAAAAAAAAAAAGTAGAATACCGGAGAACCAGGTTGCTGGTACATCTGAGGACTTTGACACACGACTGCACTTGTACTTGCTGGTACTGGAGAACCCTCTGTATGAAAAATTGGAATGGAAGGTGAAATTACTGGATAATGTTAACTTGATAAAAGATAGAATAACATGCTTGATATGTTATATTAACTCAAATAGCTATATTGACTTTATACCTGCTTGTGTTGCGGTGTCTTGGTCGGCTACTGCAGTCTGTGTTTGGTAAAACGGTTGGTAATCTTGGGAGCATTGTCCAAAATTAGAATTGCCTTCCTGCCCTGGCTGCAGGTATGCATAATCCCCACCTTCACCACTTTGCTGAGCCGGCTACAAAATAGAAAGACTTTACTGGAGTGAAACCTATTGTAAAAAATCTACATTCTATTAATTGAAGGAACTGTGGATGCTGTAATAAATCATGGCAGCTGCAGGATTCAAATTTCTAGAGTCTTAAATTTGAGTCTTGTACTTAACCGTAAACAATACTGTTATACAGCAGAGTCTACTCATTTCTGAGGTAGAGTACTGTGAACATCAGTAGCACTATATAAATAAAAATATACATACATATATTACAATGGACTCAATATAAGAGTCCGCACAAACTGTTTCCTGCCTTGAGGCAGAATAAAAACTTAAAACAAACATAGGCCAACTCCACAGCAAAAGGTGTCAACTATACTAGTAAGGAATCTCACTTAAAAACAGAGGTAGGTGAGCAATCCCTAGGGCTAGATCTAGTTGGTTACATCTTAATGGTCAACAGGTGCTTTAAAGCCAAATAAACACTTAAATTTTGCACAACGAAAAGAATATTAGGGCCATAATGGACTACAAATAATTTATATACCTGAGTGGAAGACCACTGTGCAGCGGCAATAGCAGTGCTTGCCACAGAGAATGCACTAACTCTGTGCCCATCTGACAACACAAGATCCCTGTTTTAAATAGGAATGGAGAACCAGTTAAAGCATTAAAAAAAAGGCATGTAAAATTCTATAAAGCAGCGATGCCCAATTATCTCTAATAGGCCAATTAACAGATATACAATAGGTACATGGGCCAGATTATATCAAAATTATATCAAACAGACAAACAAGTTGGCACTATAGAAATACATGTTAATAATAAAAATAATAATAAAGTATAGAGAGGCCATATGCAGACGGGGGCTGTAGAAAACATGGAAGATACCCACTTCTGGCACACAGGCCTGCTAGAAATTGTAAGAAGAAATATTGACCCAGAGAGAAAAAAACTCAGAATACTTCTCAAAAATGTAAGTGGTTTCATTACTTTAAGGAGAACTAAAGCTTAAATAAAGAAGTATTCCAGAAATGTTGTACATGATGTTTTGTGCTTGTGTATCAGCCCAAGGCAACCACAGCCCTTTAGCAGTAAAGATCTGTCTTCCCCAGTAGATGCCCCAGTAGCTCCCCATCTTCTTTTCTGCTGATTCACTGATTCACATGCTCTGTGCTGCTGTCACTTACTGAGCTTAGGGACCCACTCACAATATACAGTACACATAGAATAGAAATGTCACAATATAAGGCTAATTGGTCATTAATGCAGCTAATTACTACATGGCAGCACAGAAACCAGTTTAACTAGCATCAGAATTTAATAATCAGCCCTGTAGCATCAGCTTATATTACAGACCAACCTCCATTTCTGCTGCTGGATAATTAGTGACAACCCCTAAGCTTAGCGTCTCAACTGCTGCTCAGAGCCCACTGAGCATGTGAGTGTCACAAACTTTCCAAGATGGTGACCCCTTGTGACAAGTCTGAACTCCTGGATCATTGCTGCTATTGACAAGCTGCAACTTTAGGCTGGTGCAATAAATTCAGTAAATAAAATATGGCATTTGTAGCCATATTAAGTTTTAGGGTTTACTTCTCCGTTAAATCATACATTGGAAGAATATAAACCTATGCTAATATTTGATTTTGCTTTAAGAAAAAAAAAAAAAAACTTGTGGTATACAAATTAGCCACTGTTTATTCTTTTTATAAAGAGAAGTAGTGGACAAAATCTAAGCTGACTTTGGCAATTTAAAGCATCCCCACCAATTGCATGTGGTGCCTGTTAAGCACTTCATCAATGGCACGCTTGAGTTCTGAAAACTAAATTGGCCATATGCACATGATTATGGTCATCCAAATTGCACGATAGGTGCTCTCAGAAAGTACAGAGAACATACAAGTAGATCTAATCTATGCAATCCCATATTCTAAACAAACAGATATTAGGTTTCAGTTTAGTTACTGCAATCAAACATTTTTTGTACTTAAGCCAAACTTACTTTCTAGCACTTTTTGCAAAATCCACACCAATAGTTTTCCCATCAATTTTGAGAGGGGGATGAAGCGTCTGTAGAATTTGTAGGAGCTGTGATGCCTCCTGATAAAAAAAGGAACAAAATTAAAAAACAAACACCAAGTGTTAGGTTTGTCTGAAAGCTATAGAAGGCTGAACAGAAAGCGAGAAGAACACAACTTACCAGAGCAGAAGGAAGCTGCACAAATGCAAAGCCTCTGTTCTGCTGGGTTTGCTTGTCCTTAATAAGGCGGATGTTGCTGACCACAAGGGAGACATAGGGAGCAAGTGCAGACAAGATGGAATCCACTACAGTGTGGGGCCCAATATTCCGAAGGATTATGGCTGAGGATACATAGCCACCTAATAAGGTTACACCCAACTGTCTGTAAAAAGGTAATTTCCAAGGCAGCCCACAAGCCCAACATTTTAAAAAAATGTACAGACCAAATTTTTTTTCTAAAGCTTTGAAATTTACTAATGCTATTACATGTAAAAATAAATGTAGAGAATATGAAACATTCAATGAAAATCTGCTCATTTGTTTTGCCAGTCTTTCTCTGCAGACATGACAGAGACCTTTTTGCAAAGGCATCAGAAAAAAAGCAACCGGTCTATTCTAAAATTTTATAATCTCTCTCATCTGTGGACTGTACATAATTGACCCTCATATAAAAATACTTACTGTCACTATAGTAATCAGCTGACTGAGGAGTTTCAGATGATCCTGATGGGGCTTCCATATCAGATTCTGCAAATGACAAATGTAGAGAACAAATAGGATTCAATTAGAAGCCACCAAGTCCAAAATATGGGCAAAAAAATGGAATCATCGGAAGAATTAAAAGGGTGAAACAGATTTATCAAATGCATCAGTATGCACAGAACAAAACAGCTGATCAGGGTAAAAGTCCCTGACATTAACACTCACCAGCCTTGGCTGCCCCACAGCGGAAGCATTTTAGTCTTCGACGAAAGTTGTACAGGCCACACTATAAAACCAGAGAGCTTTGTACTTAATAACCACTCAATTCCCAACATTCTCCCACCCATCATCATTATTAGTGGTAGACATGCCATAAATTCCATAACGAGTCCCAAAGAAAGTCAACAAAGCACATGACAAGCAAACAAATTATGCATGTGATCTTCTAAAGTGAATTAAATGGGGGGAGGGGTGATTTGACAGGTGAACTTTAAAGGAACACAAAAAAAGTATTTTAAAGTAATTGAAATATACTGTGCGGTCATCCTGCATTGGTAAAAGTTATGCGTTTGCTTTAGAAAGACTACGATAGTTTACATAAACAAGTTGCTCTGTAGCCATTTAAGCTGGAAAAAAAAAGGCATAGGTTACATTGCAGTTAACACCAGTTTTACCAGTGCAGGGAAACCGTACAGTGCATTATATTTTAATTACGTTAAAACACCAATTTGTTGATTTTACTGTTCCTTTAATTTACATTTATCTGCCACTTTCATTGCGATCTTCCTATATTCATTTGTGATGTAAAGCTGAGACACTCTGGAAGCCTTCAAAGGGTTGTTCACATTCAATCACTTTTCCAGTTCAGTTTGTTTCAGACATTTAACCTGAAATAGTCTTTTTCCAAACAACTTCTATTTGTGATTGTCTAAAAGGTGAAAAATTAAGCTTTACACTTCAGCATTAAAGCAGCTCTGGGAGGAGGGGGTTTACCTGCATTACCGAGCTGCCAGACTCAACCACTAGAGACAGGAACATTACACTTTTAAACTTACATTTTTTGGGAGAACTGTAAAAAAAATAAAAAGATTGAGAGCAATTGAACAAAGTCTTTGTTTATGGTGACCAATACAAAAACACCCGAACTCAAAAAAAGTGTTTGGAAGGTGAACAACCCCTTGAAACAAGTGTAATAATCACAAGTGGCATTAAATAGAAACGTTAAAACAGAACATACCTTGTTACACAGCCAGTCCTCAAATTTGGGCCGTGGATTGCTGTAATGCATGGCAATAGTCTTTCCCTGGATTACAAGCTTTTTCTGCAAGAACATAAAAAGTACAATTAATGCCAACTTTCTGGAGAGAGAGAGAATATCGACCCCCAGGCATAGGGGAATGAGATCCCGACATAATAATGGACAGCAATGTGGGGAAGGACCACCCACCGCCAGCTAATATTCTGCCTGACCAACCCCTCAGAGGGGTGGTACGAGGAACTGGATTCAGAGGGAGAGGTAGACAGAGGCACGCAAAGAACTTCAATTGGCAGAAACAGAAAGAAGGGAGTGGGGGGGGGGGTGTAGTCAAAAGGGTTGGAGACTTTCCAGATAAAGAGATACACGGAAGGTTCAATACTGCACGCAGCATTTCCAGGGTTTCAATATAAGTATATCTGTTTTTCAAGTTTTCGCAAACATACAGTATACTGGGAACAGTTAAACCCCGATATCATAACCATGTCTAGACCAAGGAGCATAGAAAAATGATAATGCCACTGGTTCAAGAAGGGTCATGATGGGAAGACTATAAAAATTAGCTATTATAAAAGGCACTAAATTTAAAAACCATAAAGCCTATACACTCTGCATACAAAACACCCAATTAGGGGAATCATCAGGACTGATGCCCCCTCTTTCCTAAAGGTTTTACTACAATTAATCCCAGGACAGACTAACTTAATATTTCTTAGGAAAGGACATGTACAAGAGCAGTGATTATCAAGTCTTAAAAGAATCTTACAATATAAATGAATTGTCTGATTTTAGGATAATTCCCTTCCAACTCATGTACTGATGAACTCTGCATGGTGCGGGTGAACTATTCTAAGTGAATTCTTACATACTTCATTAATGTCACTATCCTTACAACCTCTGCTAAATTATATATATATGGCCAGACAATTGTAGAAGAATCACTTTAGAAGAGTAATATACTGATCATTAAACCAGAAATTAGCATCATAAAATGATTCTCGATGAGCTTGAATTAACTGCCATAGGTCAGTATCCCCTTCTACCTACTCTTAAGGAAAGAATATGCAATGTGTTGTGGTGGGATACTATAACAGTAGTATATCTTTCACACTGCATAAATTATGGTGTGCTCTCTACCAATAGGTTTTACATTTGTTTTGGGGTAGATTTTTAAATACATTTGTTTTAAAACAAGGGCTAAGTCCTTTATGAAAAACTTTCCACTTCATTACATGAATCTGCTGTCCGTGTGGAGTTATAATGAACATGTGTCTGCCAGATGTACTCAGCAGTACCCAGGGAGAGGGAGGGGACTGGACCTGCAATGTCATTTAAACAACTGACACACCAGAGCTCTGTGTACATTAAAGTTGAAATGTTCTATTATGCATAACATGATGGAAAATGGACATGAGAATCAAAGTGAATTACATATAAATATATTTTATATATCCAAATATATGAACACTGAAAAATCTACTGCTATATTAATGAATTTTATGAGTTTTAAAGCTCCGACCTCACAAGTATAGGCCAGTCGAAAAGGCAACTTTACGTTCACTTATTTTACCTGTAAGGGGTTTATTGTTAAAGAGTTTTTGCACCAAAAGTAAAGTTTCCTATTTATTGGTGCATGTCGGAATCTATGTTTAAAACTAGTCTTCAGCTCACAGTCTACATACACACTATTATAACTTTAATGTACACAGAGCATGTATTACCTTTGTCAAGTTTCCCCTGAGCCTCTCTCCCTTTATCCCCTCCCCCCCTGCTTTTCGATCTTAGTTACAGACATATGTAAAATGTGCCATTTCTCAGGAGTATTCTAGATTTGGCGAGTGAAGCAACCTGATTGGCTTCCATCCAGCGGGTAGCATCTTGCAAGTGATAAAACTCCACGAAGGCGAAACCGCGGCTTAAACCTAGAGACAGCATTCAGATATAGACGGGATACTAGTGTTAGTTAGTTCCTTTTACATAAAACACAGCTGCATCTCTCCAACTGACAAAGCCCATGGTTCTAGCAGTGCTTTATGGCATGACTTCCATGGGTGTAGTCCTCCTTCCTGTCTATACAGGGGTTGCCATAAACAAACAAAAAAAAAAAAAAAAAAAAAAAAAAAAGGAACCTCCAGGTAATTTATGATAAACTTAATATTTTCTCAGGTGTACTGTGCCTACCCATAAGGCTGCACCCTACATGTGGTACAGGTACTGAAGACTCCAAGTACATCAGTTGTATTCAGGAAAGAGTGGTAAATCCCACTCATGCAAAAGTAAGTCTACAGTTTTGCTTACCAAAGTCCTTGTATAATATGCTACACATAAAACATATTACAAACTAAGAGGTTCCTTAGTCATGACAGGCTGATAAATGCCTGATTTTGAATGAAGGATGGGTAAGGGCCTTATCACCAAAAAGGAGAGCAGTGTGAAAGTAACGGCTTTCAGAAAGAGCAACAGTCCAACACATCATGCCAGATAGAACCTCACCTGTCTTTCTCTTCATCAGCCGCACGTCAGCAGGCTGCGGCCCTTCAAAAGACTCCACCAGCTCACGAATCTAAAACACACAGAATCATTTAGTGGGAAAACATTGCTGTACCGAAAATTTAAAAAGTAAAAATGTTCAGCTAGTTAACCTATATAAAAAAATGCTGCATATTCAAGTCAGCAATTTACATCTTTTCTAGTCACAGACTAGATTTAATCTTTTGAGAATTGAAAGTTAAAAACGGGGCTTAAAGGGGTTGTTCAACTTTGAGTTAACTTTTAGTATGATGTAGAGAGGGATATTCTGAGACAAAGTGCAGGTGTTTTTCATTTATTATGATTTGCATTTTTTGAGTTACTTAGCCTTTTATGCAACAGATCTACTAGATCTGCTAGGGTACAAATTACCATAGCAACCATGCACTTATTTGAATAAGAGGCCTGAATAGAGGAGGACCTGAATAGAAAGTAGTAATAAAAAAATAGGAATAATATCACTTTTGTAGCTTTACAGAGCATTTGTTTTAGATGGGGTCAGTGACCCCCAACTGAAAGCTAGAAAGAATAATAAGAAAAAAACATCAAATCAACAAAAACATAAAAAAATAAATAATGAAGACCAACTGAAATGTTTATTAGAATTGGCAATTGTAGAACATACTGAAAGGTGAACAACCCCTTTATACACAGGCATTTGGTCCTGCTTTATCTTGCAGGGATCTTTCATGTTTCCAACCCATTATTTTCAGTATACTATATTCATTGTGGTGCAGGCCCTGAACACAGCTGGAATGGATAAAGTTGAGTTCCACCTGTATTTGCACTGGCCTGTGCCACAAGTAGGAAATAGGAGAGTGTTTCCTCCTGCACATAATGCATGAAAGGACCAGCACAGGGGAAAAAAAAAAAAACAACCATTCAAGAATCATTATTGGCAACTACTTGAAACCATCCTTCCATAATGCCACCAATAACTGTCTTTATTTCATAACTAAGAATCATTATTGGCAACTACTTGAAACCATCCTTCCATAATGCCACGAACGAGGTAACAATAACTTTGCCTTTATTTCATAACTCACATCATTCTCATTAATATTAATGGGTAGGCCCCTTAGCATGATTGTCTTGCTCTCTTTTTCATCCATGTAATAGTCCTGGCGGTAGTCGTGGTCCATGTAGTCACCATCTGAATGATAGCCATCTTCTGATCGATCACTGTTCCTCCTCTCTCTGTCACGCATTCTATCACGCTAAACCAGGCACACAGAGGAAAGACAAAAAAATTAAAATTAAAAAAAAAAAAAAAGGACACAACTTTTGTTTAGTTTAAAAGAAACTTTCTATATAATACCAATTTTATACTATGATATTTCTCCTTGCTTACAGCATGAAATGATACAAGAAAAACATTTTTTTTTACTTTTTTACCTCTAGAAACTATTATATCAGAGCTGCAGAAAGATGCTTCTACCTTGGAGGCTAGGCTGAAATGAGGAATGGGAGTGTCTCTTCCTTCTTCACAGGAAGTGGTCATAGCTTTTACAGATAGGCTGAACTTTGCAGGGAAACCCACTCCCAACTTCCTCCCTGCATGTCCCATTCCCAACTTGCCCATACCCCTGTAATTAACAGTTCCTACATTTATTTTTATCCAATCAAAGCAAATGTATTTTCTGTGTTTATCAGGGCAGGTGGGAGGAATCTAAACACTGCGAGCAGAGCTGATCAAGCAGGGTGGAAGGGAGTCGGCAGTTATTGAACACTGTGGGCAGGAATGAGCCGTGCAGGTCAGGTGGGAGGGAGCCGGGAGAAATCCACGAACAGGAAAGATTGAACAGGGAGGGTGAGAGGGAGCTGGGAGAAATCAGAACACTACAGACAGGACAGCTATATACACTGTGGGTGGCCAGACAGATCAGTTAAAGGAAAACTATACCCCCAGAACAATGTAGGTCTCTATAAACAAATATTGCATAAAACAACTCATATGTAAAACCCTGATTCATGTAAATAAAATATACTTTTTTTAGTAGCATGTGCCATTGGGTAATCATAAATAGAAAATAGCCATTTTAAAAAATAAGGACAGCCTCCTGGGATCGTAGGATTCAACGGTGCACACAAACATACCAAACAAACTATAAAGTTAGGTCACATGAGCCAATTAACAGAGAGTTGTGTCTTTTGCTTCCACACTTCTTCCTGTTACAGTTGAAATATTTCTGGTCAGGTGATCTCTGAGGCAGCACACAGACCATCATGAAATGGTGGTTCAAGGCAAGAGATGTAAAAGGGCAATATTTACTTAAATATATATACCAGTTTGGTAAGATTCTTTAATAGTACATGGATTTGATATAAATCTGTTGCTCAAAAATTAATTTTCGGGATATAGTTTTCCTTTAAAAAGAGTGAGTCAACCACCAGATATCAAAAGAAACTCCTCCTGTCTCTGCCTGCCCATGCACTGTCCCTTTATGAACCCTGACATTTACATGGGAAAGATCCTGCAGCCCCAGAGACAACAGTGAGGAAATCAGGTGAAACAATAGCAGTTTTTAGCATTTAAAAAAAATCTATCCTGGAGGGTATGGAAGAAAGAGCGATGCCTTCTATTTTAGTTTATATACTATATTTGCACAAAATAAAAAATGATTGTACATGTCCCTTTTAACAAACTAGGGGTCTGTGCCATTTAAAACTCTCTTTAGGTCACATTATTGCCAAGGTGCATGAATAAATCTGTACTCATGCTACCCAGAGACCCAAAGGGTCTTTATAAGGGTTTATTTGAATATATGCTCTTGGGTCCATAACATAGAAAAGGTGAATATAAGAAGCTACAACTTTCCAGTAACCCGTAGATACATAATCTCCCGTCCATTTTATCTGCAATGAGCTCCATGAGCAGCACATGTACACAGTATTTCATTTCCCTTGTAGAGGTTACTCACCTCGGGACTTTCATAATCTCTGTAGTCATCATACTGGTCGCTGCGCTCATCTCGGTATCTTTTGTATTCAGAATCTCTTCGGCGGCTCCTATTGTCTCTATCATCACGATCATCTCTATCAAATCCTGAACCATATCTTCCACTCCGCTCGCTGCGACTCACACTGCAAAAATAAGATTACTTTAATTGTAAACACCAGCCAAGGACAATTTCTTTTTACTAGAGCTAGCACTGCATAAATGTTACTTTATAAAGAATGATACAATTTCAAGCCTTACCGTTTATCTGATCCCATGGCCGGCGCTTTTAGACCAGCAAGCGGTAGCTGTGATATGGTCTGTATCATAGAAAAACAATGATGTCAGTAAGATAGTTCAAAATCATCAGTAAAAGCCAAGAAAAAACCCACCCACTGCTCCCTCAGTGTGAGAGATGTGCATAACAGCACGAAAAATTCACCAGGCCAAACCAACAGTGATAAATACTTCTATTAAAGGGCAAGGAAAGTGTAAAATAGAATAAGGCTAGAAATGCTGTACTTTGTATACTAAACATAAACATGAACTTACTGCACCACAAGCCTAATCAAACAAATGATTTATGCTTTCAAAGTTGGCCGCAGGGGGCTGTCATCTTGTAACTTTGTTATACATCTTTGCAAGACTAGACTACATACACATGCTCAGTGTGGTCTGGGCTTCTTAGGGATCGTCATAAATGATCAAAAGACAAAGCTGCTTGAGTTCTGCATGGCTGGTAAGGCAGGGGCTCCCCCAGCTGTTCATAAGTATGATTGTTTCAATGCCATAAGTTAGGGACCGTCTGACAATTCCTATCCACAGCACTAAATGAAGGGAGAATTTCAATGCATACAGCCAGGTTTCTTATAAAAACGGTACACATTTTTTTATTAAAATATATTGGAGAAAGTTCTTTTTCATTAAAAATAAGTAAAAATGGGATTTTATTTCTTTGTGAACTGCAAGAATACTGATAGGTTATTTATTGGGATGTACACTTTATTCATTTAAATGTATAATTTGTAAGGCTTACACTGTAACCCCTAACCTTAAATTCTCTTGTTCTTAAACATTTGTTACAGTTCAGTTTTCAGACAGTTCACCAGAAATAAAGAAGTTCTCCAATTACTTTCTATTTGAGAAAGTTTAAAATATTGAAGTAGTATCATTCTGTCTTTCTAATGCAGAAGGTGGGGTCATGGACTATAAACATTTCTAAATTGATGCATTTTTCTTCTTTGGCCCGGTCGAGCAGAATGACGTTGTTTCAGCAAGTGCCCTTATAAATGGGCATTTGTAACCTGCGCGGAGTTCAACCGCAGGGGAGAGCAGATCTAGACGGACTCCATTCTATTTAATGATGTTGTAGCGACAAGATGCGTGTAAGTGCCGAATGCAGGTTCAGATGCATGTTGAGTCAGAAGCTGCGTTCGGCTCTTACACACGTCTCGTGAGTACAACATCATTGAAAAGAATGGAGTCCGTCTAGACCTGCGCTCCCCTGCGGCTGAACACAGCCAAAAGAAGTGCAGGTTAACAAACGACCGTGTGTAAAGCAGTTATATGAATTAATTCAATAATTGCTAATAAATTTCCACAGATATATCTACTAATGTATCAAACACATTAACAACCTGACCAGTACAACCTAAACATGTTTAATCAAACTGCATATACAATTTTTTTGAAAAAAAAAAATCCCATACTTTGTCAAATGGGTTCTCTCACTGAGGGAGTCCATACTGTGACTACAACATGCAAATGAGTTCACGAGCATGCTCACATTGTAGCACTGCCCTGAGTATTCTACCCAGAATGCCTAGCTTTAGTAAACTCTAGAAGTATCACGAGAAGGGCACATACCAACTTCCACAAGGTGGCAGCACTGACACACAAGTTTGGCAGATTTCAGAATAGCTTAGGTTTATTAGGCAAGCAAGAAATTTCAACTGAGCATGTGCGAGATTTCAGAGCTACAGTTGGCTGTGAAGATATAGGTAGGAGGAGCCAGTGAAATCCAAGATGTCTGCCTCAGCTAGAACTGCAGGGGAGATAGGGGAGATTTTGCAGAAGGTATAGTGAGCTGATGATTTACATTATACAAACAATTCTAACGGTTTTAAAAATCGGATCTCTTGAACTTTCACAGTGTATTTACTTAGTAAATCATTTTAGTTATGATTGGTGCCCTGTAAAGGCACAATATAGACCTCAAAAATGCCCATATGGAGAAAGAAGATAATTAAACTATATTATACTAAATACTTACAATATAGTTTTAATTATCATTAATTGGCATATTATTCAAAAGGATGTGTAAGACAGGGTAAGAGAATTATCCACATCCTTTTGAATAATATACCAATTAATGATAATTAAAACTATATTGTAAGTATGTAGTATAATATTGTAGTTTACTTATTACCTTGCTCCATATGGACATTTTTTGAGGTCTGCCGTGCTATACATCCTCATGTTGAACTTATTGTAAAAGGAGATTGTTATCCACAGGGGATGATGGGATATATGGATTTGAAGGTATGTCTTAATATGACAACTTTTTTCACATATGGGCGATAACCCTGCAGCGAGCCACCATTAATGTGGATGTGGTCTTGCAGTGAGATGTGTGTCGTTAAAAAACAGTGGCTTCCATTATCGGCCCTCCAACAGGTAGGCCAGAAAACTTTCGTCTCTCTGTACCAGAGAAGTTGAACAGCGCTGCTCTAGCTGACGGAGTGCCTATTTTAAAGGGATACTGTCATGGGAAAACATGTTTAAAAAAAAAAAAACACATCAGTTAATAGTGCTGCTCCAGTAGACTTCTGCACTGAAATCCATTTCTCAAAAGAGCAAACAGATATTTTTATATTCAGTTTTGAAATCTGACATGGGGCTAGACATTTTGTCAATTTCCCAGCTGCCCCTGGTCTTGTGCCAGCACTTTAGGAGGGAACTGATTTCTGGCAGGCTGTTTTTTTTTCCCTTCTCAATGTAACTGAATAGTACGCAGTGGGACATGGGTTTTTACTGTTGAGTGCTGTTCTTAGATCTACCAGCTGTTATCTTGTGTTAGGGAGCCGTTATCTGGTTACCTTCCCATTGTTCTGTTGTTAGGCTGCTGGGTGGGGGAAAGGGAGGGGGTGATATCACTTCAACTTGCAATACAGCAGTAAATAGTGGTTGAAGTTTATCAGAGCACAAGTCACATGACTTGGGGCAGCTGGGAAATTGACAAAATGTCTAGCCCCATGTCAGATTTCAAAATGAAATATAAAAAAATCTGTTTGCTCTTTTAAGAAATGGATTTCAGTGCAGAATTCTTCTGGAACATCACTATTAACTGATGCATTTTGAAAAAAATTTTTTTCCCATGACAGCATCCCTTTAATGAATGAATAAATAAATAAAACGAACTTTTAAAGCGATATTGAAGTTTAAGATTCTCTTTCAGTGATGCACCATGCTTGCTATATGGTTCCAGGCAGCCAAGTTACACTGCAGCTGGTGGAAGTGTTTCACACTGTTTGCAACTATTGAAAATATCCCTGTTTTGTTGAAAGTTTGCGAAAACGTCAGATTCAACCATCCCTATTCATCACAAAGAACAGTTTTGGGATCGGGCATCAAATACATAGACACTGCACTTTACACAGCTGTTAAAGACTGTGGGCAATCATGCAAATGCTAAAAATGTTTGCAGAATTTCTTTAAATGAATTAATTGTAGAGGCCCTGGAACTGCACAGTAGTTTTTGGTAGCTGAAGGGAGCAGCAGAAGGCTGGAAATAGTGGCTGCCTGTCTTAGCAAGTTTACTTTGCATAAGAGGAACAACGTCGCAAGAATTCTCAAACAACATGCAAATGGGGTGGCAAAACAATGACACTATAAGGCTAAGGCCAGACGGGGAGATTCGGGGGCATTTTGTCGCCTGGCGACTTCTCGCCGCGACTTGTAGCCCCCGAATAGCCACTTACCTAAGCGCACCGGCGTTGCTTGAAAACGCCGGCGCGTATCCACACGGAGCGGCGCGCTTTTTGAAATTGCTCCAAATTGCCTTGCGAGGCAATTTCAAAAAGCGCGCCGCTCCGTGTGGATACGCGCCGGCGTTTTCAAGCAACGCCGGTGCGCTTAGGTAAATGGCTATTCGGGGAGGTTCGGGGGCTACAAGTCGCGGCGAGAAGTCGCCAGGCGACAAAATGCCCCCGAATCTCCCCGTCTGGCCTAGCCCTAAGCAGCCAATTCTTCAAGTATAGAGAAAACCTAAAACAATATCTAAATACCCAAAGTCTGATTTAATAAGGTTAAAGGAACAGTTCAGGGTAAAATTAAAAACTGGGTAAATAGATAGGCTGTGCAAAATAAAAAATGTTTCTAATATAGTTAGTCAGGGAAAAATGCAAACTATAAAAGTTGGAGTGACTGGATGTTCAATATAATAGATAGAATCCAACTTCCTGCTTTTCAGCTCCCTAACTCTGAGTTAGTCAGCGACTTGAAGGGGGGCCACATGGGACATAACTGTTCAGTGAGTTTGCCATTGATGTTCAGCATTCAGCTCACATTCAAAAGCAACAGTTATGACCCATGTGGCCCTCCCTCAAGTCACTGATTGGTTACTGCCTGGTAACCAGGGTAACCACTCAGTGTAAACCAAGAGAGCTGAAAAGCAAGAAGTAGTGTCCTGTTCTTTTAGGTTAGGCTTCCAGTTATGCCAGCCTTTATACATTACATTTTTGCCTGACTAACTATATTTAAAACATGTTTTATTTTGCACAGCCTATCTATTTACCCAGTTTTTACTTTTATACTGAACAATTCCTTTAAAGGACATGTAGAGGCAAAAAAATTAAATCCCATTTTTACTTTTGTTAATGAAAAAGTACCCTATCTCCAATATACTTTAATTTAAAAACATGTCTACCATTTTTATAAGAAACCTGACTGTATTCAGTGAAATTCTCCCTTCATTTACTTCTGTGGATAGGAATGGTCAGACTGCCCCTAACTTCTGTGCAGGGAAACAATCATACTTCTGAACAGCAGGGGGAGCCCCCACCTTACGTCAAAGCCGTGCAGAACTACAGCAGCTTTGTTTCCCTGTAGAGCAGTCGTGACTGTAGAAATTTGTATTGGCTTTTACTTTTCCCTTTACATCCCCTTTACTGTTTCCAACTCCAGCTGCAGGGACAAAGATCATGGAGCCAGATTTAAACAGATAAACTGGGATTCTATTTGGAAAATATTTTGCTACAGCCACTGGTTCTGCAGAGTTGGAGAAAGTTTATATTAAACAATACAAAAACTATAAAATCCACATTATATTACATAACCCAGGGCCCAGTGCAGTCTGTATATTCTGATTATTAATCAGTCTTGCTGTATCGGCTTCTGGCAGATATTATTTGACTTGTGCCATTTTGATAATTTGTGATGATCCCTAAGCTTAGCCCAGATCACACTGAGCATGTGTATGTAGTCTAGTCTTGCAAAGATGTATAACAAAGTTACAAGATGACAGCCCCCTGTGGCCAACTTTGAAAGCATAAGTCATTTGTTTGATTAGGCTTGTGGTGCAGTAAGTTCATGTTTAGGTTTAGAATACAAAATACAGCAGGGGTCATTTATGAACACTGGGCAAATTTGCCCATGGGCAGTAACCCATAGCAACCAATCAGATTGCTGCATTCATTGTTGTACGTGCAGCTGGCTTCAAAAAGCTAATCACTGATTGGTTGCTATAAGTAACTGCCCATGGGAAAATTTGCCCAGTGTTCATAAATGAGCCCCAGCATTTCTAGCCTTATTCAATTTTAGACTTTCCTTACCCTTTAAGTATCCCCAGAGTAATAAACACAACAGCAATAATAAAACGAAGAATCCTAAATTCTTGTTATTATATTATAGTCATGGTATGTAATCAGATTTCAATGGTGCAAAGGCTGAAACCTTTATGGATAATTATCTTAGAGAAGTAATGGTATAATCACTGGAGTGTGCAGCCCTCAGCCTTTTGCACTGTACAGGTGCAGATTAAAGCCGCCGAACTTTTTTTGGACTGGGGACCGGTGCAAAAGCAAAATTTTTTGCAAACACTTGGGGGGGGGGGTCCAGAGGTAAGTTTGTATGAGCTGCGTCCAATTTGGTGCGCCACATTAGTTGTGGGCTGGACGGCCCACTTAAAGGGAAACTGTCATGGGAAAACATGTTTTTTTTTAAAATGCATCAGTTAATAGTGCTGCACCAGTAGAATTCTGCACTGAAATCCATTTCTCAAAAGAGCAAACAGATTTTTTAATATGCAGTTTTGAAATCTGACATGGGGCTAGATATTTTGTCAATTTCCCAGCTGCCCCAGTCATGTGACTTGTGCCAGCACTTCAGGAGGGAACTGCTTTCTGGCAGGCTGTTGTTTTTCCTTCTCAATGTAACTGAATAGTATGCAGCGGGACATAGGTTTTACTATTGAGTGCTGTTCTTAGATCTACCAGGCCGCTGTTATCTTGTGTAAGGGATCTGTTATCTGGTTACCTTCCCATTGTTCTTTTGTTAGGCTGTTGGGTGGGTGAAAGGGAGGGGGTGATATCACTCCAACTTGCAGTACAGCAGTAAGGGTAGGGACAGACAGGGAGATTCGGGGAGATTTTGTCGCCTGGCGTTTTTAGCAGGCGACAATCTCCCTGAATCTCCCTGTCTGTCCCTACCCTAAAGAATGATTGAAGTTTATCAGAGCACAAGTCACATGACCAGGGGCAGCTGCGAAATTGACAGAATGTCTAGCCCCATGTCAGATTTCAAAATGAAATATAAAAAAAAAACGGTTTGTTCTTTTGAGGAATGGATTTCAGTGCAGAATTCTTCTGGAACAGCACTATTCGCTGACGCATTCTGAAAAACATTTTTTTCCCATGACAGGATCCCTTTAAGGAGTTTCCGCGGCTGTTTCTGGGATGCGGACTGGCGGTTGGAGACCCCTGCTTTAGAGCATGTATGGGAGTGTCAGAAGGCTCTCCCAGATTGATATCTGGACAAGATATCGATTGAGGAGCTTTGATTTTTCTGGCAATTGAGGACCACATCAATTAGTTGACGTGGTCCTGATCCAGTCGGCGCAGAGTCTCTGTTGTAAAGCATCCGGTTGTGCCATTGGTGCGCATATCAGGGTAAGATCCGCTGGTTTGACGACCTCGTCAAGCAACGGATCTAATCGTGTATGACCCCCTTAACTGGCCTTTTTGGCTCTTCACTCTATGCCATGTACACCAGGACCAAAACAGAGAGAAGATTTAGAAAGAATATGATGATCGGCTCCTACAGTAGTATCTACAGCCGGTGCAGTTTTTAGATAACAGGGGCACTGGCCTAGGGTCTCCGTAAACCAATTACAGGGAGTTGCCTAACATTTTGGCACACTCAATTATAAATTTCCTTTTGCTTGTAAGCAGCTCAGCATATTTTTAGCCATTGCAATTAAAGGACAATGAAAGCTAAATTTCCTCAAGGTGCCAAGATGATCATGAATTCAACACTATTCCCTATAGAATCCTGCAAGGGTCAATTTTTTGAAACCCATATCCACAACCAGAAACTGGACCCGCATGTTCCTGCTACCTGACACGCAATAAACCAAACTAACCTTCAGGAGGGGCACGTGGAATTGAAAGCGACGTCACTCCAGTGCTGAATCTTCTCAAAAAAATTAAAAACTGGAAGAACCACAGGGGTGTATGGGAAGGATCAAGTCTGCACCTTTGTGGTGTACCCAGTCATGTTATCAGTGGACTGCTCACACAGCAAAGGAATCTGGGACTCTTTGCCCGAAACCTGACCACTTTGTGGATATTCTGCAGGTACCCGGCCTGATGCAAAACTGAAATTCCCTGTGCCAGTTTATCTTTGTAACAAAACAATGCACTTCCCAAGAAATTTCTAAAGCAGAGCTGCCATTTGACCTGTAGTTCCCAGGCATCCCTTACTAGACTAAGGCAATTTGGAGCGATTTTAAAAATCGCGCCGCTCTGTGTGGACACGTGCTGGCGCTTTTAAGCCTCGCCGGTGCCTAGCTATTCGGGGAGATTCAGGGGCGATCCGTCGCGGCGAGAAGTCGCCAGGCGACAGATCGCCCCCGAATCTCCCCATCTGGACTAAGCCTAAAGCAGTCAGATTCTACCAGGGAAGAAAGATGGTGGTGGAGCAACACAGGGGAGGGATTTTAGCGCAGAAGGGGTTGACTTCTCCTTTAAAGTTATTTTCAAATGTGAACAGCCTTAGGGATTCAGCTTAGATTTTGTAACCAGGTAGAATGTGCCGAGCAACCCACTGGGATAGACAGCAATCCATCTCCATAGCAGCGATATCTCAAAGGAAAAGACATATAAGGGTTGTCCCGCCATCTCTTACACTATGCGGCCTTAAAGTTAGATTCTCAGGGCTAAATAAAAAAGCAAAACAGTGACTTCTGTCAATCTAAATACCTCCCCAGAAATGGCGACAGCTGCGTGGCTTGGAACACGGCGGAACGCGTACTACAATACGTCCCCACGCCATTTCACACAAGCGCTGCCAAAAGCTGCAGCTCAGTCAGCCTATAGCAGCTCTTGCTCCAACTCGTAAAGCACAACCCGTGAAACCCTCGTTGATATACGTATAGCACGGAAAGTAAATGCTCGCTAATATACGTATTCCACGTAAAGTAAATGCTCGTTAAGACACGTACCGCCAGTCTGTACTCCAGCACCTCCTCTCCGTAGCTCTGGCTTCACGAAATGGCGATGGATCCACCCGTCTCCTACCCACAATTCACCACAGAAAACAGCAACCTGGAATCTTCCACTGTGGAACGCATGCGCTGTTATTCGTAGGCACTCCCCTTTCTTTGAGCCAATAGTCCTTAAGGGAATACTCGAAGGCGGGCTGGTGTGTAACCTAACCTCTCCCCCCTGTGATAAAGTAAATACGGTTGATATGGGGGGGAGGAGAAAGCAGCCCTGGGATAAAGCGCCTTTTTAGAACATTAACACCAAAAAATGAAGTGTTTAAATAAAGAAAACGTATTATATCCTGCGCTGTTAAAACTAATCTCTTTGCTTCTGAAACACTACTATAGCTCATGTGAAAAAGCTGCTAAGTATCAATGGTGGAAATTGAAAAATGGCTATAAGGCACAGGATAAGTAATGGATAACAGTCAGATAACATTATGTTCTACATCTGCTATCTGCTGAGCATTTTACCCTTTGACTAGTCACCCCCCCCATGGCTACACAACAGTTTATTTATATAAATGTAGGGACCCATAGATTCTATACAGCAACTATGGAGTTAATCCCCTATCTTTAGTACATCTTATGTTATTGGGTGTAAGCACCTGTAACAGTTCCTTAGCAACACCTTTAGTTATTGGTCAATGGGTGTAGTGTCCACTCCCCCCCCCCCACACTGCTTTATAATGTGTGCTGGGAGGGGCTTCTGCCTCTGACTGCTGGTGTCTATTGAGCTTGTTGTTCTATTGACCCTGGGATCACCAAGGGCCCCAGTTAGCCACATGCCCTGAAGGACCTGTACTTCAGCGATTGAGTTTGGAACAAGGCAATCCTGTGAACAAGAGTAGTTATATCAGTGAGATTCTGTAATAGACTCTCTAGAGGGAGTAAGATAGGTTCTATAGAAAGGGCCACTGGCTGCCCCATCGAGGAGTGTAGTAGGGAGTAGCGTTTCCCACAAGGCTTCCCTGTATGCCTTTAGTGCAGGGATTTCATTGTGATAAGGATTAGGCCTTGGCAGCAGCTATCAGTCCCTACACTGATTTTCCACCAGTCAGCCACACTGGCATGGGTGCCTTGCAAGGAACTGGTGCAACCCAGATTATTATGACTCATGGAAGTCACCTGGTACCTTATGATGTATTTTCCTCATCTCTATCTCCTCTGTGATATGCTACACCTGCACATCTTCCTGTGTGAGTAAAACCTGTGGTCCATTGCCTTGTGCATAAGTGCTGTTGGGCTAATAAACCTCTGTTAGTGCTTTCACCAAGAACCTCCTGGCGTCCAAATATCTATTTTTATGGTACAGTGCCTGTGTATTTGTAGTTCAACTACCTCTTAAAGGGGAAGCTTCCACTTGGCGAAGGCCCTGCCCTGCTGTGTCACAGTGTAACCAATGCTGAGCTCATACTCTAGCTGGACACTAAACTAATTTGTGTTGCCTAGCCCATAAAAAGCGTTGCATAAACAATAGTAGTGCTTATGAAGCAAACACACCTGTTTTACCAGTGCAAGGCAACACTGCATTATATTTTTATTACTTTAAAACAATTTCATTTTTTGATGTTACCGGTCCTTTAAATGTATACAGTCATGGGGAAAACATGTTTTTTTCAAAACTAATCAGTTAAACGCGCTACTCCAGTAGACTTCTGCACTAAAATCCATTTATCAAAAGAGAAAACAGATTTTTTTTTTTTTGTATTCCATTTTGAAAACTGACATGGGGCTAGACATGTGCCAGCACTTTAGGAGGGAACTTCTTTCTGGCAGGCTGTTGTTTTTCCTTCTCAATGTTGTGTAAGGGAGCTGTTATCTGGTTACCTTCCCATTGATAGGCTGCTGGGGGGGGGGGGGTGATATCACTCCAACTTGCAGTAAAGCGTTATTGAAGTTTATCAGAGCACATGTCGCATGACTTGGGGCAGCTGGTAAATTGGCAATATGTCTAGCCCCATGTCAGATTTCAAAATGAAATGTAAAAAAATCTGTTTGCTCTTTTGAGAAATGGATTTCAGTGCAGAATTCTGATGGAGCAGCACTATTAACTGATGTGGTATAAAAAAAAAAAGTTTTCCCATGACAGTATCCCTTTAAAGGGATTCTGTCATGATTTTTATGATGTATTTTTTTTATTTCTAAATTACACTGGCTACAGTATAAATATTTCACTTTACAATATAACATTTAGTTCCTAAACCAGCAAGTGTATTTTTTTAAGTTGTAATATTGGTGTGTTGTAGGGCTGCCACCTTTGGTAGCTGGTAAAATACCTGCGGGGGCCAGTATTACAAATTTACTGGCAATGTAGCTGCCAGTAATTTGTAATACCCTTAAGAAAAGCCCTTGGCCCATCGGTGGAAAGGTAACTTTTTTTTATCTTCGACCCTCTCGTGATGTGGCCCCGCCCCCGCATTCCACCGAGGCTCTGCCTCCTTTTACATCACAGCCTGCCCCTTTAGTGTCTGCCCCCACCACTGGCCAGTAAATATTTTTTTTTTTTTTATAAAGGTGGCAACCCTAGTGTGTAGGCAGACATCTCAGGTCATTTTGCCTGGTCATGTGCTTTCAGAAAGAGCCATCACTTTAGGATGGAACTGCTTTCTGGCAGGCTGTTTTCTCCTACTCAATGTAACTGAATGTGTCTCAGTGGGACCTGGATTTTACTATTGAGTGCTGTTCTTGGATCTATCAGGGAACAGTTATCTTGTGTTAAGGCCCCCATACAAGGGCCGATCATAAAAGTTATCAGGTGTATGGGTCCATCCGTCGGGCTTCCCCTATCGATAACTGGCTGAAAGTCAGCCAGATCTTGTTTGGGAGGTTAAAAAATCCTGTCTGATTGCAGCCGCATCTGTGTGTTGATGGGGTCTCGCAATCCTACCACCTGTTTTGGATGCATTGTGATCTGTTCGATGGGCACTAGGGCCAACAATTGAATCAGCCAGATATAGCCCACCTCAATGTGGGTATATTGGGGAGAGATCCACTTGTTTGGCGCCAAAGGAGCTAATCGCTACATCTATGGCCACCTTTAGGGAGCTGTTATCTGGTTACGTTCCCATTGTTCTGTTGGGAGGGTGGGAGGGAGCAGGGTAGTATCACTCCATTTTGCAATAAAGAATGACTGAAGTTTATCAGAGCACATGTGACATGACTGGGGGGCAGCTAGGAAACTGAAAATATGTCTAGCCCATGTCAGATTTCAAAATTAAATATAAAAAAACTGTTTGCTCTTTTGAGAATTGAATTTCAGTGTAGAATTCTGCTGAAACGTCACTATTAACTGATGCATGATTTCTACTGCAGTAGGCATCACATTTACCCCTCACTCAGCTCAGCAGCCATACACATATGCAGGGCTGAACTGGCTCCATTGCAGCTCCTGTGCATCCATTGGAGCATGATGGCAGCAGTGACATCACAACACTGCACATGCTTGTGATATCACATCAGCCACAACCTGCACCCAATACCACCTTCCTCTGCTGCTGTATTTCATAGCAATTTATGTGGTGACAGATGAAAATAGTTTTTTTTTCTCACAAAAATTATTTACCATATAGACATCTGAGGGCCACCTACCACCCAAAGGAGAAATCAACCCGCTTTTAAAAAAAACTCCCATACCAGGGATTATGGATAAGTTTCAACACATTAAAATACTTGAAGAGGTCATTTTGCCTTATGCCAAAGAGGAAATGCCCTTGAAATGGACGACTTCAAACACACCAGTAGATGAGCAACATCTTGGTCCAAGACCAACAACATTGATGTTATGGAGTGACAAGCCCAATCCCTGGATCTTAATCCAATAGAAAATTGCAGGGTGACATCAGAAATGCTGAAGAATTGTGGAACAGATGCCAGAAGTTCATGCAACACAGATGTGCAGCAGTTCTCAGGAACACTGCTTATACATAGTGATGGGCGAATCTGTGGTGTTTAGTCAAATTTTTCACTAATTTCTCAGGAAATTCACAAAACGGTGAAAAATTCACAAAACACCAGAATTTATTCGTCAGCAGCGAATCGCGGGAATTCACTGCGAAATTTCCCCCAGGTGAATACATTTGCCCACCACTATTTATACATCTAAATATTAGTTTGGTCATTCAAAGAAAGCAAAATCTTGAAACATTTTACAGTTTATATAGTGACTCTCTGTAAGACACAGCTGTTTTCTGTAACAGCCTAATCACTTTTCTTCACTTTCTGTAAAGGAATAACACAGATTTCATACGTTTTTCTTCCTGTTTTGAATTGGAATAGAATGTGCAGTGTTCTCAACCCATTTCATGTGCATGGAAATAAAAGCTGTTATAAGGATTTTGAGCTATAATCACTTTATTTTATACATACTACAGCTATTATCCTGAACACATAGAGAAGATATGAACAGGCTTGGATTTGTTGAGAGGCCATAGCACTCCGGCACTTGTGTGCGGGGGTGGACGTAGGGTTGCGCATGAAGGCAAGTGCTAAAACCTGACTGCTTAAAGGAGAAGTCAATCCTCCCTGCACAAAAACCCCTCAGCCCCCCTCTCCCCTGGCCTACCTCCCCCCCCCCCCCCCCCCGGCAAATGCCCCTAAGTTACTACTTACCCCTCGACGCAGGTCCTGTCCATGGAGTTTGCAGGCGCCATCTTCTCCCCAGCCATCTTCTTCCTGGATCCATCAGCGTTTGGCGGCGCATGCGCAGTAGGAACATTTACCGGTTCAGCTCTACTGCTCATGTGCATTAGACTTTTGGTGCATGTGTAGTAGAGCTGAACCAGTAAATGCTCCTACTGCGCATGCACCACCAAACGCTGATGGATCCAGGAAGAAGACCGCACATTAGAAGATGGTGCCTGCAAACTCCACAGACAGGACCTGCGTTGAGGGGTAAGTAGCAACTTAGGCGCATTTGCCCGAGAGGGGGCGGTAGGCCTGGGGGAGGGGGGCCTTCTGTGGGAGGGGTTTTGCTCCTGGAGGATTGACTTCTCCTGTAAGGGCGAAGAAGAGGGAAATCCGGGACTGGATATGAGGAGAATGATGGATGTAAGAAGCTCCCACAGTAGTATCTAGGGCCTAAAATTAGCATTTTCCTTTAAAGAGGTTATTCACCCCTATAATATTCATATAGAGCTGCCTTTTAGTGTTAAAGATCTGACTCTAGCAAGAATACTTAAAATCCACATTGTTAGTTCATACAACAAATTAACGCCTGACCAATTTTTTTGTCATACTATATTGTTCATCCCGAGGTCTACAGCTGATTAATTCTTCTCTGATGAATTCTTCTCTGATGAATTTACACAGTAAAAAAACTACTGAGATACAGACCAACAGCATGTTATGCATAGAGGTTTTTCTACGTAAGGTAGAAAAGGAGGAAGACACAGAGACAAGGGGGGACAAAATGGAGAAAGATACAGTCTAAGAAAGAATACCAACCAACGGAGTAACCAGCAGTAAATGTGTTAAATCTATCTAATACTCCATTGGATCATACTCAGATAAAATTACTCTCAAAAGGTCTCTCTCCTCTGACAGAAACTTTAATGTTTTCAACACTATAATCAATGTCAACAAGTTTATAAGGAAACTAACACATTTCTTTTCAGAAGATGTTACATTGGATGCTGCAACTGATATTATACAATCCCTTAGGCTAGGGGCAGATGGGCAGATTCGGGGTGATTTAATTGCCTGGCGACTAATCACCTCTTCTGTAGGGTGTATACAATAAAGTGCAGCTGGAGAGCCCTTAAGAGCACTACATGTTTTGGACCGCACAGGGCCCTTCCTCAGGTGCAATAAATCAACAATCAAACAGAGCAGTGATTTTAAACATGTGTTTTTCCCAGAATTCCCATAGTCAACGTTGTCAGCTCCATCTTGTGGCCAGACAACAGAATACTATAACCTTTTGAACACTATTGAAACAATCTGTCCAATAAACACCAATATGTAGCGTTATTTCATTATTTTTTAAGAGAGTTGTTATCATTATATTTTATCTCACCAGCCTTCTGATATTGAAGTCCATTATGTATCATTATCCAATGGAAGGCAAGGTTCATATATTGAAACTGTAAATAAACAACACAAGTTATATTTATATTTCAACCGTGTCATTCAGATGAACAGACATTATAAAAAGAAATATAAATGTAACTTGTGATTAGTTACAAAATAATGAAATAACGCTACATATTGGTGTTTATTGGTGTTTATTCTGTCACCGAGCCTTTGTGTTACAGATAGACAGAGAAATGAGAAAGCCATGATGGGAAATACATGGCTTAATGTGAAAATGGACTATCCATTGTGGTGGTAGAAGGTGTCTATTCTGTGGAGTGCATGTGCAAGTAATAAAGTGTTCCCTTCAATTAGAAAGGGTGACATGCTAACTATTATTAATCGCCGTGAGGCATTCTGGAGTTTTAAATTGAGGACCAGAAGCCCCGATGGCCTCAATAAAAGATGGAACATAGATTGCTTTGTATAACCTCTTTTTAGTAAATATCTTTTTTCTTTGTTAAATAGTTTCAAAATTAATTGCTGATTATGGGGAAAGTTTTTCTTACTAGCTTAAGTCTTAATACACGCATACAGGTATTTTGATTCCAAAGAAATATCATGTGTAAATGAGTATATATGTTACAGGTTTACTCTCCCTTTAAATGCGTTGTCAGAGGGAGTACCAAGCACTTTTGCTTCTAATTGGACATGTGATTTTATCATATGTATTTAAATGATGTTTGAATTATACATAATTTAGCCTATGATTAAGGACGGGTGAGTCCGAAATTCGTCAATCCTAAATATGAATGGGCCTCTGGCTATTGCCATTAAAGGCAGAGCACAAACACTCTTCTACGCAGGCCCAGATTTGTGGAGAAGCCACCTAGGCCGGGCCTAGGGCGGCAGGATTTTAGGGGGCGGCATGCTGACCAACCAAACCCACATTGCTTCAGAAATTTACATTTCATGTGTGCCAATTCCCATTGCTCTGTCCTGATCATGAAAATTTGAGCAAATAAAAGCGAGGGGACAGGGGCAACAAATGACAGCGGGCCTAGGGGCGCCTTCTAGGTAAATCCAGCCCTGATTATCTCAGGGGCTAGTCAGGATGAAGCAATGCTTATTCATGCTCAGTCCTATGAGGATTTCACTGGAGAAGAGGAAGGCACTGTCCCTGGGAGCCCAGGAGTGGTGGGCGAAGTGGAGCCCAGTAGCATGGACAAATAAACCATTACTTCAGCAAGCTCAGCACCAGATTAAGTTCTTCAGATCAGGAGACATAGAACACAGAAGTCAGCACTGCTTTGGGCAGGATGGAGTCTATTCACTCTACAGGCCAAGAAGAAAATGAAGAAGGTAGATTTAAGGCTTTGGAAGCCTGGTACAAACATCAGAAGCATGCATTTGTACTGAGTGAAGCAGGAAAGCCAATGTACACTCTCGCTATCACTCAGAGGAAGCCCTCTCCAGCATTGCAGGTGTCATGGTGGCTCTTGTGTCCTTCCTGGAGACAGAGAAGAATGCAATCCAGTCCATACATGCAGGAACTACACATTCTTTTTTGTTTTGTTTTAAAGTTAATTACTGACACATACATCTCATTAAGTTTATATCTTCACCATTAAAGGGCAAGGAAAGGCAAAGAAATAAAATCCCATTTTTACTTTCTTTAATGAAAAAGAAATCTATCTCCAATATACTTTAATCAAAAAATGTGTACTGTTTTTATAAGAAACCTGACTATGCAGTGAAAATCTCCCTTCATTTAGTGCTTCTGGCAGGGAAACAATCACTTATGAACAGCAGGGGGAGCCCCTACCTTACTTACCAGCCATGCAGAACTCAAGCAGCTTTGTTTTTTGATAATTTATGACAACCCCAGACCACACTGAGCATGTGCGAGTCTTGATATTGCAGAGATGTCTAACAAAGTTACAAGATGACAGCCCCCTGTGGCCAACTTTGACAGCATAAATCATTTGTTTGATTAGGCTTGTGGTGCAGTAAGTTCATGTTTATGTTTAGTATAGAAAATACTGCATTATTCTATTTTAGACTTTCCTTGCCCTTTAAAGGTTTCACATAACCTGACTAATGCATTTTGTAATTCCCTGTATCATAACAGGATTTCAAAGTACAGACACTGTGACACTGTGACATGATTCCAAATTATGTACACACCAATAAACCAGCATCAAATAAGTTTTTATGACTCGTGTGGATTTTCCATTAGACCACGATGAAAATTAAGACAACTATCAGCTGAATACTAATTAAAAAGCATTTCAACTGGTGGCAGGCAAAATATTTCATTGTTGCCACCTTTGTTATAGATACAGGCAGCTGATCTAAAGGGCTATCGATTTTGAAAATCATACATATTGCCCTTTAAGCGCTATACGTGTGTGTTGAAACGAACTATCTTTCTTGGAAAGATCTTTTCCGAGAAAGATTCTCAATCCTGATGTCCAGGAACCAACTGACATATCTCCTATTTAAGCCACAAACCTGAACTTTGCCTGCTGGTGATCTCTACTGACCGAGAGGACTTTTTTTACTGTATCTGACTGCAAAAGAAGGATTGCTGATCGGATGGAGAAGCAAGGATGTTGGGTCTTGTTACGAGATGCTTTTAGAAGCCCCTTTTCAGAACTTATCTATCTACTACTGTGTATCCTGTGCTTGAATGGCTGCTCCCATGGCTACACAGCAGCGTGTTTATATGAACTATAGTAGGTTTCTGAAGCAAACACACTAGTTTTACCAGTGTCCTTTAAAACACTTTATTTTTGGTGTTACTTTTCCTTTAAGTTCACCTATACACATGCATGGCCTGCATAAGACTAATGGCACAGGGGTTAGTTTTCCTGCTAGCATTTTTACACCAACAGAGAAAAGCCAATCAGCTGCCTTCTGACCTCTCTATATGTGCACTGACAGAGACCAGATCTGCCTGGCAGCAAGTGCAAACAATGGGCATATACTGTCATTTTTTCCGCAGGTTTGTGCTCTACATTGGAGCACAATGTATATAAATACTAGGGATGCACCGAATCCAGGATTCGGCCAGGATTCGGCCTTTATCAGCAGGATTCGGCCGAATCCTTCTGCCTGGCCGAACCGAATCCTAATTTGCATATGCAAATTAGGGCTAGGGAGCTAAATCACGTGACTTTTTGGCACAAAACAAGGAAGTAAAAAATATTTTCCCCTTCCCACCCATAATTTGCATATGCAAATTAGGGTTCGGATTCAGTTCGGTATTCGGCCAAATCTTTCGGGAAGGATTCGGGGGTTCGGCCGAATCCAAAATAGTGGATTCGGTGCATACCTAATAAATACATTAGTATACAAAACTGCAATGAATGCTCATTGTGAGAAAAGAAGGCAATTGTTGGCTCGTTGGCACGTTTTTGCTGTCCAAAATGAAGACGGCCCCAGTTAAGGAGCCGAAACGTTGAGAATAACACTTCACCTTTATTTTTTAAAATGAAATCCTTGGAGTGCGGCTTGTTTGTTCACTGCATACTAATGTGTTGACCAGCCCCCAGGCAGCTGTGTGCACCAGCTAAGGAGATATTATATATATATATATATATATATATACATACATACACAGTGATTTCTTCTGTAACTTGGTGCTAGGAGCTTTGAAAGTAAAGTAGTTTCCGGCATTCTCTTACCTCCCACACGTCTCTTCAAGGACTTCCGGGTTCACGGCCACTTTTACCCTAGCGTCATTGCACTCGGGGGAGCAAGTCTGAGTTGACCCTGGGTCAGGTGGTTAAAGTTCATGGAATTTTGACAGCTACCTGGTTACTAGGGTCAAATTTACCCTAGCAGTCAGTCACTGCATTGAAAGAGAGACAGTAATATCAATAAGAGAGGGGCTGATTAGAATAAGTAATAAGAAAATAACAATAACAATTAAATTGTAGCTTCACAAAGCTATAGTCTTTTGGATGCCATAGTCCCCCCCATGTGAAAACAGGAAAGTGGCCAACTGAAAGATGACCAATTAGAAAGTTGCTAAGAATAGGTTACCTCTTGAATAGAATTTCTTTGCCTCTGAAACAAATGTGATTATTACACAAAATAATGCAATATCTTTCCAAAGTGTGATGTTTGCTACCTTTATTGATTTGGTCAACTGAACAGTGCTAGCAGTTTTTTAGTGTTCTATATAAACCTCAGAAAAGGCCTGTCATCCAGATAGATATTCTTTGCAGTGTATATGGAGTACACAAAAATTGTGCAAAAAAGTATGAGTACTCCTTTCTTAAGGATTTGTATTGATCTTGCACATATGAAAGTGTGAAAAGCCGTATTGTTTTCCATGCATTACAATACATTTACTCAGAAAATACAGTAGGTGTCAGTCTACCATCAGTGCTGGTATTGTCAGTCAACATGCTAGGAGAAAATGATACATAGTACATAGGGAGAAATGTTTAGTGTGCGTGCCAGTGTATTATGTGTTTGTGAGTGTGTTTAGCCCCAACTGAGTGTAGCTATTTATTTATTAAAGCGGGAGTGTGTACATCATGTGTATGTGAGAAGCAGGTGTAGATCTTGTCATATAAATGTTGTATGTGGTTTATATGGTACTGTGTAAGGGGACTGCTCACAGTGCTGTCTTTAGAGCTGCCTGGGAATGGGGCATCATTACAGTGGCGTAACTACTCACCGACGGGCCCTGGTAAGTAGGGTTGCCACCTTTTCTGTAAAGAAATACCGCCCTTCCTATATATTTTATTTGTTATTTCCCTATTAATAACATTGGGATCAACTATAATTTTTAGCCGCTAGGTGGCAACCCTACTGGTAAGAGATGACCATCTGGGCCCCCTGTCAGACGTGCTGTTCACAAAACCCTTATCTCTGCTCCGGTGGGCCCCAAGGGGGTGCAGGCCTGGGTGCACGATCGCACCCCTGTAGTTACGCCACTGTTGGACTAAGAGTCTCTCTTTCATTTCAGGGAGGAACATTACCCAAACCTACTACAACTCAAATACGTTTAATAGCAAAACATTCCAGCAGCATAGAATGGCTGCTACAGACTGTAGGAGAGACTGTGAGCAGAGTAGCGCAATAACGTTAGGAAAGCTGCAAGTCAGACAGTAAGAAAGCCCATAAACATAATTTGCTCACCTCTTGCGTATAGTTCTAGCTAATCCTAATTCTCCCAGACCTCCCCCGGGCCCTCTTATCCATATTAAGGCTGCTGCAAAGTTCATCATAGCGGCAGCAAAGATACTCTTCTCTGCTTGCCTTCTCCATCTTCTGTTCTAGACATGGATACCACATTACAGTTAGTGATTGGTTTGAAAATGTTATTTGCATAGATGATGAAATGCTACAATCTCTATGCATAATCATTAGTGCATCATTGTGATACGTTTTTAAGGATGTTTTTGTAAGACGAGCATTTGTTGCGGTTTTCATTAAAGCTATTTGGTGCTGCTGAATGACTGACTAATAGTCCATAAAGGAGTTCATAAGTAGAGATTTGGATCCCATTGAGATTGTTCCCATAGATTGCTCTGCCACCTTTTAGTAGTGGCTGGGACTAAGTACAATTCATCCTGGTGTTAAAGGAAGGCTGGTATCGATTGTGAATGATTTTTTTCCAGTGTATTTAAGAGTACTGTAAAAACTAGGGTCGCAACATGCCTGAAATTGCTACCTGAGCCATAGGTGCTGCTTTCTTCTAGTGGCCAACTGCGACGTTCAACCTGTGTCCACTAGTACATGCTTCCCATCAGTAACATAACTAGGTGGGGGCGGGCCGTGCAGCCAGGTCCCCCCACCCCCCTCCGTGACAATTTTTTTGGTGCCTGCAGCCGACTGAAGGGACATACAGGGGCGATCCTGGCCCTTCCTCCACCAGAGACAGCTTGGTGTTGCTGCCGCCCCTGCTCCCCGGTCTGCTCACCTTTTTGGTCCTGGGGGGTCCACGAGGAGAGGGCCGGGTGCTAATTGTGCTGTCTGTGCTAGAAGACCCGAATTTCTGGTTTAAATTGTCTTTTAAAGTACCAGGAGCTACATTTTTGCTGTTCCTGGTACCTAGCGGGGCGCTGCCGCCTGAGCAGCTGTTGTTGAACGATGAGATAGTTACAAACAACTCCAACATTTAAACCCATGGAAGTCCCACCCTTCAAGTTTAAAACCAATAATTGGCTGTTTTTTGTTTTTTTAACATGGGTCATATCTAATGGATGCATGTTACAGGGCTGCACTGATTGCAATTTGGGGATGCACCGAATGCACGGACAAACCCCTGAATACGGCCGAACACCGAACCAAATCCTAATTTCAATATGCAAATTAGGGGTGGGAAGGGGAAAACATTTTTTACTTCCTTGTTTTGTGACAAAAAGTTAGTGCTTTCTCTCCCCGCCCCTAATTGGCATATGCAGATTCGTTCTGGCCGGGCAGAAGGATTCCGAATCCTTGATTCCGTGCATCCCTATTGCAATTACAACAGTCCTTGTATCTTGATTTTCTAGACGTGTCTTTACATTTTCAAGTGATCTGGTAACCCTACTCATAGGGTTGCCACTTCACCCTTTAAAAACCGAATACATACGGAATCCACGGCCTGCATGGCTAATTAGCAATTCATTTAGATGTGTGATGCATGGCTGCACATAAATCAGATCAGTCTGCGGCATGCATCTAAATGAATTGCTGTTTAGTCATGCAGGCTGTGGATTCAATATGTGTTCAGTTTTACAGTGGTGAGGTGGCAACCTTACTCACTCAAGATGATCAGGAAACCAAGTAAACTTACTGCACTGGGGAGACAACCTTCTATACAGATTTATTTAAAATTTGTCACTACACGCTGTTGTAAATCTATAGCTCCCATTCCCCAAACTGTAACTCAGTAATAGCTAAAGTGCCAAAGCCTGCCTCTCCTTTCTTCCACCTCACAGGGCAGCATAGAGAAACACCCAGATACTTCAGTTGTTTCCTGCTAGAAAGAAAATGAATCCATGCCCCTTATTGACTGACTTATTCTTATGATTGTCTGGCCTTCTTGCTTTCTTTGGGAATATATAGCTGCTTCCTCCAAGCCTTAATGCATTCCCTGTCTGAGAAAATAAGACACAGCATTTGTATCTCATATTGCATTTCCTAAACTGACAGGCACTGGCAAATCCCTGACATGAAAGGGATTGGCCTAAAACAGTGGCTGCTGATTTTCCTCTATGAATTACATTCCAGTATCATTAACTAATTTGTAAGGCTGTCCATTTGGCAAAATGGACTGAAAGTGTCTGTGACAGAATGGTATCTAATGGACTATAGACAGTATATCTTCACGATCAGCATGTGTTATAACGAAGAGAAAAAGCCCAGTATTAGGATGTTAAATAAAAGCTCGGTTTTTCTTTTTAAATCTGACACAAGTGCAATTATGGTTTCTTTTGTAAAGCAAAAAAAGGCAGGCACTTGCAAAGACCAGTCTTCTAGGTAATCATAGGCCTATGATTAAGTAACTGGATGATATGAAACGCATAAGGCTGTATCTGTGTGCACTACAATAAACTACCTGATGGTTTGACAACCCTGCCTAGAAGATTATTGTAATTTAATCCCTGCATTATTGTTCCTTATGTATATTTAGTAGTTTTGCAGTTTGGTGCTTTGGTATAGAAATATATATTTTACTTAGTTTTATCCGTCAGAATATATGCTTTCCAAAAATGTATGGTTATCTAGGGTCTTTTTACAGTTAGGGGGTCTTATGGCACATAACGCACAGTCTGGGTACTGTTTTCAGCATCTGTGTTGGTTAGCGTGAAAATTCATATGTATGTTTTTCATTTGGAGTCCGTACATACCACATTCTTTGGTAATTCTATGCATATTGGGCATCAAACTATTCAGTAGACCTCCGACGTCCATCTTTAGGGTTATTTTTCTTTGTACGTAAAACGTTGTGTGAGATAAATGCGGCAAACTGCAACATTTTAAGCGATTTTCATAAATGTTGGAAAAACCTCTATGTTTAGAAACACTTTGCAGTTTGGTGTAGAACGACATCTTTATCTGTATTGCATTCATCAGAGCGTGTACTTTCCAAAAATATATGGCTCTGCGCTCCCCTGCAGCTTAATGCATAAAACCAGAAAGCAGGAGTGCAGCTTTAGACGCTCATGTGTAAAAGCCCTTAAGGCTGCAACGGCAAGCTAAGTCAGTGACAAGTTTGTAAAACAAGTGAATCCAAGGCAGGAGGTAATGGTGATATATCTCAAAATATTTCCATTAGACAAATGGCAAGTGTTAAATAACAATTAAAGGTAGAGCTGCCTGTAATGCACATTCATAGGTGTGTTTACAATAGTTTTTTTGTTGTTAAAGGAAGTGTCCGAAAAACACCGTATTCAGTAAACACTGGAAAGGATCAGCCCTGTGTTATTCATACAGACTTTTGTGTAGTTCTAGGAAATTCTAAGATATCTACCCTAGGGGTCAGTGTACTGAATTCAGAGAATTTCACTTGGAACTTGTATTGGATTTTCTGGGCAGTACTTGTTTTTAAGCAGATTTGGCAGTTGCCAAAGGCTATTCTGTGTAGCTGTCAGCGGGGGCCTCCGGCGCCCACCAGGGGGGGTGAAGTCAGGATCAAGGAGGAAGACCTTTCCAGCGAGTTCAGGCAAAGTACAGTTAGGGGAAATCCAAATAGCGAAGTCCAGTCCAGGCAAAAGGTTCAATTAGGCAGGCAGCAAGGTTTACAAGGTCAGGAACAGGCAGGGGTCAATATCAGGAAGTCAGTAGCAAAAATACAAGGCTAAGAGACCCAGGAACACAATAGCTTTGATGAGCTATTCTCGGGCATTGAACCTGGGTCTCTGGCGTCCTTTTATTTTGAATTTGGCGCCATTGCGCATCTGGCGCGGCTCGATGACGTCACGGCGGTGCCGAAGCCACGTGGCGGCTATGGGCGCCGCCATCTTGGATCCGCCGCCGAGGGAGACGGACGCGCCGCCCGGAGCTCCTGGAACTGCTCCGGGCGGCTTTCGTGACAGTAGCACATATGCCATTGGGATTTAATGGAGAATCTTTTGGATGGAGAAATGGCAGACATGTTGTTTTAATCAGCTGGTTGATCTCTACAACATGTAATATTTTTCCCATAATACAACATCTTAAAGTGGACCTGTCACCCAGACACAAAAATCTGTATAATAAAAGTCCTTTTCAAATTGAACATGAAATCCAATTTCTATTTTTTATTAAAGCATTCATAGCTGTTGTAAGCTTATTTCAAAATATCAGCTGTCAATCAAATATTGTCTGCCCCTCCTCTATGCCAATGGCATAGAGGCGGGGCAGACAATTACTTTCACTTTCCATTCAGCACTTCCTAGATGTCACTGCTCTCCACGCATTCCCCCATTCTCTTCACTGTTTAATTGTGTAGCCAGGGCATGGGGATGGACATTGGGTCCCCCTTTCTGGTGCACAAACAAGATTCTAAGATAATATAATGTTTGCCTTAATTACAGTGTCCACAAAATGGCTCCTACCTGCTTGCTATAATTTTGAATTCCCAGACTGAAGGAAACAAGAATCAAAGAATTTATATAGTGTAAATAAAGTTCATTTTGCTTGACTAATGTGATAAAATAGGATTTTGAATATTTCTATTGGGTGATGGGTCCCCTTTAAATTCACTAGGCACTTTTGCAACGGACTGTCATTGTTTTGTGATCTAAGCAGTTAGGTCTCTTACAGACAAGCATTTGTGCTGGATTTCTCCTGGTCTGGATCTTTTGTGTGTTTCAGCACAGGAAGAAAAAAAGCTGCCTTGTATTTCCCATGTGGTTGTACATATTGAGGCGCAGGCAGGCAACGAATGCAGGAGACGTGCAACATTATAAGAAGAATACCGGTAGAACATAGGTTAATTGTCTTGATAGATTTCTGATATGAAAGCATATCAGGTGCTCATTTGACACATTGGTCAACACCCAAGTGATGTGGCACAATAACAATCCTAACATAACAAATATTTAGAAAGGGTGGCACTGAAAGCCTGCTTTGCTTTTACAGAAGACGTGCTTGTGGCAGGTGTGTGTGAAGGGGCACTCAAACTATAGTAGACAGGTAAGATGTAAAAAGTTTCTAAACTCACCAGTAGAGTTCTAGAGTTGGGTTTTGGTGATAGAACTTACCCCATTGTATGGTTATGTGGTAGTGAAATTAGTGGAGATAGTACTGCATTCTTCCGATCATTCCTTTTTTTGGGCAACCACAGTAGAGTTCTACACTCATTGCATACCTGTTAGGGAGTCACAGAATCCCAGATTCAGTTCAGTAAGCATTTTTTTTTTATATATTGTCTGAATTTGGATTTGGGTGAGTCCAAGAGCATGACCAAACAGAACCCTATAAAACCAAAACATTGCTGTGCTCCTATGAGGTTTTGGATTTGGCCACAAAAATTGGATTCAGGGATTCAGCCCAATATTACATTTCCTTAATGCCTGTAGAAGGCTGATTCCACACTGAGTGCTGCCCTGAGATAGTCCAGATGACATCATCCAGGTTTTTTAAGCCAGAGTGGGTCAGGGGTGCCACATCGCTAGTGCAATGAATATCACTCTCTGCACTAAAAGATCTCAAATTCCATATTAACAATCAGAATTTTGGCTCTTGAATTTACCTAGAGAGGCTTTTGTCACCCCTGGTAACTTGACGAGTGCTGGCTGAAGTGCGTTTCTTAAAGGAATAGTTTAAGGGCACCAATCACAGGCAAAATCAAACACATATTAACAACCTGAGCAGTATAACCTAAACATGTTTAATCAAACTACATATACAGTTTTTTGGAAAAACAAAAAAACAAAAAAACTGTTTTTTAAAAATAACATACCTTATCAAATGGGTTCTCTCACTGAGGGAATCCATACTGTGACTACAACATGCAAATGAGTTCATGAGCATGCCCACATTGTAGCACTGCCCTGAGTATTCTACCCAGAATGCCTAGCTTTAGTAAACTCTAGAACACGGATCCCTAACCTTTTTTACTCGTGAGCCACATTCAAATGTAAAAAGGGTTGGGGAGCAACACAAGCATTGGGGTGCTAAATAAATGCTGTGATTGAGTATTCAGTAGCCCCTATGTGAACTAGCAGCCTACAGGAGGCTCTGCTTGGCATTATACTTAGTTTTTATTATGCAATTAAAACTTACTTCCAAACCTGAAATTCAAAAATAAGCACCTGCTTTAGGACACCGACAGCAACATCCAAGTGGTTGGAGAGCAACATGTTGCTCACGAGCTACTGGTTGGGGATCACTGCTCTGGAAGTATCAAGAGAAGTGCACACAGCAACTTCCACAAGGTGGCAGCACTAACACAGACGTTTGGCAGATTTCAAAATAGCTTAGAAGGTTTATTAGGCAAGCAAGAAATGTCAACTGAGCATGTGCGAGATTTCAGAGCTGCAGTTGGCTGTGAAGATATAGGTAGGAGGAGCCAGTGAAATCCAAGATGTCTGCCTCAGCTAGAACTGCAGGGGAGATTTTGCAGAAGGTATAGTGAGCTGATGATTTACATTGTACAAACAATTCTAACTGAAATCTAAATCGGATTTCTTGAACTTTAGTGTATTCACTTAGTAAATGAGTTTAGTTATGATTGGTGCCCTTTAAGCCAAAAAATGTAAGTGTTTTACAGTAATGACAATATAATGTCTCGTACTGCTTAGGAACAAATAGTGTGTTTGCTTCAGAAACACAACTATAGTTTATATACTCAAACTGCTGTGTAGCCATGGGGACAACCATTCAAACCTGAAACAGGAGAAAAGTCACAGGATACACAACATATAACAGATAAGCTCTGTAGTATACAATGGGATTCTTAAGAACTTATCTGTTATCTACTGTATCCTGTGGTTGAATAGCTGCCCAAATGGTTGCAAAGCCATTTATTTATATAAATAACGGAGTTTCTGAAGCAAACTTATTTCTGAAACATACTTATTTTTACCAGTGCAGTAGTGATGTGCAGGTCGGGTTTCTCCCGACCCCCACCTGCCCGAAACCCTCCACCTGTGTCTGCCCACAGGTACAAAGTTGCTGCTGGCTTCCTTTTAAAGACCCACCTCGGCAATTATATCACAAAAGGGGCAGGGCAAGCAGACTCAGCGTCTATAAAAAAAGAAGCTGGAAGTCGGCCGTGCAAGGTGACAGGCGGGGAGAGCAGGAGAAGAGCTCAACCCAGACCCAACTGCCACCTGCAAACACAACCTTTAAAAGGCTAGTAAATACTCTACTAAATTGTAACATATTATAAAAAGTCTATTAGAAGTCACCTCAGTATTCCACAACATTTATAACAAGGAACATCGGGACTTTTAACCCCCGTATGCATTAAAAGTGTGTCTAGGTGTAATAACTCATAGCAACCAATAATAATGTTTTCTTTGAAACAGGTGAGAAAACACCAATAAAGGCTTCCCTTTGTTGCATTTCACTTGAAAGTAAAAATTCCTATCCAATGGCCCATGGCTGAGATTTGCTGTGGAAGGGTAGGGCTGTTCCTGCTGCTATGCAAATGATTGCCTTGTCATCTGATTGCCTCCCATAAAATCTCACATTTGGAATTCACATGCACTTGCTAACGGCACTGCCACCTGTACTTCCTGCAGCTTTTACTGAACTACAAATTTCAGCATCCTCCCCACCCCCCAAGGGTAGAGAAACATGGTAAGATTCGGGGAGATTTAGTCACCCGGTGACAAATCACCTCTTCTTTGGGTGACTAATCTCCCCAAAAAGCCTTCCTGTCTAGAATATAGCTAGAATCTAAATCACCAGTGGGATGGCACTCGGAGCACTTCGTTTTCCGTAGGTCGCCCAAGTTTCCTTGTGAGGCAGTTGTGGGACTTGTGTAAACCGGGTAGCACTGCCATCAAGCTTGTATGCAGGGCTGGAACTAGGGGTAAACAGTAATGGCACCATATTGGTGAAACCATTCTGGGATGGCGGAAGGGGGATACATTTATTGTGGTTTATTGTAGTGTCACTGTCCAAATCCAGCAAAATATACATAATGGCTTCTTGTCTCTGCTTCCTTTTCCTACATACGTCTGTGTCTGTCTGTCACTAACTCAGCCAGGCAGCAGGTCACCGTGTGGTAGTACCACATGGGGATGCACTGATTACAACTCTTGCATTGGGTGCCAAAGCTCCTTGCCTGGGCCCAGATATATCCACTATTGTAACACCCCAAAATTACAGTATGCTGTGCTTCTGTGTCCAGCTGAGCTCTGCTTGCTCCTCCCCGAGGAATGTGATTTTCTGCATGGACTTTTCCCCAAACTATTGCACCAGATTTCTTTCCTTGAAAGGACACGGACATGGAAACGCCAAGTGGAAATCCCCATAGTTGCTGTGAGTCTTCTACACCTAGCTTATTCAGTGCTCCCTAGCAGAACTGCCTATAGGGATGGGCATGTGTCTTCCCCACAATCACCTGTGTGCCTCATAGCATCATCCCCTTTGTGGAAAGGGGCTGCAGTGGTGCAACAGTGTGTATAGTAAGGCAAGATGGTCCCTCACTTTACTTTAGGGTTTTCCAACTTGCACTCTCCAGTTGTTGTTTTAATGCATTTCCCAGTATCCTCTGAAAGCCTTCTAGGAATGTTCATGTAGCTCAGTAACAGCAGGAGGCTAATATGTTGAATGTTCCTTTATACAACAAAGTTGTTTGGTCACCTACTGATAGTCTTGCACTGCAGATAGGGTTGCCACCTGGCCGGTATTTTACTGGCCTGGCCGGTATTTTTGATGGTTGATCCCAATGTTATTAAAGGGGTGGTTCACCTTCAGATTAACTTTTAGTATGTTGTAGAAGGGCCAATTCTAAGAAACTTTTCAATTGGTCTTCATTATTTATTTTTCATAGTTTTTTAATGATTTGCCATTTTCATCTGTTTCTTTGCACCATTCTAATGGGGGTCACTGACACCATCTAAAAACAAATGCTCTGTAAGGCTACAAATGTATTGTTATTGCCACTTTTTATTACTTATCATTCTATTCAGTCCATCTCCTATTCATATTCCAGTCTCTTATTCAAATCAATGCAGGGTTGCTAGGTTGATTTGTACCCTAGAAACCAAATTGCTGACACTGTAAACTAGAGAGCTGCTGAATAAAAAGCTAAATAACTCAAAAACCACAAATAATAGAAAAAAGGAAAACCAATTGCAAATTGTCTCAGAATATCACTCTCTACATTATATTAAAAGTTATCTCAAAGGTGAACCACCCCTTTAATAGGAAAAAAAAGCTAAATATATAAGAAGGACAGTATTTTTTTCAAGAAAAGGTGGCAACCCTAACTGCGGAGCCAGTCAAAATGACACAGACACAGGGTAAAGTGCTTTAAAGGGTTCTTCACCTATAAACTGACTTTAAGTTTGTCTATATATTGTGCACAAATTTTTACCACACTTTAGTAAACGGACCCTGATCCCCAACCTTTTTTACCCATGAGCAACATCCAGATGTAAAAAGAGTTGGGGAGCAACACAAGCATGAAAATATTCCCTTGGGGTGCCAAATAAATGCAGTGATTGGCTATTTGGTAACCCGCTATGTGAACTGCAATGTTCAGGATGTTCTGTTTGGCAATACACCCGGTTTTTATACAACCAAAACTTCCAAGCCTGGAATTCAAAAACAAGCACCTACTTTGAGGCCACTGGGAGCAGCATCTAAGGGGTTGGAGAGCAACATGTTGCTCACAAGCCACTGGTTGGGAATCACAGATGCAGAGATAAATATTCTCATGAAATTTGCAATTTGATTTTGTTTTTACTACACAGATTCAGAGCTTTTCTGCATAATCACATTTAGAGACAAGACCCAATGTTATTATATATTTATAATAGCTATAAAAGATTTTATCTGCTGCTGTTGCACCACTGTGTATAGAAATTATGTTCCATCTGCTTTAAAGGAGTTGTTCACCTTTGAGTTAACTTTAAATATGATGTAGAGAGTGATATTGTGAGACCATTTGCAATTGGTTTTGTGGTTTCTTAAAATTATTTAGCTTTTTATTCAACAGCTCTCCAGTTTGCTAATTCAGCAATCTGGTCACTAGGGTCCAAATTACCCTAGCAACCATTCACTGATTTGAATAAGAGACTGGAGTATGAATAAGCCAGGGTGTGAATAGAAAGATGAGTAATAAAAAGTAGCAATAACTATACATTTGTAGCCTTACAGAGCATTTGTTTTTTTAGATGTGAATCTGGAATATATAAGAAGGTGAATAATTTGAAAAAAATAAAAAAAGAGATACAAATTAAGACCTATTGAAAAGCTGCCATTTCTTTAAAGGGATATTGTTCAAAAAGCATCAGTTAATAGTAATTCTGCACTGAAATCCATTTCTCAAAAGAGCAAGCAGATTTTTTTAGATTCCGTTTTGAAATCTGACATGGATCTAGACATTTTGTCAATTTCCCAGCTGCCCCTGGCCATGTGAGGCTGTTGTTTTTGCTTCTCAATGTAACTGAATGGAACACAGTGGGATATGGGTTTTTACTATTGAGTGTTGTTCTTAGATCTACCAGGCAGCTGTTATCTTGTGTTAGGGAGTTGTTATCTGGTTACCTTCCCATTGCTCTGTTGTTAGGCTGCTGGGGGGTGGGGGTGAAATCACTCCAACTTGCAGTACAGCCGTGATTGAAGCTTATCAGAGTACAAGTCACATGACTTGGGGCAGGTGGGAAATTAACAATATGTCTAGCCCCGTGTCAGATTTCAAAATGAAATGTAAAAAAATCTGTTTGCTCTTTTGAGAAATGGATTTCAGTGCAGAAGTCTGCTGGAGCAGCACTATTAACTGATGTTTTGTGTTTTGAAAAAAAATTTTTTTCCCATGACAGTATCCCTTTAACATACTACAACTTAAAGATGAACCACCCCTTAGATAGCTCAGCTTATATTCTAAAAAATGGAGAGTGCAGCGTGAGAAACCTCATTGTTATGAGCCAGTGTACAGATCCCCTACTGTTGTTAAACTACAACTCTCAGAATCCTTAAACAACAGGTGTTGTAACTAGCAGTGCTAGAACTGTGCATCACTGATGTAAAAGAAGAGCAGTTACAGTATAAGTAGAGGGTCTCCCCTGCACGGAACACATATTATATATATATATATATGCAGGCCCAGAATGGCAATCTGTGGATTCTGGCAAATGCCATAGGGGCTGCTATAAGTTGCCATAGAAAGTGACTATTAAGTGGGCTGTTTGGGCCTCTGTATAGCCGGAATGGCAGGGCCTAGTCCCAGTCCAGTCCTGATGCTGTGTAAATGATATATTTGAGTCGATCAGTATGTTTGCCTATGATAAATTATAGTGAATTTATAAGTCCCGTGAGTGCGGTCTTCTACATTTTTGGTTTGTGTTGCTATGTTCGGTGACTTGCTCCCAGTCTGTAACTACAACTCCCAGCAGCAGCAGCAGCAGCAGCAGATGTGGGAGTGTCAGGAATGCAGCAGCAGCAGCCATACCTACAGGAGCCCTTGTTTGTAGAGTGGAGCTGGGAGTGGCAGAGCAAAGGCTCATATACAGTACAATCAGTCCCGGGACTGTCAAGCTGCACATTGTGCAATAGAACGTCAATGGGCTGAGGGGCGGGGCTAGCTCTTCTCTCACTCTCCTCTCTCATAACTAGTGATTGTACAGACAACCAGAGCCTTCACCCACCTTCTCCACTGCTCGACCAGAACTTCCAGTCCCCCCCCTCCCCGTCCTGTGAGGGGAGGCAATAGATACCAAAGACCCTCCTTCCTCAGGAGTCAAGACATTCTCTCCACTGGAATCTCAGGTAAGTGCCTCTCATTCACTTGCTTATCTGCTACCGCTGGTCATAGATGCAAAGATCCGATCGTGAGAATCCTTGATCGATTTTCGGATTGTGTGTGGTGGAGTGTCCCGACTTTTGTCTTGCTATGCCGATTGGTTCAGTCAGTCGGACAGGTTGAAAGATTTCTGTCGGCTGCTGATAATATCGCTACATGTGTTGCCGACCTGACGATTTTCAGTGGGAGACTGTCACCAGCTTTGTCGGACATAAACTTTCATACGATTACTGTCAGGGGCAGGACATTGTCTGATCTGTTTTTACTGCTTTATTTGATCTGAATTGTTAGTGGCAGGTCGGGAGATGAGGATGAATAATCGTGCCTGGGATCTTTGTGTCTATGGCCAGCTTTAGAGTGCAAGCACTGCGGGGCAGGCACATGTCATGGCCAGACTCTATCAATGCCTTTGCTTTACTGGAATATTGTTATTGTCAGAAAGGATCTATTCTTTGCATACAAATCCTTTTATGATCATTATGTAAAGCAACACAGTACAATTACAGTACAATTTGTTGCTCTGGTGCCTCAGTGCCCCAAATCAGTGACATCTGGATCCTGGCACTGGGATAACATGGAAGCCAATTTCCTACTATTTCCTTTTATATTGGCCTTTGAACTTTTGTGCTCAGATGTGTTGCTGTTTCTTTAACTGCGTGTTACTAAGTCACAACAGTAGTGTAAAATTAACAAAAAAAAGTCTGTTCTGTGGCTCTGCAGCTGGAAAGGATCAAACCTGTCACAAGTAAATGCGCGGCAATGCGTATGGATTACAGTAACGATCATACAAACTGTATATGATAGGGATGAGGATTGTCTGTTGTGTCTCTCCAGTTGTTATCAGGGGATGTTGCAAGTTGCAGTTCAACGTGACTTTCATAGTCCTACTGTAATCTCTGCCAGAGACTGTTCTACGCTGGAGGTTTTCCAGCACCCTCCTCTACACTGTATTATTATCACTTTGCCCTTGTGGGGATTGTTTGTAGAAATCCATTGCTTTATGTTGTGTCACCATTACATAACAATGTTACAAGATATCGCACATTTCCACCTTAGGGCAACGGCACACCGGGAGATTAATCGCCAGTGATAAATCTCTTCTTTGTAAAACTGAAGCAACACGTGGCTTTTACCACCAGCGATTCACATTATTGCTTTACGGGAGATTAGTCGCTCGCAGAAGGAGATTAATTGCTGGTGATTATTGCCCTTAATCCAACCGTTTGTAGAGTAGAATCACATGTAGTTTAGAAAGTTGCTCACTTTGACATCTGTGTAGTGGGATGTAAAATGGGTCAAAAAATATATATTAAAATGAATGTTGAGCATGGGTGCAGAGAGATTCTGCTTTGCTTAGACTTGTCCTGTTGAAAGCAATTCAGGTCAGAGATTAAAATGTTATAACATCCAGGGTGAGTCAGGATGTTAAAGAAATAGCACACCTTTATAAATACTGGAGGGAAACTTTGGAAAATGAAGTTCTCCGATTTACATTATAGCCGGCAGGAAGGCAGTTTGGGGAGATCAGTTGCCCAGAAGAAGAGGAGAGTAATTATACATTCAGCTCTGCACCATAGCCATCAGCTTGTTCCCTACAATACCTGATTATTGCATACACACCACAGTCTTTGCACTTGCACCATTCCAAAAGAATAAAGGTTACCCTTTAACTCTGCTCATGGGATGCAGCTCCTTTCAGCTGTCACCCTAGACATGTGCCCTAGGTTCCTATATTGAAAATATGCCCCTTTTAATTAAAAACTTTCAATGCCAGGGTAATAATGTCCAAAATGACACAGAAAGCAATTATAAAACCTTCTGCAAATATAAGGTACAGGTATTGGACCTATTATCAAGATTGCGATCAGGGTTTTTTCCCAGGATAAGGGATCTTTACATAACTTCTCTTTGGAGGGAATGTAATTAAAGTCACAAAGAAAAAACATTGCGCACCAATAAGACTAAAAATCCGCATCTCGCAATGTAATATTGTTTCTTAAACGGTTATTGCACTGCGAATCATTATTGCGCATTGCGATTATACTTGCGCACTCTTAAGAAGTGCCGTAATCTTTTGGAGCAAACATTGCGACTTTTTCAGTAAGAAGTTTTATTACACTGACAGCGCAAATTATAAAATTCGCAAACAGCCTTCTGTTGGCGGAAGTGGTCGCTAAACAATTTCCAGGTTTGCAAAAGTTATATTGCATTCGTGCAAAGCAAAATTTGTGCGCGCAAAGGCTTAACCTTTCGCATTGCGAATAGTTTTTGCGTTACTGACGTATATTACATTCTTAAAGGAGATTTTTCACCTTCCAAACACTGCAGAGCTGAATGTATACACTTAATTTTCCAAAGTCACCCAAAGTTGCCTCACAAGGAGTGACATACCGTTGGCGATTTTTGATTGTAGCTGAAGGGAAGGCAGTTTGGGGAGATTATTGCCCCAAAGAAGAGGAGATTAGTCGCCGGGAAACTAAATCTCCCCGAACTGGCCCGTGTGCCCCTGCCCTATGAGGGTGCAAGTAGGGTGATGCCCAGGGCCCCACTTTTTGTGGAGCCCTGTGGAACAGCAATTCTATGCAGAAATAAAATTAAATGGATTCTGTTGCTATTTACAGATTTATCTTTTTCTGCAAAACAGGCTACAAGAACTATTATATTTCTTATGATGTGGGACAAGGGTGCCATCTCTGCTGAAGTAGAGAGGGATCATAATTAGCACTGGACACTTGGGTCTCCTTTCAACTTATTTATCTTGATCAGGTCATAGACTGGTGATAATGGAACCAGGGGAATTTTCCGGATGATGAGATGTTATTCGCCTAATTAGTAATGTGTGTGGCTTGGGCACTCCCTTGTTTGCTTACCTATCCCCAGAAGGCATCATTTCCGGCACTCTGTGTGTTGTCTGCTTTGTGAAGTCATTACGTACATTCTTTTTCATGCACAAGGCATATTAAAAAAAGCCTAGATCATAGCCAGTATTTATTGCTGATTGTACACACAGACGTGGGACCCCTCCCTTCCTTGGAGGGTTCACCTTTATTAACAAGAACTGAGCAAAATAAAGGAAGGTCAAAGTTTGCATGAAGCGTGAAAAGTTATTGAGACTAAATCTGATACGGAAGGTTTCCCTAAAAGCAAGAATCATGCATTAAAACGCATAAAAAATTATCAATCATAACTTTCACTTTAAATGCCAAAAGAAGGATTGTCAGTAAAGTGGCTAAACTGCCTGAAAATAGGGTGAGTTTTGGCCCTCACTATGGGCGAACTGACCCTAGTGCAGTATCCACAGGAGTAAATAGTTGGTTATTCTAGTAAAGGTTCATGTAATTTTGGTTATGCATAAATATTTACTCACTGTAAGGTAAATAATCCAACCCATAGGTATTTTCTTGCATGGTCCTAATGCTTCTGAACAGTGGCGTAACTACTCCCTGGTGGGCCCCGGCACAGGATGGGCCTCTATAAATCGCATGCTGGAGTGTTGATGGCATGTGTGATGTATAATCTCCCCCGCCTGCCATAATCATTTTCGTGGCTCCGATGGGCCCCAAGGGGATGGGGGCCCTGGTGCAATTGCACCCCTGCATCCCTGGTAGTTACGGATATTGATAAGCTACAGCAATAGTTGTCTGTCTTGGTTGAACCCTGCCTTGGAGGACCAGCCTTTTATAGCCTCCCCCCCAGCTCATAACAATGTAAAGGGGGTCATACAAGGAGAGATCCACTCGTTTGCCGATGTTGCCAAACGAGCGGATCTCTCACCAATATGCCCACCTTGGGGTGGGTAATATCGGGCTGATCCAATTGTTGGGCCCTAGGGATCAAAAACTGAATGCCAGATAAAAATACTGCTACCAGTTACTGTACAAGAAAATAAATGTATTTAATTGTGAAATTATCAGTAAAGATCAAATTGTGAAAGAGAAGGGGGGTGGGTGGCTGGGTGCCAGCACCTTACGAAAATAACGGTGTTTTTATGTACACACTGAGTTGCAAGAAATAATCTTCAGCACATAACCTGTCAGTCACATATCAGTCTTACATATGTCTTGCTCACATTCATCGTGGATTTTCAATGCCAGGGTATCAGCATCTTGGCTGAATCTAAGAAAATGATCAGAAGGTGGTGTTGTTCAGGAACCTACTCTGTGTTATGTCATAACTATAATCAGGGTTGGACTGGCCCGGTGGGACGCCGGGAAAATACCAATTGGGCCAGGCCCCACTGCTGACCCTACAAAAAATAAAATGCCGGGCCGCTCGCTCATATGTGAGACTCTTTTCGCGCCACTCGGTTCTTTCGCGCATGTGGATGCGCACGGTGCAGTACTTTTTGCGCATGCATGGGGCACGGTAGGGGGTTGGGAGGGGGACCCTGGACAGGAGTCCCTGTGGGCCCCCAGTCCAACCCTGACTATAATTAGGTTTCATTTATATCACAGTCTGTGACGGTTTTCATTCTTTGTGTTATTGAAGAGCAGCATGCTATAAGGGGAGAACTAGATAATATATTAAAGTGGTGGTTCCCTCTAAATTAAAGTTTAGTATGTTATAGAATGGCCAATTTTAAGCAACTTTTCAATTGGTCTTCATTATTTATTGTTATAGTTTTTGTTTGCCGTCTTCTCCTGACTATTTCCAGCTTTCAAGGAGGGTCACTGACACCTCCTAAAAAACAAATGCAGCAAATATATGGATATTAGTTTCTCTTATTCATCTTTCCATCCAATTCCAGTCTCTTATTGATATCAATGCATGGTTGCTAGGGGAATTTGGACCAAAGCAACCAGATTGCTGAATTTGCAAACTATTGCTGAATAAAAAGCTAAATAACACAAAAACCACAAATAAAAAATGAAAAACTATTTTAAACTGTCTCAAAATATCACTCTCTACAATCTACATCATAATAAAAGTCAAAGGTGAACAACCCCTTTAAAGCAGATGGAACATCATTTCTATACACAGCGGTGCAACAGCAGCAGATCAAATCTTTTTCAGCTATTCTAAATATATAATAATATTGGAGATGTCTTATCTCTAAATGCGAATATCCAGAAAAGCTCTGGATCTCTGTAGTAAAAACAGTACCCTATACTTTATGATAACTAAGATGCATAAATCACTACTGGGTTTATTTCATATTTTACATAATTAAGTTGAAAAAAAAGTCCATCAAGTTCAACCCCTCCAAATGAAACTCAGCATCCATACACACACACTGACCCCTCCATACACTCACACCAGGCAGTGCATTCCCCCCGTTGCTTCAAATGAAAGTCCTTTTCTTCTATTCTGAAGGGGCGGCCTCTGGTTCAGTGATCCTTTATATGGAAAAAAGATTTCTTACGGTCTGTCTATAATGTCCTCTAATGTAATTATAAAGTGTAATCATGTCCCCTTGCATTTTTTCCAGAGAAAACAACCCTGGCCTTGACAGTCTACCCTCATAATTTGCCAGTTTAGTTTCATGTCTCTGCACTCTCTCCAGCTCATTTACATCCCTCTTAAGAACTGGAGTCCAAAACTGCACTGCATACTCCAGATTAGGTCTTACTAGGGATCTATAAAGAGGCAAAATTATGTTTTCATGCCTTGAGTTTATGCCCTTATTTATTCAAGACAGAACTTTATTTGCTTTAGTAGCTACAGAATGTCACTGCCTGGAATTATACATCTTGTTATCCACAAAAATCTCTAAACACACATTTAGTTAAATTATTTTTTCAGAAAGATCCCTTATCTAGAAAACCCTAGATCTGAAGCATTCTGGATTATAGATCACATACTTGTATAGTTATTATTTTACTCTTTTAGTTTATTTGATGCCAGAGAGCAATATATTGACCTCATGGCAGGCACCCTTATATGCTTAACCGGCCAATTGTGTAAGGGCCGAATGCAAATAGTCCTCCCTCCCCCAGGCCCCCCTCCTGGGCCGTTTTCACTGCACTGGCTTTCAACTCATCACTATTTTAAAGTTACGAGAGGGTTTGTAAGTGGGGACTACAATGCAGCAGACCCTGCAGTCCCGGCCCACAGTGCCTGTCTGCTATATAGGTTGTAACACCACTGTAACCAGTAGTTTATGTCTATAACTGACATTGCCTTAAAGACAATATACCTTCAAAATGAATACTTAATCCACCATTTCGTGATGGTCTGTGTGCTGCCTCAGAGATCACCTGACCAGAAATATTGCAGCTCTAACTGTAACAGGAAGAAGTGTGGAAGCAAAAGTCAGAACTTTGTCTGTTAATTGGCTCATGTGACCTAACATGTTTGGTATGTTTGTGTGCACCGTCAATTCTGGGATCCCAGGAGGCTTCCCTTATTTTTTAAAATTGTAGTTTCCTATGTATGATTACCCAATGGCACATACTACTAAAAAGTATATTATGATGAAAATGGTTTATTTACATGAAGCTGGGTTTTACATGAGCTGTTTTTTATATATTTTTATAGTGACCTACATTGTTGGGGTATAGTTTTCTTTTAAAGAAGAACTAAACCCCCTGTGATGTTAAGTCCCCACTAGCCCCCCTCCGTTGTCCTCCCTCCCTGCCTCCCCCCTGCACAGTCTTACCCCTGAATTATTTTCCCTCTATAAAGAGTGACTGCAAATGCAGAATAAGCGCAGCGGAGCTCACGCACGCCATCTTCTTATCTTCAGTAATCTTTGTGTCTTCTTTTTCCCCCTTGGCAATTTCTGTCTATTTTGGTGCATGTGCAGTTGACAAAAAAACAGAAAATTGCTACAACTGTGCATGCTCCAAAGCGCCATTCCATTCATGAAGATTACCGAAGATAAGAAGATGGTGCTTGTGAGCTCCGCTGTGCTCATTCTGCATTTTTGGTCGCTATTTCTAAGGGCAAAAGAATTCAGGGGTAAAACTGTACAGGGGGAGGCAGGGAGGGGGGCAGTGGGGACTTAACATCACAGATGGTTTAGTTCTCCATTAATTCTCTTTGTGTTGTAATGGTTGCCTGTGTATATTAGAGACAAATGATCCTGGTTACAGCAATGGGAGACTGAAGCAGACATGCAGGATTGTGTGTGTGTGTGTGTGTGTGTGTGTGTGTGTGTGTGTGGTTACACAACCATGCATGCTTATTAGGGAATAGTCTCTAACTTGAGAGAAGTCAGGGACAATAAGGACTTGTCTCACTGATAGCACAAAAAATGTACCATTAAAAATCTTTTTTAGTTGTAAGCTTGTGAGTTACACAAATATGGAAGCTTGATTTTTTTGCTGGTCTTACTGCATTGACAAAAACTTCTTAGGAGGACCCATTTGTCAGGTGCGTATGACTTGTAGAAATGGTGAGCACAAATACTGCAAAGAAAACGTGAACAGTGTGTGCAAGAATTTATTTTATTGCTCAGCATTTATGTGGTCACAGTTCTCATTTATTACAGAACTAAACCGGGATGTAACTGGAATTTTCCTGCTGCATGCATTTCACATTCAGCAGGTGTATAGTAAAGGTGAGGTATGTTACTTGTCCTATAAAAGTCTTTTCTGTAAAAGTTTCCTTTCTTCACAAAGGGTTATGTCTTTGCATGGGCGGAAGATTGGGAGGGGGGGGTTGACAATATGACATTGGTGGATCCAAAAATCCAAAATAACAGCAACAATCAAATATGCAATGAAGACCTTGGTGGGAAAGGGCTTTTCTTTATTTTAGTGATTCTCTAAGCACAAGCGGTATCAACAAATGGTAGAAATTATATTTGAATTGGGGGTGTGGATCAGTAGGCGGTGTAAGAAATGAGCAGTAAGCAGATTGGGTTTAAAGCAGGACTGGCCACACTTTACTAATGTGAGATACACATTTAGTGATGTTCCATTATGATCTATGACCATAATATAACTGTTAGCGTTCTGTTCCATGGAAAATATTACTTAAATACTGATTCATGAGAAAATGTATATTGCTATATTTAACAAACAACTATTTCTTATGTAACCGTAACATAACAAATATCAGAATGAAAAGAATGAAACAGGAGGGTGAAATAGACAAGCTGTTTATTGACAGTGTCTTGAGATCTACTGATCACCAGCTAAAGGTCTACTGCTAGATCCCCATCTACCTTTTAGGCACCCCTGGTTTAAAGGCACCCAGATCTCACCTGATCCCACGTAGAGACAAATTAAAACTGTATCAAAAACAAGTTTCTTAGGACTATAGCAGATGCATTGTTTGCTCTCTGTGTTAAACTGGGGGAAGTCGAAACTTGCTTTTCATTCTTTAAATATGAAACATGCTGCCAGTAACATACTTGTAAGATTATCATTGCAAATTCCGCTCTTGTGACCCAGCAACCCACACAAATGCCCACAAATGCTTACAGTTCAGCTCATTTTTAAAGTGCTGCCCTTGCAAACCTGCCAAAACCCCTAATTTTAGCCAAGTTCTAGAAAGTGGGACTCAAAAGTCACAGAGATTGGCAAGGGTTGGAGTGGATCATTTGGTGTTAACCAACTTTAACAGGGCATGTCCAGAATAGGGATATCATCTTCAAATGTTGGCTATATGGTTGTGGGCCATAATATTAAAATAGATCACTGCTTGCACAATATTGAGTACATTGGAACAAATCAGTCACTTAGGAATATGAAGTTATTGCCATATTGTAAAACCTGTGGGTACTAGCCTAGAATTATCTTTCATTTTGTACCTGTAACCATTATGCACCCTTGGGTAAATGAGTCTAATCACTATTTGTAATAATCATGTGATAATATAATAGCATTAATATAAATGGATGTGCACTACAACACCCTGTGTATTGCTTTCTGGGATTAGCCTCCAGCATGCCATAGAAGTGTAGCACGGGTGGACTGCCTGCTGCCCCTAATTAATTTAGTGATGCCAAATGCTACTCTGCCATTATGCCCAATATGTCTCCAGACATAAATTTCTTCCACTTCTGGTAGGATTCTCTCTCCATTTTCCTGACCTTCATACACAGTTTTTTTTTATCTGTAGATAAAGAAAATTCCATCCTTCAAAGCACTAATAATGTAAATACGTCCCTGGAGCTAAGGAGTTAATTGGTCATATTATTGCAAATTAATTTATATAGAAATAATATGTAGGTATAAGCTTACCACTAGTGATGTGTGGGTGACCCAAAACCCACAGTGATCTGTGTACGGATTGGGTGCAGGTCCCAGCGGCTTATTTACCATATAGTCACTCAGGGCTGGGCCAAGCCTACAGAGCACCCTAGGCACCCAGTCAGCTAGCCCCACCCCCCAAGCCGCACGCAAATGCGCATGCAACATAGGGGAGATTAAGGGCAGGGGAGTCATGAGGCCAGTGGCGGATTAAGGGCATGTGAGGCCCCTAGGCTACACTTTCCACAGGGCCCCCTTCTATGGTAGGACATTATTTCGGCACAGTACACACCACTTTTTTTTTTTTTTTTTTTTTTTAAAAGCCAACTGCTGTGTAAATAAGCTAGCGGTTTCAAGCTGAGGCAATGGCACATGACACTAGTGTAAACAAAATGTATTTCACTATCTGCAGAAATTATTTCACTGTCTGCACTGTCTGCAGGAGAAGGAAAGCTACCACAGCATTTTATTGCCAATAGATTAATCACAATAGTGCAAGCTATAACACTATATTTATTGTTTAGAATGCTTTACCATACCTGAGTTAACAGCTCAAGAAGCTCTCTGTTTGTTTAGGATAACAGCTGCCATATTAGTTTGGTGTGACATCACTTCTTGAGTCTCTCGCTGCTCACTCATAGCTCTGGGCTCAGATTACAGCAGAGAGGGGATGGGGAGATAGGAGCAAACTAAACATGCTCACGCCCGGGCAAGGAGGTTTATGCTGAAAACAGGAAGTCTGATACAGAAGCCCATGTGTACACAATAGAAGGAAAGAAATGTGGTGTGACTCAGAGCAGTATTACTTTGAGGGTTTACTGGTGTATTTATATAGACTTTTTAATTTATATAACTTGCTTAATTTTAGCCTTTCCGGTAGGGGATTAAAGCTAGCCATAGACATGCATATTTTTGCCACATATCCAATAACCAAGTTACATTGCAATCTTCCGACCTGCCACTAACCATTCAGAATAAATAAAGTAGTAAAAGAACAAATTAGAAGATATTCTGGCCGTGACAGCAATTGTAAAAAAGTTATTTCCAGAGAATAGCAGTAAAAGGCACCCGTTGATATCGTCAGCTAGGCAGTACATGCAGAGATATTATCCTTAGCCAGCAGAAATAATTTAACCTGTCCGATCTACTAAACGACAGATCTCCACGTTATGAAAAATGGGACAATCCACACACAGTCTGAAAATCATCCAAACCTTTACTTGGTATGACTTTGTCTCTGCAGCTATGGTCAGTATTGGAATACAGTTGAATATGCCCTTTAACAAACAGAGCAGCAATATTTGTTTGTATTCCCATCACTTCTCTATCAGTGAACGGTGATGCAATATGACCCAGCTTTCCCTTTTTAAAAAGCTTGTTTATACATTGCTTTTATTCGGAGGCTTATTCATTAATAGCCTAGTTTTATAAACCACAAATAAACTCACAAACTCTAAAACCACGACACTGAATTCATTAAAAGCTTTGAGTAAAAAAAGTACTCTAAAACCTCTAAAAAGTTTTTCTGACAAATTGTAGCAAATAAAAATCCGAAAAACTCTAACATTATGATTGGCTTAAAAATAGGTTCAATAGGATCAGTGCTCCTCCCATTGACTTCTACAGAACCTCAACAACTTTTACTTGGTAAAGTTTGGCATGAAAGGCTTTTGTATTTTTTTTTTTTTTCACTTGCAAAATCTCAAATTTTATAGCTTTTGATAAAAAGAGAAAACCACAAATTTTTTCGAGATTTGTGGAAAAAAACTAAATTCGATTGTTAGTAAAGTGAAGAAATTTACAAGGGCAAGTTAAGTGGCTTCTATAGCCTGTTGGAAGGAACATTCACACAACGCCATTTCAAAGTAAAGATCTTCTCTTCCATACATACATACATACATACATACATACCTCCCAACAATCCCGTTTTCTGCAGGACAGTCTGCTCAGACTGCAGTCCCAGGTTTCTTACTAAAAAGTCCCAAGTTTCTCTTTGAATTCCTGCACTGATGCCAAAAAAGATACAAAGTTTCTCCAACTTAATTAAAATAAGAGGCTTTTTGACAGAGCAGCTGCACTTCTGTACTTTTGTACTTGGGAGAACTGTGACTCACAGCTAAAGGAGAAGTCAACCTGAAATAGAAAAAAACTCTGGGTAGACCCCTCTCCCCCCAGCCTAACTGCCCCTCCATGCAAATGCTAATTTTTTACTTACCCCACCATGCAGATTCTGGCCTTAGGAGTTCACAGACACCATCTTCTTTTTTTGGGCTTCTTCGGCACCTGTGTGGAGTTTCGGCACATGCTCAATTTAAGTACATTTCTGGTCCCGAACAATGGTACATGCCGCAAAAAGGCCAGAATCTGCATGGAGGGGGGCAGTTAGGTGGGGGGAGTTTTTTTTGCTATTTTAGGTTGAATTCTTCTTTAAAGGGCAATTTCAACTTCATTAGCAAAATTGTTATAAGACATAAAACATGGCACTAAAAGTTTAAACTTTCATAAGCAAATAATACTGTTGTGCTGACCAGCTCTGAGTATACAACTACCGAGTATACACTGGACATCTTTACTGACACGACACAGGATTTGCCCAGATGATATGGCCATGTAGCTGGGTGTCCAGCATTTAAGTTACTAGCATGGCCTTAGTAAAAAAATGTAATAAATGTTTTAATGTGCTGTTAAGTATGGCTAACATTTTACATTTTGGCCTTAGTTATTCTGCCCAGGGTGCCTTATTTACTTGCATGTATCTTTATTTATGAGCGGTAGATGCCATGTGTTCCAGTGTGTTGCAATCAATTAATTTGCAACTGTAAACCACAGAAACTAACTGAAACCACTGGAGGCCTTAATGCCCTCTCAGCTATACCAAGCTGGTATGTTTTAAATCCAAAGGTAAAGAGACTGTAAAGAACTTCTAGTTTGCCAGTGGCTAAATTTTGCTTATCTGGTGTGCTTGGTGGTACAAAAGTTATGCGGGAAGTGGTACCCTACGTGCCTCCCCCACTCATGGATACAATTATGCTGAACGCAGGGTGCAGCTCTTTGTGCTCCAGCAAGCCCATGTAGTGCAAACATTGGGATAGGGTGCAGAACAACACTTGATCCGGACCAATTATTTGCAGTTTGCACCCTTCCCTGCACACGACAGACATGAATCTGTAAAAAGACCATACTAGTGCCCAGCTGTAAATTCTATGTTTCTGTTGAGATTCTGGAATAGAGGTAAGAAACTTAACTTTTAATGGTGGAACCTGGTCATCCTTTCATGGCAGCAAAGCCTGATGATTCTTTTATGCTGGCCTTCTGTACTGTGCCGCAAGCACATTTTCCTGTTAACAAAGATGCTCTTAGGTTTATTCTCTTGCCCCTGGGGCTGCATGTGTCCTGAAAAAAAAGATTTATATGAATAAAATAGGTTTACTGATTCAAGTCAAGTGTTGCTCCTCTCCCCTTGGTTTGGACATTGCATGTTTTTCTGGATGGACACCCTAACATCCAGTATGTGAGTAACACAAGTCTGGTCTCTCCACTGAATCTAGCTCCAGGCTGGCTATTTTCCTATAGAATCTTAGACAAATCAGTCAGGGTTTCTGCTCTCAGTATATTGTCACTCTCTGCTGGAAATTCACAAAAGGTGCAACTCTGTAGAAACTCATAGCATCATACATTTACCATAGAACAAAAATCTACTTTCCCAGAGGGGACTTCCCAGCCCTCAGGGGATTCAGTTTTGAATGCATGTTTATAAAACGGTTAAAATAGACTTACCGTAGCTCTACATTTTGATAAAGGGTCATTTAAAAGAAACGACACGTTCTGTCATGATTTTTATGGTGTAGTTATTTTTATATTACATTGTTTACACATCAAATGTCACTCTACTGTGTCAAATTTCTAATTCCAAACCCAACAAGTGTATTCTTTTAGTTATAATATTGGTGTGTAGGCTCCATCTCAGGTCATTTTGCCTGGTCATGTGCTTTCGGAAAGAGCCATCACTTTAGGATGGAACTGCTTTCTGGCAGGCTGCTGTTTCTTCTACTCAATGTAACTAGGGTTGCCACCTGGCCGGTATTTTACCGGCCTGGCCGGTACTTTTGATGGTTGATACTAATGTTATTAATAGTAAAAGAGATAAATATATAGGAAGGCCAGTATTTTTTTCAAGAAAAGTTGGCAACCCTAAATGTAACTGAAGGAGTCACAATGGGAAATGGATTTTTACTATTAAGTGCTGTTCTTAGATCTACCAGGCAGCTGTTATCTTGTGTTAGGGAGCTGTTATCTGGTTACTATCCCATTGTCCTGCTGATGGGCTGCTGGGGGGGGGGAGAGAAGAAAGTAGGGTGATTTGACTCCAACTTGCAGTACAGCAGTAAGGGCTCTTCCAGACGAAGAGATTGCGGGGAGATTTGTAGCCTGCGACAAATCGCCGCATGTTTGAAGCAACAAATCTCCCTGCATCTCTTCCCCCAGTCTTGCGCCCGCTTAAGTTAAAGTCGCGTGTGCCTATTCACACGCGGCGCGGCGCTTTAGCAAAACGCTCGCCAATGCATTTTCGCGCGATTTTCAAAAGCGCCGCGCCGCGTGTGAATAGGCACACGCGACTTTAACTTAAGCGGGCGCAAGACTGGGGGAAGAGATGCAGGGAGATTTGTTGCTTCAAACACGCAGCGATTTGTCGCAGGCTACAAATCTCCCTGCAATCTCTTCGTCTGGAAGAGCCCTAAAAAGTGATCAGAGTACAAGTCACATGACTGTGGGCAGCTGGGAAACTGACAATATGTCTAGTCCCATGTAAGATTTCAAAGTTAAATTCAGGGCAGGATTTGTATCGCCGGCGCCCCTAGGCCGCATGGTCCTTAATGTTTCCTTCCTGTACTTACCACTACTTTTTGGATCCCCCCCAAATTTTCCCTTTCTAAGGAAACCACATCAACACAAAGCCATGCCAATAAAATCCACATACTTAATATAATAATGGATTTATATACATTCTGCATGCTGTACAGAAGCGAGTGTGGTCATCTTTTAAGTTTACTGCTAGGCAGGAGCACAAAGGGTAAAGGGTAGGGTTGCCACCTGGCCGATATTTTTCCATGGTTGATTCCAATGTTATTAATAGGAAATATAAATACATAGGAAGGCCTGCATTTTTTTCAAGAAAAGGTGGCAACCCTAGTAAAGGGGTGGGTGGCAAATCTATCTGTGGTGTTTTTTTAATGGCACAAAATTATTTTTTTGATGTTATTGTATATCCCGTAGTTAAAGAAAAAGGAAAGGTCCATTTTTGGTGCCAAAACCCAGTCGGTAGGTTTTCTCCTGGTTTGGTGCTATTTTTAGGTGTAGATGGTACTGTATTAAGTTTTTACCTCTAGACTGGCACATTTCTGTTTTATAAAATGAATACTGGCCTGAGGAAAAAAAACACAATCACAAAACCAAACAGCATCAATATAACCAGTGACGTAAATCTTATGGGATGACCCAGGGTCTATGGACCCTGCCCCCTCCCCAAAGCACACACATGCAGCCACACACAATGCTATTACTCCCATTGGGTCGGCCCATTTCATATGTATTAAAAATTTACTTGATCCCAGTCACTGAGTGTTTACCTTATTTCTGCCTTACAGGAGAACCAAACATGCCATGTTTTATATACTGAACTTATTGCACCAACCTAAAGTTTCAGCTTCTTCAAACTTGTCACAGGGGGTCACCATCTTGGATAGTGTCTGTGACACTCACATGCTCAGTGGGCTCTGAGCAGCTGTTGAGAAGCTAAGCTTAGGGGTCGTCACTAATTATCCAGCAGAAAATTAGGTTTGTCTGTAATATAAACTGATATTACTGGTAGGGTTGCCAACTGACCGGTATTTTACCGGCCAGGTTGGTATTTTTAGTGGTTGTTCCCAATGTTATTAATAAGAAAAAAAGATAAATATATAGAAAGGCAGCTATTTTATTCAAGAAAAGGTGGCAACCCTAGCTACAGGGCTGATTATTAATGGGATACTGTCATGGGAAAACGTGTTTTTCAAAATGCATCAGTTAATAGTGCTGCTCCAGCAGACTTCTGCACTGAAATCGATTTCTCAAAAGAGCAAACAGATTTTTTTTATATTCAGTTTTGAAATCTGACAAAGGGCTAGCCATTTTGTCAATTTCCCAGCTGCCCCTGGTCATGTGACTTGTGCCAGCACTTTAGGAGGGAACTGATTTCTGGGAGACTGTTGTTTTTCCTTCTCAATGTAACTGAATAGTACACAGAGCTGTTATCTGGTTACCTTCCCATTGTTCTGTTCTTAGGCTGCTGGGGGGGGGGGGGGGGGGGGGATGATATCACTCCAACTTGCAGTACAGCAGTAAAGAGTGAAATTTATCAGAGCACAAGTCACTTGACTTGGTAAATTGACAATATGTCTAGCCCCATTTCAAAATGAAAAATGTCAAAATATGTTTGCTCTTTTGAGAAATGGATTTCAATGCAGAATTCTGCTGGAACATCACTATTAACTGATGTGTTTTGAAAAGAAAAAAAACATGATTTCCCATGCTATTATCCCTTTAAATTCTTATGCTAATTGCACTGGTTTATGTGCTGCCATGTAGTAATTATCTGTATTAATGACTAATCAGCCTTATACTGTGACTATATTTCTATTACACCATGTGTACTGTATATTGTGAGTGGGTCCCTAAGCTCAGTAAGTGACAGCAGCACAGAGCATGTGAATCAGTGAATCAGCAGAAAAGAAGATGGGGAGCTACTGGGGCATCTACTGGGGAGACAGATCTTTACTGCTAAAGTGCTGAACTCCACTGTGTGGCTTGGTCTGATCCAATGAGAGGAAGAGCATGAGATGAGATGGATGTGCCGAATATAAGGTAGGTAATAGAAATGTCAGACCTTGTAGCTACGTTCATCTGACACAACATGACTGTTGGATGCGAACACTACTTGTCGTTTCTTCATCTGACAGTCGTTTTGTGCCGGATACACACAGCTACAAGGTCCGACATTTTTATTACTTACCCTCCTCTCATAGCGTCGGATCTGACCAAGCCATGGAGTTCAGTCCAAAGGACTGTGGTTGCCTTGGGCTGGTACTGAAACCCAAAACACATCGTACAACATTTGTAGCCTACTTCTTTGGTTAAGCTTTAGTTCTCCTTTAATACGCCAAGTAATTTTACTTTTGGGTTTACCTCCCCTTAAAGTTTTTTTTTTTTTAGAATGGTAAGATGAATTGTGCAGTCTACCCAGGCTTTCATACAGCGATGCTCAGAACGAACTGCTATTTAGTCAGAATCTAGAAATTATATTTCTGGTTTTACATGGTTATAGAGTTATAATTTTATGTCTCCAGAAACCTGCAGGTAAGTGCACAGAAAGTGGTGTGACTTTGATAGAAAAGAAAAAAAGAAATCCCCTTTCCCGTGAGAGCTGCTTGGATTAGAATGTGAATGGGTGAGGAGTGATATGTGCATTTAATGCTTCACAAGAGCCAGTCCCTCCCTGGGGGCACAAGAGTCTTCATGTTACAGATTCTGTGTTCAGTGGCCAGGAATGAAGGAAGGGCAACCAGGGCTTTGGGTGATAAGAATTCAAAATAAACCTGCTGAATAATGAAACAACAACCATTGCAAAGGGAAGGTAACACCCAGCACCCAGTGTACAGATAACTTATGTAGTAAACATGAAAATGGAGAATGAAAGGGGTGGTTCACCTTCAAGTTAACTTTTAGTATATTGTAGAAGGGCCAATTCTAAGAAACTTTTCAATTGGTCTCCATTATTTATTTTTCATAGTTTTTTAATTATTTGCAATTTTCTTCTGTTTCTTTGCAGCTTTCAAATGGGGGTCACTGACACCATCTAAAAACAAATGTATTGTTATAGCCACTTTTTATTACATAGTAACATAGTAAGTTAGGCTGAAAAAAAGACTTGCGTCCATCAAGTTAAACCTTTTTTTTTTTTTTTCTTATTTTTAATTTTAGCTGCCTAACTGCTAGTTGATCCAGAGGAAGGCAAAAAACCCCATCCTAAGCCTCTCCTCCAATTTGGCTCAGAGGGGGGAAAAAATTCCTTCCTGACTCCAAAAAGGCAATCGGACTAGTCCCTGGATCAACTTGTATAATGAGCTATCTTCCATAACCCTGTATTCCCTCACTTGCTAAAAAGCCATCCAACCCCTTCTTAAAGCTATCTAATGTATCAGCCAGTACAACAGTTTCAGGGCGAGAATTCCACATCTTCACAGCTCTCACTGTAAAAAACCCCTTCCGAATATTTAGGCGGAACCTCTTTTCCTCTAAACGGAATGGGTGACCTCGTGTCATCTGGAAAGACCTACTGGTGAATAAAACATTAGAGAGATTATTATATGATCCCCTTATATATTTATACATAGTTATCATATCACCCCTTAAGCGCCTCTTCTCCAGCGTAAACATCCCCAATTTGGCCAGTCTTTCCTCATAGCTAAGATTTTCCATACCTTTTACCTATTACTTATCATTCTATTCAGTCCCTCTCCTATTCATATTCCAGTCACTTATTCAAATCAATGCAGGGTTGCTAGGGTAATTTGTACTCTAGAAACCAAATTGCTGACACTGCAAACTGGAGAGCAGCTGAATAAAAAGCTAAATAACTCAAAAACCATAAACAATAAAAAATGAAAACCAATTGCAAATTGTCTCAGATTATCGCTCTCTACATTATACTAAAAGTTAACTCAAAGGTGAACAACCTCTTTAAAGGATAAATAAAACATTCTTGCAATTTTTATGTGAAACCCAGCGCATTCTCTGTGCACCATTTCAGAAGTGATTGCAGCCCTAGGAAGTATGAAAAGATGAGAAATGCAATCCTTCATGTCCTGGTCGCTATGCAGTATACCTTTCAGCATCAGGATTTTATATTCTTCCTATTTTGAAGGAGTAAATTGCTGTCCCTGTTTGTAACCCCTACTTCCTGCTTTTTAAAAGACAAAATAGCACAAAGCGAGCTTCATTTCTATTAAATACCTATTATGCCCTACACTAGGCAGGGCTGCTTGTTATACAACCTGGGCTGAGTTTTTGCACAACTCCTGTGAAGGTCAAAGTCCTGATACATTCTAAAGACAGTATAGGTTAAACGAAAAATATATGTTAAATGAGATCACAACAAGGAAGTATGCCGGTACTACAGATCTCAGTATATACTGTATATCAGGGGTGTCCAACCTTTTGGCTTCCCTGGGCCACATTGGAAAACGAAAAATTGTCTGGGGCCACACATGAAATACACAAACACTTTTGATTTGTAAAAGTAAAGAAAATGCACAGAAAAGAACTACAATATTAGTCAAATAGCCAGATGAAGGTATACACTGGAATATGGGACACCTAGATATTAAAGAGACGTATTATTATTTCTATTAACTGGGCAATAGGCAGAGTCCCCCCTCCTGCCTACTCCTGTATCCTTTGCAACATAACATTACTTAGGAAACCAAGCGTTTCAAGCTGGGCCACATTCATATCCATCCTGGGCCGCAGGTTGGACACCCCTGCTGGGTATAGTCCTATAGTCCTTTATTTCACCTTTTACGGGGGTGTTTTTACCTGCGTTCAGTTTAAATGTGTTCAACCACAGGGAAGTGCATGCATCGCTGTACTCACAGCAGTGCAAGTAAGCACCGAACACATGCAGAACACAACATGCTGCGTTCCACCTGCTTTCAATGCTTACATGCGTATGTGCATAAGTCGTCTATGTCTGGGATTGAACTTCACTGTGGTTGAACTGAATGCCGGAGAGCGTAGGAAAAAATGCAGTGTGGAAGAACCCTAAAATATAGGATACTATAGCCATCATAATCATCATTTACAGACCAGTTACAGCAGATTCTTATCACAGCAGTTCTGTTTGTAGAACCATGGCAGATAAGAGAGAACATTGTGCTGTTTCTCTGTTCATAGAACTGATGGTGATCAGCAGTCCGGCACATATAGAGTACCTTGTGCTGTATCAGTAGTTTCAGTTTACTTGGAACTGTGCCAGATCTGCATCATCACTCGCATATGAGAGAACATTTTGACTATATTGGTATTTTCTCAGTATGTATGACTTTGGCATGATCTATATGTTAATATAACAGTATGTTCAGAACTCCATCTTTAGTGAATCATAATTCTTTAATGATCATATATGTGGATATAAAGTTTGATATTGATGATGTTTGGTTTCCTTGATAAAGTCTCTAATGTGGGCCAAAACATTGGATATGTACAGTATTTGTGACATTAAAGAATTCTGATTCACTAAATATGGAGTGTGGGTCCTGCTGAAGTGTTGCATATCATATTTTGACCCAGCACCCTTAATTACATAAGACTGGTTTGCTTTGCACTTTTTATGTATGTTACAGTCATATGGAAAATGTGGGAACCCCACTTAATTCTCTGGAGTTTTGTTTATCATTAGCTGAGCTTTCAAAGTAGCAACTTCCTTTTAATATATAACATGCCTTATGGAAACAGTAGTATTTCAGCAGTGACATAAAGTTTATTGGATTAACAGAAAATATGCATCATAACAAAATTAGACAGGTGCATAAATTTGGGCACCCCAACAGAGATATTACATTAATACTTAGCTGAGCCTCCTTTTGCAATTGTAACAGCTTCTAGACGCCTCCTATAGCCTTTGATGAGTGTCTGGATTCTGGATGCCGGTAGTTTTGACCATTCGTCCAAACAAAATCCCTCCAGTTCAGTTAAATTTGATGGCTTCCCAGCATGGACAGTCTGCTTCAAATCATCCTATAGATTTTCCATGATATTTAAGTTGGGGGACTGTGACGGCCATTCCAGAATATTGTACTTCTGTCTCTGCATAAATGCCTTTGTAAATTTTGAAGTGTGTTTAGGGTCATTGTCTTGTTGGAATATCCAACCCCTGTGTAACTTCAAGTTTGTGACCGATGCTTGAACATTATCCTGAAGAATTTGTTGATATTGGGTGGAATTCATCCGACCCTCAACTTTAACAAGGGCCCCAGTTCCTGAACTAGCCACACAGCCCCACAGCATGATGGAACCTCCACTAAATTTGACAGTAGGTGGCATGTGTTTTTCTTTGAATGCGGTGTTCTTCTGCCATGCAAAGCGCTTTTTGTTATGACCAAATAACTACATTTTTGTCTCATTGGTCCAAAGAACTTTGTTCTTTGACTGTGGCTTGTCTAAATTAGCTTTTGCATACAACAAGCAACTCTTTTTGTGGTGTGAGTGCAGAAAAGGCTTCTTTCTCATCTCCCTGCCATACAGATGTTCTTTGTGCAAATTGCGCTGAAAAACGATGTACAGATACACCATCTGCAGCAAGATGTTCTTGCAGGTCTTTGGATGTGATCTTTGGGTTGTCTGTAACTATTCTCACAATCCTCCTGTATTTGTATTGGCCTACCAGACCTGGGTTTTACAGCAACTGTGCCTGTGGCCTTCCATTTCCTGATTACATTCCTTACAGTTGAAACTGACAGTTTAAACCTCTGAAATAGCTTTTTGTAGCCTTCCACTGAACCATGCCACCGAACAATCTTTGTTTTCAGATCTTTTGAGAGTTGCTTTGAGGATCCCATGCTGACACTCTTCAGAGGAGAGTCAAACAGAAGCACAGTTTGCAACTGGCCACCTTAAATACCTTTTCTCATGATTGGACACACCACCTGCCTATGAAGTGCAAGGCTTAAGGAGATAACCCAATCAATTTGGTGTTGCCAGTAATCCGTTTTGATCAGTTACATGCATTAAAATTAGCAAAATTACAAGGGTATCCAAACTGAATACTGCTTCACTAAAAATCTTTGTTCAGAAAACACCCCAGTACTCAGATGTTCCTGGAAAATGAAAGACATACTGCTGTTATCTTTTTTTTTTTTTTTGTTGAAAGTGGAGTAAATTATTATGCAGGTTGAGAGCACCCAGATCTTGCTTTCAGCAAGTGTATATTTGGTCATTGTTGGTGCTGTAGGGTTAGTAAATTTTAATAAAAAATGCACCAACATTTGTACAATTTTAAAAGGGGACATTTTAGATTATTGTCCCTACAGCCCTGAGAACACCTGATATTGAGTAGACACACACAGCAATATGCCCAGAACCCACCCTTTTCTGTTTGGGTTAGACGCTTATTGGGTCTGCAGTTTTTGACTATTCTATATAAATAGGGGCAATTGGGCTGTATATATCTCTGCCCTACGTTACCACATGATATTGAACTGGTCTTAAGGGACAGCAATAACAGCAGTTCAAATGTTTGGATTTGGATATCCATGCTGGCAGCCAGTCTGTTCTGGATCAAATACATGTTTTCTTCTGGGGAAAGACGCATTGTTTTTAGTAAAAACTTGATTCTCTGCTGATTTGAAATTTACTGGGTCATCAGTATTTCACTCAGTTTTTCTTTTTTAACACATTGATTTTATCTCTAGTGGACTGAGCATGCGACTTATTTTATTACACTTGTTGCCAAACTGCAACAAGGCCACAGCCACGTGGACAGCCATGTACTGTATGTTGTGCTGGACTTGGTGAAGTTATGGAATGGGTGTAACCAATGCTTTTTTTCCCTTGTCCTTTTCTTTAGAGGAAAACATGTATGTGTCTGCTTCCTGACTTTCTGTCTGTTTTGCTCGACTCATATTGAGCTAAAGGTTAAAGAATCACAGATCTCTAGTGGTGGGGAGAAGTGCCACTGCAGGTATCCGACCAGATTAGGAGACTGAGAGGGGAATGGAATTCTGGTGATGAGGTTATATAATTAAACGTGCATGGAACATTATATGACCCTGTCTTAGACTACATGGATTTTATTTCTGTGTGGCCTCCATTTTAACATAGTAACAGAGTAAGTTAGGTTGAAAAAAGACACATGTCCTTCAAGTTCAACCTTTTAACTTTTTTTTAACCTGCCTAACTGCTAGTTGATCCAGAGGAAGGCAAAAATAAAAAAACATTTGAAGCCTCTCCAATTCCTTCCTGACTCCAAAACTGACTAGTCCCTGGATCAACCTGTACTTTGAGTTATCTTCCATAACACATATAGCAGGGATCTGCAACCTTGGCTTTCCAGCTGTTAAGGAACTACAAGTCCCACAATGCAACAAAGGAGTCTGTCATGATTCATAAAGGCAAATGCATTGTGGGACTTGTAGTTCCTTAACAGCTGCAGAGCCAAGGTTGCAGATCCCGGACATATAGAATAATCTTTTGGAAGTGCATGGTTGTATTCATATGTACAATTATATTGATGGCAATCGCCCAGCTGCCGCTTCTCTAGATCTAGGGTAGAGGGGAATACAGGGCACGAGGTTGGCACATTCAAAGTGCAAACTCTGCTGCACCTGGCAAAGAAACAAATATAAGTCATATGTAGCATCAATCAGATCTAATCTTGTAGAATCACTCACCAAAGTAAAGACGTGGCCCAGGTGCTCCAGCCATAGGCCCTCCACTCAGGGGAGCAGACAATGTATAAATAAAGTGTTGGTGCTAGGCACACTGAAAACTCACATATAGATCAGACCAAAAAGTTTGTAGATAAAAAAATGGATACTTAATTTATACAATCATCTCTTGCCTGGTGCGTTTCGTGTCACTAGGACACTTAATCATAGGCTTAAGATAGAAACAATATATATATGTATATATATATACAGTATAATGTTTTGCTAGTGGTCTCTGTGCAAAAACAGTGCCTTATGTGCATCATTTGAGCAAATGATGGGAATGTTTCATGCATGTGGGAGTTATTCATTAAAAGTGGAGCAAATTATGTTAGCTCCCATACATTTTGAAATCATTCGAAGAATGTGCAGGGCAGTAAAGAGAGAGGAAGGGAAGAAAGAAAAGCACATGTTATCTGATTTATGTATTTGGTTTGCATGAATGTACATTGCATGGTGAAATATTCAGACTCCTGATGCCATACAATTATGCCAGCATTCTCTCCTGTTTTAGTTGTGCAGGAACAGCCCTCTTAAGTTTGCTTATAGAGTCAGTCTATAAACCAGGGCCGTCCTAAGTATTCCTCTGTACTAAGCATGATTCAGCAGGAAAATGCTAGAGTATATTGGCCTGCTGTATAATGATTGCTTGCATTCCCTACTAAGAGTTCTTTCTGCTATGGGGTACAGGCCTACAAATCCTTCATATTGCCCCAAAATAGTGTCCCTTTTAGCTGCCCCCCTCACACCCAGCACATGCCAATTTGAGCGCTGTGCAGGCAGCAGGCCTCTGTATTTACTGTGTCAGGTATAAATCTAGGCACACACTTGGTATATGATCTTGAAATGTGCAGATACAGATGTAGTCATGCAGAAATCTCTATAGGGGAGGAGAAATTTAGACTTTAAAATGTGGCAGTACATTTTTAAAGCAAAATGTTACTATTTTGCACATACTGCATAACCTAATCAGAACAAAACAAAGGGTAGCAACAGTGATTGTAAAGCTGGCCATAGACGTAACAATTACAATCTTTCTTGGAAAAAGATCTTTCCAAGAAAGATTTTTGTTACAACACACGCATAGAGCTGAATTGTCAGATATAAAGATAGAAACAATAGAATTCTACCTGTATCTGACGATTCAGCTCTAAACAGTGGCTGATGTTTGGGCGCCTTCAAAGGCACCCGAAGAAAATTTTCTGATGAGCTGACTGATATCCAAGTCTTCTGCTGATGTCAGTCAGGCCGTTTCCCATCATACACACACCAAATTAATTTTGTACGATATTATCTGTGTGTCTATGGCCACCTTAAGTAGTACCGTATTAGGTATCAGCAGATTGGGCTGTGACAGGAGCTATAGGGGGCCATACATGGAGAGATTCGCTCATTTGGTGATATTGCCAAATGAGCGGATCTTTCCCCATTATGCCCACCTTGAAGGTGGGTAATAGGCTGATCCGATCGTGGGCCCAATGATCAGATCAGAATGGAGGTAAACAGGCAGTCAGATTGTGGGACCGCATCAACGAACAGATGCGGCCGTGATCTGATGGGATTTTTAGTTCTGTCCAATCGGCATCTGGCCGACTTTCAGCCAGATAATGATCGGGGAAGCCCGTCCAAGGGCCCCATACACTGGCCAATAAGCTTCCTTATCTGTCTGTCGTCAACTTTTATCGGTCTGTGTATGCAGGCGCTTTTCAGCCTGAAACGCTGGGTGAGGCAGAGTTCCAAATGCTGCCCCCTGCCCGGTGTGCTTACATTAAAATCGCTGGTGGGGGCAATCGCTAGCGCAGAGAGCGAAATGGCATTCTCTGTGCTAGAAAAAGCTAAATTTTCGGTGTAAAAACTGGAAATTTTGCCATTAAACTTACCAGGAGCAAAACACCAGAAATGTTGCTTTGCTTTTAAAGTAAAATCATAAGTGACACTAAAAACATTGTTGGTACTTGACAAAGAAAGCAAAAACATTGTTGTTTCATGGAGTTTCACAGACTTAATCCCAACGTCACGCTTGATAGGCAAGCAACGCTACTTTCACTGGTGCATCTGCTTGTCCAATCAAAACACACAAACACATCTTTGCCTTTTTCATATTCATTGTTAAGAATGATGAGACAAATGCAGCATTTCAGTGTTAAAATCCATTGAACTACTTTAGTGTATTATAGCAGGGCACTGTAACATAATTAATGTTACTTATAGTGATGTTACTTTAACATAATTGTTACTTATAGTGATGTTACTGTAACATAATTAATGTTACTTATAGTAATGTCACTGTAACATAATTGTTACTTATAGTAATGTTACTGTAACATAATTAATGTTACTTATAGTAATGTTACTGTAACATAATTGTTACTTATAGTAATGTTACTGTAACATAATTAATGTCACTTGCTCGTGTGTCAAACAGCCAAGCATGAATCCCCTTTTCTCAGTGGATAACACTGATGGAAAACATTGTTTGCAACCTTTAAAATTAAACAGCGAGATGGTATATCCTTCAGTTGTTTGTGTTAATGCAGAACAGCTTTGTAGCCACATCATGTACACTGGAGATGAAGGTCTAGTCTCCCTGCCATTGCAGTGACCTCTGTCTCTCAATGAGTCTATAGAATACATGGAATAATTTAATACATATATAAACATAGAAACCCTGTGCTCATTCATACTGTACATCCAGCATCTAGTTCCCACACTTGGGAAGAGTTCAGACATTTGCTTTGTTGTAACACACCATCTCCTGACATACTTGTAAATCATCTGTGATGCCCTGGGCGCCAGAAGAATTCTGTGGGTATTTGTGTTCTGGTTCACTTTCTCTAAAGGTGAAGTTGAATCTGAGATTAACATATACAGAATCTTAAAGCAACCAGGGATTGCTCTGTGTTCTGTCTACGCTGGATAAATTTACGGAATGCCTTATCTGGTCCATCTCTAAGGCGTCTACACCTTCTCTTGTAATTCTTTCAACTAAATGATCTGCTTATTTGAATTAAACCCTTTACTTTACCTTCATTCTTGCGCCACAACCATTAATCTCTAGACCTTGGGGTCATAATATACAGGGGATTCAAAGATGTGGACAATTAGTGGTTTGCCCTGTTTCCCTTTAGGTACGACTTTTGCCCTGCAGGTTAGGCTGTGTGTAGCCATGCAGTTTCCCTTGAAGAATGCTACTGATTCTTTTCTGGTTTATCCAGTTTTTTCCTTAATGTCCCCTTACCCCAATGGCAGTTTCTTGTAAAATAGACAATTCTGTTGTAATGCACTGATGAATGGTATTCTGCTCCTCCCTGGCATGAGAATCAAACTAAAGGGTGGAGATTTGCCTGGAGAAACCTATTTGGTAATCACATATTTTAACAATCTTAAAATTTAAAAAAAAACCTCAGATTGGCAGTTTTTATGGTGTCATGCCCCAATTTATTGTGACCACACCCAGACACACCAGTAATCTGCTGGAAAACCACCCTCTTTTTGTGGGAATATCACACTGCAATGGTTAGGAACTGAATCATACACTGTGCTTGGCTATTCCAGTGCCTTCAGGCACTTACACAATGCTGTAAATCCCTGTATGACATGACAGGTGTTAAATTGTAAATGTATTTTTTCCAGTTTGGTTTCAGACTGTTCACCTGAAATAAAGACTTTTTTCAATTGCTTTCTATTTGGGACTGTTTTCCTATTATTGAAGTGTAAGGTTCCATTTTTCACCTTTTAGGGCAGAGACACATGCTGCGATTCAGAGAGATTAGCTGCCCGCGACAAATCTCCTCTCCCCAAACTGCTTCCCCTGCCTTCCCGTCGGCTAAAATGAAAATCGCTGGCAGGATGGCTATCGGAGCGCTTAGTTTTCCGAAGTCGCCCAAAGTTTCCTTTGGCTGTCTCCCATGGACCCCATGTTATCAAAATTTGAAAGATAATTAAATTTTTTCTCTGTAATAATAAAACAGTAGCTTGTACTTGATCCAAACTAAGATATAATTAATCCGTATTGGAAGCAGAACCAGCCTATAGGGTTTATTTAATATGATTTTCCAGTAGACTAAAGGTTTTAGAGAAATCTGACCAATCTGTCAAATTGTCGTGCAGTTAGTGGGATTCCAACAATCGTACATCTTACAAATTTTTGTCAATCTGTCAGAAAATTGATCAGCCAGGTTTAAAATGGTCTTTTTAGTTGATGGACACATCAGGCATTTAAATGATTGTTTGGAGATAATCATGGTCTCACAATAATGATTAGATATTTTAAAGATCTTTACATCTATGGCCAGCTTAAGGTTAAGGCCAGACGGGAAGATTCGGGGAGATACGTCACCTGGCGACTAATGGCCAGGCGATGAATCCCCCTGAATCTTCCCGTCTGGCCTTACCCTTCCAGTCTGAACATCTAAGAGATCTGTTACCTGGAAAATCCCAGGTCCAAGTACGGTTGCCACCTTTTCCTGAAAAAAATACCAGCCTTCCTATGTATTTATCTATTTTTCCTAGTAATAACATTGGGATCAATCATCATTTTTACCGGCCAGGCCGATAAAATACCGGCCAGGGGGCAACCCTAGTCCCAAGCATTCTGCATAACAGATTGTCAAAAGATAATTCTGTGCATAATACAATAAAGCATAATACATTTATTACAAATTGTATATGGTTTTTAAGTTATTTGTACATGTATTGCTATTGAAAGCAGTGTTTTTCCCTTTCTATTCTCTGCACTGGTGGCTCAGACTGTTGATACAATGTAAGACAAGGCAGCCCTTGCAATATTGTTTAAAAGTAACAACCAGGAGTTAAGCAAATACTGCTTTCAGTTGTAATTGTTTTTACAAATAACTGTAAAAGAACTGGAATGTTTTCACAAATGTGTACGTTTTCTTTTCTGGGATAATTTTGATGATTTTGGGGTTGACTTGCCTGCTGATATGCTTTATATGATACGTTAAACCCATAGAATTGTTTTGGCACCAATATTTAGTCTAGTTACAATCAAGTACAAGACGCTGTTTTCTTATTACAGAGAAAAAGGAAGTCAATAATAAAAAATGAATTATTTGCTTCAAATGTTTAAACCCTTTACATTATTATTATTATTATTATTAATAATAAAAGCATCATACCAAATATTTATATGTAGGATAATGTTCCCCTCTACAAACATTTATAATGATAACAATACCTACAGGTATAAGAGAAGAATAGTATGCACAGCTGCCAGTCAGATGTTTGCCTCTCCTTCAAAGGTGACCAGTAAATATTATCTGTTTATTAGTTGTTACAGGTTACGAGACAGGTACAGACATTTACTGTTTTTTTTTTTTTTTTTTAGATTTCCCTACACGTGTCTTTTTATACACCACTTACGAGAACTTGAAGGTGACTCATGAGAAGAAGAATGTAGAATGTTCAGTATATGAAGATTTACCTCTCATAATACAGAAGGGACAGTTTTGGAAAGAGGCCTCAAAGTGATTGGTTGGAAGTATCAGTGTGAATTCTGCTTTTTAAAGGTCAGCTCTGACTAAATGCCACAAGCAATGATATTTTTAGAAACAAATGTGGGGAAATCATTTTTTTATGACATTCCACTGAAACTGTATCATGCTTGCACTATACATCATCTCTGGCTAATGGCAGGGAGCTCCCAGCCTGAAGAACAAATGCTTTGCTAAGGGGGGTTTATATGTTTATGTTTTATATGTTACAGAACTGTAAAGGAAAATGTAATAATAAAAAGCAGCTTCCCATACAGGTATTAGACCTGTTATCCATAATGCTCAGGACCTGGGGTATTCTGGATAATGGATATTTCTATAATTTGGATCTTCATACCTTAAGTCTACTAGAAAATCATGTAAACATTAAATAAACCCAATTACCTGCTTTTGTTTCCAAAAATGATTAATGATATCTTAGACTTGATCAAGTACAAGCTCCTGTTTTATTATTATAGAGAAAAAGGAAATAATTTTTTATAAATAGCAACAATTTGGATAAAATGGAGTCTACAGGAAACGGCCAATGATGTTTGTAAATGTAATTGCTGTTGAAAGACATCTTTGTTTATTCCTTTCTGTTCTTTGGTTTCTATCATGATCCTGCTGTTCAGCAGGTCCAGAGGAACAGGGCTGTATTCAGGAGCCATTAGTGGAATGGCACATAGGGAGAATTACGTATCGCTATGAATGTAACAGCAAAAAATATGCTGAATTTAAAGGAGAACAAAATCTAACTAAAGAAGTAGCTAGAAATGTTATACGTTATGTTTTGTGCTTGTGTACCAGCCCAAGGCAACCACAGCCCTTTAGCAGTAAAGATCTGTGTCTCCCCAGTAGATGCTCCAGTAGCTCCCCATCTTCTTTTCTGCTGATTCACTGATTCACATGCTCTGTGCTGCTGTCACTTACTGAGCTTAGGGACCCACTCACAATATACAGTACACATAGAATAGAAATAAAGTCACAATATAAGGCTGATTAGTCATTAATACAGATAATTACTACATGGCAGCACAGAAATCAGTGTAATTAGCATCAGAATTTAATAATCAGCCCTGTAGCATCAGCTTATATTACAGACCAACCTCATTTTCTGCTGGATAATTAGTGACGACCCCTAAGCTTAGCTTCTCAACAGCTGCTCAGAGCCCACTGAGCATGTGAGGGTCACAGACACTTTCCAAGATGGTGACCCCCTGTGACAAGTTTGAAGTCCTGGATCATTGCTGCTATTGACAAGCTGAAACTTTTCATTCATTCATTTTTAGGGTTTAGTTTTTCTGTTAATTGATTAATATATGCATATTGGACAGTTGCTTAAAGTGATTGTATGTATTCCATCATTATGCAAAAACTGTTTTTGAGTGGCAATCTCGTTTTGACATTTTCAGTTAAATACATGCTTGGCCTACTTGAACATTATATTGAATTCCTATGACACTGTGTCTTTCTTTCTAGATCTGCCCTTAAATATGGATGCCATTATTGGATTCCTGTTTCGTGCGCTGAGGTGAAGCGGCATTGTATCTGAGGTTCGGCATTTTTCCTGTCCCAGAATGGGCACACTCTGCACAGCGCTGCTGTCTCTGCTGCTCTTGCCAATCATCACAACATCTCAGTGGCAGTGTCCAAACGTGGCCCCTAGCTTGACTCTGGACACTGATATCCGGTACCATTTTCCAAATTTCACAGCTTCTCGGCCCATCAATAACCTGGTTAGCCTGGAGGGAACGCTCTTCCTGACGACTACTAATCACTTGTATGTTCTCACTGGCGATGAACTTCACATGTTACAAAACATCACCACTGGTCCTACGAACTCCCAGTGTACTCTGTGCTCCAAATGCCAAATGGGAAATGCTTTACCAAACCAACCCGAGGACAATGAGAATCTAGTCTTGGCAGTAGATCCAGAGGAAAATGTTATATACAGCTGTGGGTCCTCTCTACGTGGCCTTTGCTTCATGCATGCAATTGTATCCTCTAAGATAGATGACTCCAAGTGTCTTTTCAATCTGGTTAGAAACAATGCCTCTTTTTGCCCAGACTGCATAGCAAGCCCCCTTGGAACATTGCTATCAGTAGTGACACAAAGCAGGGGAGTGTATTTTTATACAGCAGTGTCACTGGATTCCCAAATTGCTGAAAGTTATAGCCCAACATCCATATCTATAAGGCGCCTCCTTGGAACTGAAGATGGCTTTGGCACTGGCTTCCATTCACTGACAGTGTTAGAGCCATTCAGGGACTCGTACCCTATCCATTATGTGCACACATTCGTCAGTGGATCATACGTCTATTTCTTGACTGTCCAGCCTGAACATCCACTATCCAATACCTACCACAGCAGGGTTGTGCGTCTCAGTAACAATGAGGAGGAAATGCGAAGGTAAAACAGTTGTTACTATTGTGTATTGGTACTGATATGTTTTAAGATCTTCCTTGTCTCTGTTTTCTATTACCCAGTTACCCATTTCACTCTCCTCTGTTCCCTAATTCCTTTGCTTCACTTTCTTTTTGACCTCCAGTTACCGAGAGCTGATTCTGGAATGTCGGCATGAGCCTAAGCGTCGAAGAAGAAGACGAAGAGCAGAACCTAAAAATTTCAATGTTTTGCAGGCAGCACATGTTGCCACTGTAGGGAGCACACTAGCTGGGGAACTGGACATTAGTGAGACAGACCCAGTGCTCTTTGCAGTTTTTGCTCAGAGTGAGCCAATGAGTGCACGACCCAGCAAATATTCCGCAGTTTGTGCCTTCCCCATACACTTAATTGATATCTCTATTGAAGACGGGATGAATGCATGCTGCTCCAACACCAACTCTGTGAGGCTGATGCGGGGGCTTAATTTCTTTCAATCAGAGATGGAATGTCCCCAAAATGTAAGGAACAATTAGATCATGATCAAACTATAAAGGAGGAATGGGAAATAAGAACAAGGAAGGGGCGAAAACATTTTAAAAAAAGTAAACACTGACCTGGCTGGGAAGAAAAGTGTTTTTGTTAGTACAATACGATCAATTGTTCAATAGGAACAGCTTTAAATATATGAAGACATAGATGGATATATACTTAATTAAGGAAGGAGGACACAAGCTGGAGACGGCCAAGGCCGTTCTTCTAAAGGGCACTTTAGAACAGGGGTCCCTAACCTTTATTACCCATAAGCCACATTCAATTGTAAGAAGAGTTGGTGGACACACAAGCATGAAAAAAGTTATTGGGGTGCCAAATAAGGGCAGTGATTTTGGCCATTTGGTAGTCTTTATGTGGACTTGAAGCCTAAGGAAGGTTCTGTTTGGCAGCACACCTGGGTTATATCTCCAAAATTTGCCTCCAAGCCAGGAATGAAAAAATAAGCACCTGCTTTGAGGCCACTGGGAGCAACATAAAAGGGAAATGTTGTTTCCGAACCTTTGGTTGGGGATTCTGATCACTGCTTTAGAAGAATGATTTTAAGTGGACTTAAACCACTGGAAGCCCACATAGTACCATAAGTAGCAAGTTATTCCAAATAAATGGGTATCACGTGCAATTATCAGTTTCCTCTCTAGTAATTCTTAATGCCTTTTCCTTTACCAGTCTGACATCGCCTGTAAGAATGTTCCCACATTAGTGTTGCCCCCTTTGCGACGTGTTGATATCTTCAACGGGCAGTTGAATGGAGTACTTCTCACCTCTGTCTATGTTAGTCCTCAGGAAGATCTGACCATTGGCTTCCTTGGAACCTCTGTTGGACGGCTGTTGCAGGTATGTTACTACATTCTCTTTTTAGAGAACAGGATTGTAACCATAGACCATAAGAATGGCCATCACAACTAGGGATATGTCACCAGTTTCTCCCTACTGTTCTGCAATAACTCTTTAATGTCTCCCATCCCTGACAGGTGGTACTCCAGCTCAACAGTAACCCCCGCACTCTGTCTAACTTCTCTATAAGTGATAACCATGCTGTATCAAGGGAGGTCACCCAAATTGGAGACAGCCTCTTTTTTATTACTGGAAACCAGGTAAGCAGTATTGGGAAGTCAAGCAGCTTTTTTTCCATTCAGTGTTGTCAAAACTTGCGTGATTGTGCTCTGATTTAATTTAGAGAACTGCGGTAGTGGTTATAAATGTCCCCTTTACTGAAAAGCAGCAATCAACAATACTTATATATCACTCCATTGCTTATGATCCGTCATATTGAATATATGAGGTGACTTCTTGTAGCTAAAATGCTAACTGTTTGTCGAACAGTCTGGAATAATAGTAAGTGCCTCCACCCCTTATTTTGGAAGTACTGCATGACGTTATCTATACATACCTCCTCTATTTCCAGATCTCAATATGGTGCATTTGTGATGAGGAATCTGTTTATTTTGCTACCATATACAATGATAGTCTAAGAGGCTACACCCTCAAACCCTCACACCATTATGGAGACAACATGAATTGATGAAGAGTGGGGCACCCATTACAAACAACCATATCTTAGTGTTGACCTAGCCTACCAGCAATAGTATATCAATATGAAAACAAAATATTTAAGTTTGTTTCCTTTGTGATCAAATAATTTTTGTTTATTATTATTTTATTTATTGGGGTCACTTTTAGGCTAGGGCCAGATGTGGCTAAAACCATCCTGCTGAAATCTGCAACTGATTTCAGCTCCTATGCGGGCAGTAGCCTCCCTTTCTTTTCACATTCAGAACAGTTGTGACAGCCGGGTGTTTGGGGTCAGAGCCCTATGTCTCAATAAAGGCATTTTAAGAAAATATACTGCTGATTGGTGCCGTCAATTACTACGTTTGAATGGATTGAACGGATTGAAGTGGGAAACCGTTGGACGGGCATCACACTAAAGCAATTTGGAGGTGAGGGTGCTGACTGTGAAAATTTGTGAAGCTCTGTCATGAACAAATAAACGGGAGACTTTAGATTTTGCACTGAAATCAGCCAAGTGTGTTCTGAATGCAAAAAGAAGAGGAGGCTACTGCCCATGTAGGGTTTGAAATGAGTCTGCGTATTTCCGCAGGCTGATTTCAACCACCTTGTGTCACACAAGTATTTCTTCTGCTTCTCTTCGCCTAATAAATTTTAAGGAGGCAGAGAGAAGAGAATGCACTGATATCAGCACTGCCAGTGTCGGACTAGGGGGCCCAGAACCCACTGGGCCTGTAGCCTCAGGGGCCCCCTCACACCATCCACCAGGCCCTTCAGCTGCAAAATACCCTCTGCACCACCATCCCAGCCGCAAAACGCCCCCCCCCATGCCTGTGTGTTTGCACCTTTCCCTACATGTTACAACAGGGGGTCAGGGAGGTAAGCGGCAGTACAGGGAGCAGGTCTGAGCTGGTGTGGCCCAAAAGAGCTGGGCCCCACCGGTTTTTCCTAGTGTCCCACTGGCCCAGTCCAGCACTGCATTTAAAAGTTTCTTCTTGTGTGCCTCCACAGAGTGGAGTGGAGAGCCGCTTGAAATAAGCAAAACCAGGAATTGTGAAGCTCCTATCCATTTGGCTCTGTGTAGGGGCACAGAAGCAGAAACTGTTCTTTTAAATGCAGAACTGAAAGTGCTGATTTCAATGCATTTGCTTCTGTCAGCCTTATCAATATTCACTGGGTAGAGAGAAGCAAAGGGAATGTGTGTGCCCTGCCAATTAGGGTTGTCACCTTTTCTGGAAGAAACGATCAGCCTTTCTATCCTTCTATCTTTCTATCAAGCATTATTTTTTGCCACTTGAAACACATAAAAATCTAATTTTCTGAAATAATCCTCTTCCCTGTTAGTAATTTTGTCTTCAAGTACAAGCCCAGATTGGTGGCAAGGCCTTAAAGGCCCGGGCCTAGGGCGGCAGAATATTGGGGAAGCACTGGGGAGCGAGGCATGTGCACTCACACCGGAGGGGAGTATGTGGTTGGACGCTAGGACTGCGCAGCCTCGGGTGTCTGCCCACTAAATCCGGAGCTGTTCAAGTATTAATAGTGAAGCACATCATTAGAGAGAAGAGTCTGCATGTAGTTTTTATTGTACCCGTAGATGTGTATACAACTGAAGCCAGACACTGTGCCCCCATGCTTGAAGCACAAGTGAATGCTCAAGCAGGGAAATATAGATCCAAACTTTACTATTCCTTCACTGAATGAGTGCCACTGTTCTATTAATAACTTTTCCCTAATTTCTGAATTGCCCTGCAGGTGAACAAAGTAAATATCACAGGTCCAGGGTGCCGTCACTTCCTCACCTGCAACAGGTGCTTACGTGCCCCTCGCTTTATGGGTTGCAGTTGGTGTAAAAACGTCTGCTGTCAGCAGGGAGAGTGTGCGGGAGAGTGTTCACAGAATACCTGCCTTCCTTCACTGACTATGGTAAGATAAACTGACTCTCCCTCAAATATATATATATATAGTAGTCCACAAAAGCACTCACAGCAGTCGCCATTCAGCGTGTATCAACTCATTTATTAGTGCATGGTGTATCAACGCGTTTTGGCTCACACAGAGCATTGTCATGATACAACATGCACTAATAAATTAGATATATATATGTAGATATACAGTATATATATACACATATATATATATAATTTGCAAAGTGGACCAGCACTCCAATTATTTTCAAAGTAATTTTTATTTCAGTGTCACTCACGTGTCCCCCCAATGAGGGCCGAAACGTTGGACACGTGAGCGACACTGAAATAAAAATTACTTTGATTGAAAATAATTGGAGTGCTGGTCCACTTTGCAAATTATATTGAAGACTTGACCAAGCACCTAATCTTCAACAGTGGAAGAGTTAGTTGTGCTCACCACTAATTTTTAAAACCATTAGGTGGGGGTGCAATGAGGATGTGACCACAAAATATATATAGACAAATACAAGAGGTCCTCTGCACTCAACCCATTATCAATATATTTAAGACATTGAGACATTCTGTGCATACAGCTACTAAAAAATGCCTTACCCTTTAAACAACAGGGATTGTTTGTCCATATATTGCAATATATTTAAGATGGCCAACTACGTCAAAGTCATCCCATATCTGGCCAGTCCTACGCTCAATTTTCATCTGATTCATTAAGAATTCCATTACTTCATTATACATTTTACAAAGGGACTAAGTTTTACCTGCAACTTACTTGCTGCTTTCAAAGTAAAACTCCCAAACTTGGTTGCCCTTTTATTAGACACCAGTGGGATCACCTGACTATAGCTGGGAAGGGTGGGGGCTACAACAGAGAGCTGGTCACTGCTCCAGTATAACTACAACAAACAAGAAAAAGTTGTGCTCACCACTAATTTTTAAAACCATTGGTTTATTTTTGGTTATTTATATATATATTTATATTTAAGTGGCCTGTATGCTTTGGAGTCTGGGATGAAATAAACACAGACACAGGGAAATCATACAAGGTATATATATATATATATATATATATATATATATATATATATATATATATATATATATATATATATATATATATATATATATATATATACCTTGTATGATTATATATATATATATATATATATATATATATACACACAGATATTTCCCAGATTGGAATGAAGCCATTCCCACAAGGTAGCAGTGTTAAATCAGTGAAACACTGTTCAGCCTGTTTTCTCAGATCATTGGAAGGCTCAGAATGATTGTGTAGTAGTTAGTATTTGCCTTGGAGCACTGGGGTCCAGGGAACTTGGATTATCTGTACAGGTATGGGACCTTTTGTCCAGAATACTCAGGACCTGGGGTTTTCCAGATCTTTCCCTAATTTGGATTGTGACACCTTATGCCTACTAAAATATCATGTAAACATGAAATGAACCCAGCAGGCTTGTTTTGCTTCCAATAGTTATCATTATTCACGAATTTGAGGGCTTTTAGCCCTCAAATTTGGCCGAAATTGGATAAGCATTCGACTATCAAATGCTTATCGAATAGTTTTAGGCTATTCTTTCTTCGCTATTCGATTTCTCGATTTGATTTTCTCGATCGTTCGAAAAATTCGTACGATTCAAACGATCAAGGCGTTCGATCATACGAATGGTATTCGAGCAATTGATATGAAAAAGAGCCTATGGGGAGCTTCCCGTAGGCTTCTATTGCAATCACAAGAATGAAAGAACTAGTTACAGTGACATTGTTTTTCATATTGACCATAAAAAAAATATTAGTCACTTTCTCTTTCTGTTTATTCCTTTTAGTTTTATCCCAAAACAGCACCATTACGTGGGAACACGAATATTACCTTGTGCGGCCGAGACTTTCAGTCAAGTATCGTGTACAACGCCCCTCCGAAGGCAAAGATCACAACAGAGACTCACAGAGTGAACGTGGGACCTCGCAAATGTATCGTTAACCCTGGAAAGAGCAGCAGCACAAGGTGATGGAGATACCATGCTGCTGGATTTGTGGGGAGGTTTGATTGGTTGGTTGTGTGCGTTGGATTATTTGTGTACTTACTAAATCTGGGAAGATGCTAAAAAATAAGGGCAAATAATATGTCTGAAAAAGAGATATGCATAATCCGCTTAGAAATAAATGAGGCTGCCGCAATAAACATAAATACAAAAGAAGATAACCACCAGAGTTTAAATATAAACTCTGCCCAGTGTGCCTTACACATATATCAGTACATTCATTTTTAAGAACTGGAGTTGCCATGCTGTTTGTTAGGTTTTCCAAAAATTGTGGATATGATACTGCCCTTGTTTTGCTGTATGAACTACATGCCTTCCAACAATTCAGATCCACAATTTGGGGCAATATACCCCCTGTCCTAGTCTAACATAAGCCCAGCTGTTTTAAAATCCAAACTTTTCCTCTACTCTATTACAATCATGCCTAACAGCTCAGCGCCGCCCTTGTCCTTTATAGAGATTCTAACAAGAGTAAGGGGCAAATTTACAAATTCACGTGAAATGATCAAAGTTCGATCAAATTCGTTCGAATTACAACAGTATGAATTTTTCATGAAATCGGATATGCAAATGTGGCCTCTTCGATCATCGAATAGTAAATAGATCGAATGATCGATTATCAAAGGAATCAAAATTTTAAAGTTATTCGACTGCCTACTTCGCCAGATTGAACCTACCGAATTGTAATAGAAGCCTATGGGAAGCTCCCCATAGGCTTCTGAGGCTAAATCCTGCTCGAATACCATTCATAAGATCGGAGCGTTCGATCGTTCGCATCGTACAAATTTTTCGGACGCTTGAAGGAAATTTCACAATTTTTTCGTGAAATCAAACGATTGGTATCCGATCGTATGAATTCATCGAGAAATCGTATAGCGAGCAAAATGATAACCTAAAACAATTCGATAAGCATTCCATGTTCGAATGCTTATCGAATTTTGAATTTGGTCGAGGAAATTTTGGGGAATAATAGTAAATTTGCCCCTAAATGTATGTGTATTTTTATTTGTATAGAACTCACTGAGGGCAAAGCACTGTACAGCAAAACTATGAATTAGTAGGGTCACTGCATTAATAAGTAACACTTGGGGACAAATTTACTATTATTCACCTAAAATCCCTCGAATTCCTTCGAAATTCGATAAGCATTTGATAGTCGAATGCTTCCTCAATTTACGATTTCACGAAAAAATCATACTTTTGCCTTCGATCCTCCGAAAAATTCATATGATTCGAACGATCGAGACGTTTGATCGTACGAATGGTATTCGAGCAGGACTTTGTAAAAGAAGCCTATGGGGGGATTCCCACAGGCTTCTATTGGTATTCGGTAGGTTCAATCTGGCGAATGAGCGAATATTCGATCTATTCGATAATTTGAATATTCGGTATTCGATGATCGAAGATGCCAAATTTGCGTATTCAATCCACCGAAAAAATTGTACGATCGGTATTCGATCGAATTTGATCAAACTTCGATCTCTTCACACGAATTTTGTAAATCTGCCCCTAAGAATTGAAAAAATTTTTAAATTCAACTAGCAAGAATAGTTAGGGAAGTAAAATCCTTCAAATATTCAAACGATTGAATAGGAAAAATTTAATCGTGCGATTAAATAACTCGATCGATCAATTGATTAAATGTTTGAATTGAACAATTCGAACGATTTTAACCCTTCGGTCTAATTTTTCTTATTCGATCACAAAAATGGGAGCTTCGGTAGGTTCAATCTGGCGAACTGGCCTATCAAATTTTTTTTAAAGGGGAAGTACTTCAACTATCGAATATTCGAATACAATTAAATCCGAATTATTCGATTTATTCGAATCGGTCGAATATGGAAAATTCGATGGTCGAAGTTGCCTCATTTGCATATTTGAATTTGAATTGTTTTAAAAATTCGATCGAATTTCGAATCCTTCATGTGAATTTAGTCAATGGGCCCCTAAGTGCATTATTATTATTATTCACATAACTATAATTACAATACAGATTAAGTGCTCGGTGTAAACCCTACCCCGTAGTGCTTACAGTCTAAAAGGGAGGATAACATACAGCATACCTCCCAGCTGTCCCGTTTTTAGAGGGACAGTCCCCCTTTTGATCCACAGTCCCTCATTTGTACTGGAAAGTCCTGTTTTTCTCTGCACTGAACAGCCAGAAAAAGAAACAAAGTTTCTAACTTAGTTGGCTTTTGGCAGAGAGCCCAGAACAGCTGTAGCAGAAGATAAGATACTTATGTAACAATTTCTAGATAATCAAAGAAGTCATTGTAACAATACAAATAACAGTTGCCTTGGGAAAAGTTAAACTCAGAAATATGTTCAAACGTTCATAACCGGAGTATTAAAGTGCTGTAGGTTACAGTGTGTGAATAAAAGTAATTCAATGGGCCATTTCAAGTACCACTTTCCTCAATTAGCTCACAGCTTTCCCATAGAAATATATATATATCTATATATATATATATATATATATGTATATATATATATATATAATGCGCTGCCTAACTCAGAGCTGGAGATGACAATGGCCCAGAGTCCAGAAGCTGTCACACGTGTTTCTGAGCAATGCCACCTTTTCTGGAAAAAAAAAATACCGTCCTTCCTATATATTTATGTTTTTTTCCCTATTAATAACCTATTAACCGGCCAGGCCAGTACAATACCGGCAACCCTATAACGGATAGAGATGCAGCTGGTTTCTACCCAAGGCCTTAATCTTTTTGAACAGATTTTGTATCCCTGGCAACAGTTTATTCTTAGGCGAAGTATCAATGGGTCTGTATGGCTACTTTTTTTACTGATGTAATTAATAAATATTGACATTTT
>CM044438.1:106547879-106585558 GCA_024363595.1 Xenopus borealis
TGGGCTTGGAAGATGTTAGGGGCACTTGTTTGCCGCCCCTAAACATCTTGCCGCCCTAGGGGGCCTTTCCCTAAATCCGGGCCTGGCGGCAGATTCAGGCATCGGCGTTCACGGCAGCCATCTTCTTCTGTTCGTGAATCTTAGTGTATTCAACGGCGTTTCAGTGCAAGCGCAGTTGGAGCAATTTACCAGTTCCAGACAACTGCACATGCGTCGAAATTCATGAAAATTGATGAGGACCTGAAAGAAGACACAAATATTACAGAAGAAGAAGATGGCTGCAGTGAAAACCTGAATCTTCCACAAGGGGTGAGTAAAAAGTTAGGGGCATTTGCTTGGGGTAGCAACTAGGCTGGGGGGTCTACGGGGGGAGAGTTTACTTCTCCTTTAAGCCCACATTGTCTGTGTAAGGAATCTAAATAAATTTAAGTTATTCATTTGGTAGGTATATTTATTGGTGTGCTTATTGACAGGAACCAGCTATTACCTCTATTGAACCCAACTTTGGACCCCTGGCTGGAGGTACCAGATTGATGCTGAAAGGGCAGAGCCTGACAGCCGGAGAGACACAGAGGGTTCTTATTAATGGAACTGAGTGCAAAATGATCAGTGGGTAAGTGATATATATATATATATATATTCATACAATTCTCACATCTGTACCCCAGCGGTGTAGTATGTGAGTGTTCAACACTTGTAACCTGTTAGAATCAGTTTGATGTGTCCAAATCTATACTGACTCCCTCATTCCTCACTCATAAATTATATTTTCATCTCTTCGCAGGTAGGTAACATAGCAGTGCTAAATTCCTTGTTTATTCTGAAAAAGAGTTATAGTCTGCTTTTCTTTTAGATCCATGTGCCCTGCAGGGGTTCTGTGCTGTGTGTCTCCCAGATCCTTCTCTATTGGATCTTTAAATGTCTCTGCTTTGCTGGATGGAGCTCACATTCCTTCCCCGGAGCAATTCCAATACAAACCTGACCCATCTGTCTCTGACATCAGACCTAACTGCAGCCTGGCAAGGTAAGGGCCTGTGCCTAAGTCGGCAGGTTTTTCGGGTGCATAAAGCTGTATTTTTAATTTAGAAAAAAAAAGTCGCCTGGCGACATCCACAGATTTCCTTTCCTTTGGGGGGGGGCCCTCAGGTGCATAAAGCTGTATTTTTGATTTAAAAAAAAAAAGTTGCCTGACGATATCCACTGATTTCCTTAGGAAATCCGGGGGAAGCGCTGGGGGGGGAGGGGTAGGGGGCCGGCTTTTTGCGGAAGTGACGTCACTTCCGCACGGCGTGTGACCTCACATCTGGGATGTTGATGTCACATGTCGTGCGTAGGGGCGTATTTAGGTCCGATGCCTAGGGCAGCATCAGACCGAAATACAGTTCTGGTAGTAGTGACCCATGCTAGATTGAGAACAGAATCCATCCAAGTCAGGGGGGCTCACGGGGAATCTGCATACACAGAAATGTATTCTCTCTCAGGACAAACTATATCTGTATTCAGCATGAGCCAAATAACTCTTAATACAAGAAAGATGAAATTCATTCATAGTCCTGGTCCCAGTTCTCTCTGAAGAACTATTCCATTCTTCTGAACATTTACTGAATTGCAGGCGCCTAACTGACAAGTCTGCACTGCAGAACAACAGGTGGCACGTTCAGCTTATATTAAAGCAAAGGAGGATCCCAGTCATTAAGGTTGCTGACATGTATATATCAATATCCCCTGGAATGCGTCAGATTTATGATCCCCGCCATTAAGCCTACGCTACGGTGGAAAAAAAGTTGCTTCCAATCCAGCTGTTAAAAAATACCTTGAATATTTCAGAATGCAGGTAACAACTAACAACTTGCCTCTGTGGCTGAATAATCAGATTCATTTACGGAGATTCATTCAGGCATATGTCACACAGCTCCACAAATCTGTTTCTATTCATGTGAAATGGAATTACATGAAAATGCTGTGCGTGCCAATGGGTGTAATTTAGCAGATTATTGCCAGCGCTGTTGTTTTTATACCAACTCAGCCTGGAGAACCTCAAGTTCAATTCCACATCTCTGCATCTATTGTATTTGTAGTATTGGGTTATTAGGTTCATTGGTCCTACGATATAGTGTGTGTTGGGAATGCCACTTTTTATGCATTTAACACAACAATGGCAGAACAGCTGACACTTTATTTGCAGATTTACTCTAGCTTTATTTCACTTACATCTCACTGGTGTTTCTCACACAGGTGATTAGCAGCATTTATACATATATGATGTTTCCTGGCCCAATGTCCACATTAAATGAGAACTAAAGCTAAACCAATGAAGTAGGATAGAAATGTTGTACATTATGTTTTGGGTTTCTGTACCAGCCCAAAGCAGCGTTCAAGGTAGGCAGCACCGAAGCAATGCAATTTTTCTTTAAAAAGCCTTTATTAGGAGGGCTTTATCTCAGACAATAAATACAGCGCAGCAACTGTTCAGGCTTCCAATAGCCTTTCCTCAAGCTTGAAAGCCTTCCTAATAAAGGCTTTTTAAAGAAAAATTGCATTGCTTCGGGCGCTAACCTACTCCCCCCACCCCCGTAGGCCCCTTCCTCCTCCCCCACGGCCTACCTCTCCCCGTGGGCAAATGCCCTTAAGTGGCTACTTACCCCTCCATGCAGGTTTCATCTTCTTTAGCAATGTCTTATTCCTGGATCCATCGGTGCTCGGCGGTGCATGTGCAGTAGGACACATTTGCACTACTGCACATGCGCTGCAAGTCCACAAAGTTCGCCAATTAAACTTAGCAGGTTGTACTACTGTGCATGCGCCGCAAAGTGCCGATGGATCCAGGAAGAAGACGCTGCTGAAGAAGATGGCGTCTGGGAACCTGCATGGAGGGGTAAGTAGCTACTTGGGGGCATTTGCACGTGGGGAGAGGTAGGCCAGGGGAGAGGGGGGAGGAGGTTAGAGCCCGAGGGATTGAATAACTCTTTAAAGAAAAATTGCCTTGCTTCGGTTCTGTCTATACCTTGAACACTGTTTGAACTGCGGTTGTGAGTGGCAGCCTGAGACCTGCACCTGATCTTCATTTCATCCAATTGGTCAGTGCTGACTTCTTATCCTGTGTGCAGCCCAAGGCAACCACAACCCTTTAACAATAAAGATCTGTGTCTCCCCAGTAGATGCCCCAGTAGCTCCCCATCTTCTTTTCTGCTGATTCACTGATTCACACGCTCTGTGCTGCTGTCACTTACTGAGCTTAGGGACCCACTCACAATATACACTACACATAGAATAGAAATATAGTCACAATATAAGGCTGATTAATCATTAATACAGATAATTACTACATGGCAGCACAGAAACCAGTGCAATTAGCATCAGAATTTAATAATCAGCCCTGTAGCATCAGCTTATATTACAGGCCAACCTCATTTTCAGCTGGATAATTTGCAACTACCCCTAAAACTGAGCATCTCAACAGCTGCTCAGAGCCCACTGAGCATGTGAGTGTCACAGACACTTTCCAAGATGGTGACCCCCTGTGACAAGTTTGAAGTCCTGGATCATTGCTGCTATTGACAAGCTGAAACTTAAGGCAGGTGCAATAAATTCAGTACCTAAAATTTTTAGTCACATTGACTTGCTAGGGTTTAGTTCTTCTTTAAAGAAACTGTCAGATCCTCTCTTCCTGAACCAGGAACAGCTGCTTATTCCTATTTAAAGATACCAGTCCTTATAGCAGAGAGCCCAGGGTGGATTCATGTTAGGCCTTGTTCAGACATCAGCCTACACAGAGCTGACTCGCTTGCTGTGACTTGTGTGATATCAAAAGTAAATGATATGATAGCCAGTGTTATAACAAATGAAGGAAAGGGTCTGGTAAAGAGAAAGTATTGTTTAGTCTATATTATGCCCTTTGTCTCCTTTACATTCCCAACCAGCTGGAGAACTATTGATGGACAATATAAACAGCAACAGGGGCTGCACATGGTTTTCAGCCACTGGATGTGATATACCCAGTTATATTTTTTTGAAACCCATCCATATAGGTTTTTATTTGATATTGGCGTGTCTTTCCATTTATGTATATTTTGTATGTGATCTTGGCGTCATTCTTTCATTGCAGCGGTACTCCCCTCACTATACTGGGTTCAAACCTGGATTCTGTCTCCAGCATCAGTATCATCTTGTACAGTGGTGAAAAAATGGTCAGCTCGGTATGTATGATAAGACTCATCCTTTTTGGTAGTTTCCCATGGCAACTAACCAACATGGGTGCTTAAAGGTATACTGTTATGGGGAAAAACTTTTTTTCAAAATGCTTCAGTTAATAGTGCTGCTCCAGCAGAATTCTTCACTGAAATCCATTTCTCAAAAGAGCAAACAGATTTTGTTATATGTAATGTTGAAATCTGACTAGACATATTGTCAGTTTCCTAGCTGCCCCAAGTCAAGTGACTTGTGCTCTGATAAACTTCAGTCACTCTTTACTACTGTACTGCAAGTTGGAGTGAAGTCCCACTGAGATTGATTCAGTTACATTAAGTAGGAGAAATAACAACCTGCCATAAAGCATGTCACATGACTGGGGGCTTCTGGGAAATTGACAATATGTCTATCCCCATGTCAGATTTCAAAATTGAGTATAAAAAAAATGTGTTTGCTCTTTTGCAGAAGTCTACTGGAGCAGCACAAAAGAGGTGTTAATTATAGGTGGCTGTTTCTTTAAAGGGGTTGTTCACCTTACAGTTAGCTTTAAATATGCTGTAGAGATTGGTATTCTGAAACATTTTATAATTGGGCTTTTTTAGTTGTTTTGTTTTTTAATTCATGGCTTTTTGTTCAGCAGGTCTCCAGTTTGGAATTTCAGCAGCTATCTGGTTGTTAGGGTCCAAATTATCCTAGCAGTCAGGCAATGGTTTGAATGAAAGACTGAAAGAATAGTAGAGGAACAGAATATAAAGATATGTAATAAAAAGTAACAATAACTTCAAAATTGTAGCCTTACAGAGTGATAGTTTGTTAGCTGTAGGGCTCAGTGACACCAATTTGAAAGCTTGAAAGGGTCAGAAGAAGAAGGCAAATAAACTCCAGGTATGGGACCTGTTATCCAGAATGCTTGGGTCTGTTTCTGTACATTTGGATCTTCATACTTTAAAGGGATACTGTCATGGGAAAACATTAATAGTGCTGCTCCAGCAGAATTGTTCACTGAAATTCATTTATCAAAAGAGCAAACAGATTCTGACATGGGGCTAGACATATTGTCAGCTTCCCAGCTGCCCCTAGGCATGTGACTTGTGCTCTGATAAGCTTCAGTCACTCTTTACTGCTTTACTGCAAGTTGGAGTGATTTTACACTCCCCCTGCTGCCTAACAACAGAACAATGGGAAAGTAACCAGATGACAGCTCCCTAACACAAGATAACAGCTGCCTGGTAGACAGCACTCAATAGTAAAAGCCAAGTCCACTGAGACTGATTCAGTTACATTAAGGCTTGTGACACACAGGCAGATTCAGGGGCATTTTAGTCGCCCCCAAATTGCGTGTCTTCCCGTCCGCTATAATGAAATTGGATTTCAGTGCAGAAGTCTACTGGAGCAGCACTTTCAACTGACATGTTTTGAAAAAAACATGTTTTGCCATGACAGAATCCCTTTAAGTCTACTAGAAAAACCTTTAAATATTAAATAACCCCAATAGGCTGGTTTTGCTTCCAATAAGGATTATTTATATCTTAGTTGGGATCAAGTACAAGGTACTGCTTTTTTGTTACAGAGAAAAAGAAATTCATTTTTTTTTTAATTTGGTTTATTTGGATGAAATGGAGTCTATGGGAGATGGCCATTCCGTAATTCAGATCGTTCAGGATAATGGGTTTCCAGATAATGGAATCCCATACCTGTATAAAGAATATAAATACAGACCAGTTGGAGAGGAGTCCTATGAATTTGTCATTTACAGTATACTAAAAGATAGCTGAAGGTGAACTAAATAAATAATGCAGGTACATATCAGAACAGATATGAAACACAATACAAAAGCAATCAGTTATAAACTGTTGTATATCTGCAGCCTTGACCCTAACTCTGTGCCTTTTACAGGTTTGCAAAGGAACCTTCTCGCCAGAACGTATTGTGTGCCGCACTCCGACTTACAACTATTTTAGCAGACCTGGAAACCTGACCTTGGAGCTTGATGCTGTTCAGTATACATACCCTCACTTCCAATATCTCCAAAACTATGTCATTCGCCCATTCCATCCTAAGGATCCCGATAGGGGGATCCTGAAGTTGAAGAAGGGTGAAGATGAAATTGAAACACATGTAAGACTGCTGGCAATAATCATATTTTATTAACAATGGGGAGTTTTATGCTGGAATGTTTTGCAAAGGCAACTGACAGTCTTTGTCTGTAGTATAGAGTCTCAGCAATATGAGGCAGTTCTGCTTATTTTATTTTTCACTTTCATTAGCATGAAAACTTGGACCAGGTGGCTAAATGTTTGAAAGTCTCCATGAAAGTTGGGGGAAGAGAATGCAACCCTACTGTGCTGAAGGATGAGATCACCTGCAGAATTCCCAAAGGCATGGTCATTCCCTCTGAAGGCTCCACAGTGCAGGTACATTGCTAATATGGTGATGAGAAATCATTCTTAAAGACAGGGGTGTAACTACAGAGGAAGCAGACCCTGTGGCTGCAGGGGAGGGGGGGCAGGAGGTACAGGGTCCCCAATGAGGTTTTATTAATTCTACTGTCTCAGTGGCATAACTAGATATTAATGGGCCCCACAGCTATTTTTTTCAGGCCCCAAAATGTCTAGAGGTTGAACTGTTTTACCAATATTTATTGAAACTGTAAATAAATTAATTTATTTACAGTTTCAATAAATATTGGTAAAACAGTTCAACCTCTAGACATTTTGGGGCCTGAAAAAAATTGTATTTGATAACTGTAGTTGATAACTAAGCTAGTAAAAAGTAAAGAGCGAGTCAGCTCTGTGTAGGCTGTGTTGATGGCAAGACAATATTTTAGTGCAAAGTGCCTAAAAAACAAAAATATGTTCTGTGTTGTCCCTAAGACAAAATGTCAATCCAGGGATATCAGGCAACACAGTATAAAGCAGGGTGTAATGCACAGACATATTGTAGACCATGTAAACAGCATTTTGGAGTAAAAGCCAACATAAAAAACAGTTAACTCTAAATATTAGAGGGAGAGAAACCAAAGATCCAACTAGCGGCACTCAGTTAAGTTCAATTTACTGAACTAAGTGCTAGCAGTTGGATCTTTGGTTTCTCTCCCTCTAATATTTAGATTTAAAAGAGAATTCAACCCTTTTGTGTATACCCCCTCCCTCCTCCCTGGCCTACCTCCCCCCCCCTGGGTAAATGCCCTTAACTTGTTACTTACCCCTCCTTCCAGGTCCTCTCCAGCAGAGTTCATGGAAGCCACCTTCTCCCGAACGCTCTTCTTCCTGTAGTCATCACCGTTTGGGGGCGCATGCACAGTAGGAGGCATTGGTCAGTTGAGATCTCAGAATTTGCCGGTCACTAAGTTTCTGAAAAAAGAAATCGGAAACGTTGTAACTTTCAGGCGCATGCGCAGTAGCTCTGTACCGGCAAATGCCTCCTACTGGAGATGATGATGGACAGTTGATCATGTCACTTATTTATGTTAAAGTGCCACACACTCATGGTGAGGTAATAACTGACTTTTGTGTGTTCCTTTTTGTTCTATTGCTAAAATGTGTTGTTCTCAGGTTTGTGTGGACGATGACTGCACCACTGTGGGACTTGTGATGATTGTGAACTTTCTTGATCCAGTGCTGGGCATTGTCCTTGGCAGTGTCGCCTCAGTGTTGGTAGTAGCAGTTCTCATCTTCCTGCTTCTCCAACATCAAAGAAAAACTAAAAAGAAGCGAGGTCAGCAGTCTAATTAACTATGGACCATACTCTAGAGTAGAGATCCCCAACCAGTGGCTTGTGAGCAAAATGTTGCTCTCCAACCTCTTGGATGTTGCTCCCAGTGACTGCAAAGCAGGTTCTTATTTTTGAATTCATGGCTTGAAGGCAAGCTTTAGTGGCACGAAAAACAAGTATACTGCCAAACAGAGCCTCGTGTCGACTGTAAGTCTACATAGGGGCTACCAATTGCCAATAACATTCCATATTTTGCACCTGTAGGAACTTCTGGCATGATTAGGATGCTCTCATGACTCATGGGTAGAAAAGGTTGGGGACCCCTGCTCTAGAGTCCCCACTAAACTTTCTAGCAACCTTTTATAAATTTGATGCTAAATTCTTGAAAACTGTGCAGTTCAGCATTAAACCTCTTCCCCAATGCAAGTAAACTGCTGTAGAAGGCTTTCTTGCTACTTATTGCTTTGGGTCAGCTGTGTGAACCAAAACTCTTGTAGAGTGAATCTTAAATGGTAACTTAATATTTCAGTAACACTTTCATGGTACTTTCAATTGTATAGATTGTGTATCTTTTTATTTAGTTCTTCTAACTATATAAAGAGTGAAGGATAATTTTAATATGTGTTTTCAGCAGTGGAACAACTGGAACTGCTGTCAAATAATAACAGAGAACCACTCTTATCCCCAGTTCCTCTTCTTCACGGAGACTACAGGACATCATGTAAGTTCCTGGAGCTCTTATATTCTGTAAGGTACACCTCACCCTTTCACACTCATCCACCTCTTCTCATTATGTCCCATGAACATTTTCATAGTCTTTTCTCTCTGTTACAGATATACCTAGTAGCAGCTCTGGGGGGATGCTCTCCCACGGTGCAGGCTATTCTGGAGGTAGTTTTGGTGGTGGTTCCATGCCCATCCTACTTACTAGTTTGCTTGACAGTCTGAGACCAGAACTTCTTGAGGAGGTTAAAGATGTTTTGATTCCAGAGCGATGCCTGACGACGCATCGGGACCGTATTATTGGAAAAGGTGAGTCGGTGGACCAGAGCCGCGTGGCTTGCCCTGAAAAACAGAATTATGATAATCTTGATGTTAACACACAGTTTTGGAAATCTTCCTATATTTAGAGTTGGGAATCCCTTGAACATGTCAACACCAATGAATAAAATCAAATACAGTAGAGTAGTGGTTCTCAAAAGGTAGGGCTGGGGTCCCCAGCCTGGAGGCCAGTTTGGATGAAATTTTGGTGAATACTTCAATAATTGATGGTAGAAGGCCAGCCCCGAAGGACATTTAGGTTGAGATATTAGGTTATATCCCTGGAATGGTGTTTGAATTACTGATATGAAAATGATTCCATGTAATGTCATAAATTGGTAATAAAAATAATCCACAAAATAGTTCAGCTAATTCATTAGTAAAAAAAAGTAGAATAAAAATTCTGCATGTTATGTTTTGGGGTTCACTACCAGCTCAAAGCAACCATATCCCTTTAACAGGGAACATCTGTGAATACAAATAGATTGAGCTTCCTATCTTCTTTTCTACTGATTCACTGCTCACTGTGCTACTGTCACTTACTGAGCTTAGGAACTAACTCACAAAATACTGTACACATAAAATATATGTCACAATATAAGACTGGTCATTAATTCAGATTCTCATTGCATGTCAGCCTCAGAATTGAATAATCAGCCCTGTAGCATCATTCTCTATGACTGGCAAACCTCATTTACTGGTTGATGATTTCTGACCAGTGATGGGCGAATCTGGGGCGTTTTGCTTCGCCGAAATTTCACGAATTTCTAGTAGAAATACGCAAAAGGGTGAAAAATTCGCAAAACACCACTATGTCTTGTTTTGGATGCTGGCATCCGTTTTTGGTCGCAGGCATCCATTTTTTGGACACCGGCAATGAGCGCCAGGCGAAATATTCCTGGCATTTTGCTAATCTATTCGGCGAATCGAGGGAATTTGCAGCGAATTCGCCCCAGGCAAATAAATTCGCCCATCACTATTGATGACCCTTAAGCTTAGCCACTGAACATATGTATAGTTACTCCTAAGGAAATACAAGACGGTGAGCTACTCTGACAACTTTGAAGGCCTCAATCATTACTGTTCAGAGACGATGAACAAGTTGAAAATTAATAACCATATTCTTTTAGAATTTAGTTCACCTCTAAATTGAGCATTCAATAAGATGTGCCTTTGTCTTGTGTTATCAAAGGAAACTTTAATAGAAGGTAACCACAATCTATGAAGTGAGTATACCTTCCCCTTTAATTTGTTAAAGGGATTCTGTCATGTGAAAATTATTTTTTTTCAAAATGCATCAGTTAATAGTGCTGTTCCAGAAGAATTTTGCATTGAAATCCATTTCACAAAAGAGAAAACAGATTTTTTTTAAATTTCACTTTGAAATCTGACATGGGGCTAGACATTTTGTCAGTTTCCCAGCTGCCCCAAGTCATGTGACTTGTGCTCTGATAAACTTCAATCACTCTTTACTGCTGTACTGCAAGTTGGAGTGATATCACCCCCTCCCTTTCTCTCTCCCAGCAGCCTAACAACAGAACAATGAGAAGGTAACCAAATACAGCTCCCTAACACAAGATAACAGCTGCCTGGTAGATCTAAGAACAGCACTCAATAGTAAAGACCCATGTCCCACTGCTTACTATTCGGTTACATTGAGAAGGAAAAACAACAGCCTGCCAGAAAGCAGTTACCTCCTAAAGTGCTGGCACAAGTTACATGACTTGGGGCAGTTGGGAAATTGACAAAATGTCTAGCCCCATGTCAGATTTCAAAACTGAATATAAAAAAATCTGTTTGCTCTTTTGAGAAATGAATTTCAGTGCATAAGTCTACTGGAGCAGCACTATTAACTGATGCGTTTTTTTTTTTAAAAAAACATGTTTTCCCATGACAGTTTCCCTTTAATAGAAGGTAACCACAATCTATGAAGTGAGTATACCTTCCCCTTTAATTTGCTAATTAGGGGAATGAAGAATCTTAGGTCAGCTCTGCCTAAGTACAGCCAAGCACCTATGAATGTTGTCAGGAAAAGTGACAGCGGAGCATGTTTCCTTAGACGCATAATGCAGAGCACGTCATCAGATCTGTTAGCTTTTCCAGGCTGAAATGCGCTTAGTGCCTTGCCATTGTGTCAGCTCTTTTGATTAATGTGGTTCCTTCATTGCAGTGTGAGTGAGAGTTGCTTGTTTTACCTTGCAGGTCACTTTGGGAGTGTTTACCATGGCACTTATGTGGATGAAGATCAGCAGGAGGTGCACTGTGCTGTCAAATCTCTAAACAGTAAGAAAATAGATGAGCATTCTAAATAATTACTGTGCCATGGTGATCTACACCACATAAAGGAACTTGGGCTGATGTCACATTAATCTATGGAGCAAGTACTCTGCAACTTGTAGTAACCAGTTAAACATAGCAGTGGAGGTAATATCATGGGAGACCATTACTGTGGCCACATGAAGGCTCAGTACAGGTATGGGAATCATTATCTGGAAACCCAAAAAGCTCTGAATTACAGGAAGACTCCATGAAATATTTTACATTTTTAAATAGTATTTCCTTATTCTCTGTAGTAATAAAACAGTACCTTGTACTTGAATCCAACTAAGATATAATTAATCCTAATGGAATATAAAACAATCCTATTCTGTATAATGAACATATAAATGATTTCTTAGTGCAATTAAGGAACAGGGATCCAAATTATGGAAAGAGCCCCTTATTCAGAAAACCACAAGTCCTGAGCATTCTAGATTATAGTTCCCCTACCTGTACTGCTACAGCTGGTAGGAAATATTAAGGCACATCATTTCCAAAGTGAGTGTCCCTCAGGAAACACTGCTTCTGATCTAGTTGTAGAGCAGCTGTAGTCTTGGGATACATGAAAAGGACTTCCCGTTAAAGGGATACTGTTATGTGCTCTGATAAACTTCAATCACTGTTTACTGCTGTACTGCAAGTTGGAGTGATATCACCCCCTCCCTTTCCCCCACCCAGCAGCCTAACAACAGAACAATGGGAAGGTAACCAGATAACAGCTCCCTAACACAAGATAACAGCTCCCTGGTAGATATAAGAACAGCACTCAGTAGAAAAAAACCATGTCCAACTGCGTATTATTGGGTTACATTGAGAAGGAAAAACAACAGTCTGCCAGAAAGCAGTTCCCTCCTAAAGTGCTGGCACAAGTCACATGACCAGGGGCAGCTGGGAAATGGACAAAATGGCTAGCCCCATGTCAGATTTCAAAACTGAATATAAAAAAATCTGTTTGCTCTTTTGAAAAATGGATTTCAGTGCAGAATTCTACTGGAGCAGCACTATTAACTGATTCGTTTTGAAAAAAAAAACATGTTTTCCCATGACAGTTTCCCTTTAAAAATCTCTAATTTGTCCCCAGCCTCAGTGCAGGTATATCAGTCCTTCAGCAGGAGTGCAATACAGTTCTACTTTTACTATCAGCTCTTTCTTCTCTGACTCTTTCCAGGAATCACTGATTTGGAGGAGGTGGAGGAGTTTCTGCGGGAAGGGATTTTAATGAAGAGCTTCCACCATCCAAATGTCTTGTCCCTCATTGGCATTTTTTTGCCCCAGGAAGGGCTCCCCCTTGTGGTTCTTCCATTTATGAAACATGGCGACCTGAGGCACTTCATCCGCAGTGAGGAGAGGGTATGATTCAAATTAATTTTCTTGGCTATAGCTGGACGACTGGCTGAAAGGTTTAAAGGCTACTTCAGGGCTTAGTACTTTGTGTTCCTCCACGTCATTACATTTTACCTTTAAGGAGGAGCACAAGTTGTAGTTCTCTTATATACCACTGACTGAACACACCGTGTTTGATTAAAAAATGACTGGTCTTTTAATGTATTTATTTACCTAAAACTGCCTCCTTCCCGATGTCTCCTTCCCAGAATCCTACTGTAAAAGATCTGGTTGGCTTTGGGCTGCAAGTTTCCCAGGGAATGGAATACTTGGCCAATAGGAAATTTGTACACAGAGACCTTGCTGCTCGCAATTGCATGTAAGTTACCAGTCCCGGGCAAGTAGGCCTAACGATAGAAACCCAGTTTTTGGGAACAAACAGTTCACTTCACCAATGGGCATGAAGATCACTGCACATTTCTTTTCTTTCTAATTTTCTCAAAGTTTGAGCTGTGGCTAAGGTTTGCCAACTGCGCTCACCTAAGCCCCCAGTTTTTGGGAATAAACAGTTTGGGGCAGATTTAGCAAAATTAAAATTTCTAATTTAAGGGGGAAGTGATCGAATTTCAAAAACATTCGAATGCGAATGTTTTTAACGCAATTCGAACGATCGAATGCAAATAATTCAAACGATTCGAAAGATTTTAACCCTTCGATTGATTTTTTTTTATTCGATCACAAAAATTTTAAAACACCTGATGGGAGCTTCCCATAGGGTTTTAAAGCAATTCGATAGGTCCAAGTTGGTGAACTGGCCTATCGAAGTACTTCGACCATCGACTATTCGAATACAATTAAATTCGAATTATTAGGATCGTCGAATTTTGAAAATTCGATGGTCGAAGTGACCTCATTTGCATATTCGAAATTCGAATTTTTTTAAAAAAAATTTGATCGAATTTCGAATCCTTCATGTGACTTTAGTAAATCTGCCCCTTTGTGTCACCAATGAGCATGAAGATCACTGCACATTTCCTTTCCTTCTAATTTTCTCAATGTTTGAGTTGTGGCTAAGCTAAAAGGGTCAGTCTATAAAGATGACAGGGAAGGAACTAGCTAGATCTTGTCTCGTTTCTACAGAAATTACTTATTGTAGTTTTTTTTTGTTTTGTTTCAATAATGAGCAGTTGACTAATGACTGAATCCTATCCTGTGTATGAATGGTTTTATTTTGGGAAAGAGTTGAATTTATTTGATATTAATTAGATAATAATACATATAATTTCTGGATTTGTCCAAAAGATTTGGTTATAAAGAGCAAGTAACATGACTTTTGGGTTCTGTTTGGCTTTCACTAAATTAGCTTCAAAATTCCTGCAGTTTTGGTAGAATCCCAAACTGAATCCTTGATTTTTTTTAATCCATATATTATGTTTCCCACCCACAAGTTGCTAAAAGCTTCTGACCTGGCCCCTCCTGTTAACTGACAAGTCAATTTCTGTACAAGCTTTCAGCTAACATTCATACCTGTATCTGTATTTAAGAGCTGGCTTCACATGAAGAATATATTGGCCTCCGACTGGTTCTGCCTTATTAGCGTGTTCTGTTAATGACATGCTAGATGTGTTATCCACCTGTAACATCATCACTGGAGTATTTATTAAAGGGATACTGTCATGGGGGAAAAAAAAAACAAATTTGTCAGTTAATAGTGCTGCTCCACTAGACTTCTGCACTGAAATCCATTTTTCAACAGATCAAACAGATTTTTTTATATTTAATTTTGAAATCTGACATGGGACTAAACATATTGTCATTTTCCCAGGAGCCTCCAATCATGTGACTTGTGCTGTGATAAACTTTTTTTTTTGCTGTACTGCAAATTTGAGTTCCATAGTGCAGCATTGTCTGTTTCTGAAACACATGACCAGGCAAAATGACCTAAGATGGCGCCTACAAAATAAACTTACTGGTTCAGGAATTAAATTTTATATTGTAGAACGAATTATTTGCAGTGTAAACAATGTCATTTAGAAATACCTTCAAATACTACTGCAAGTAACAACAGCTGTATTTTGTGTTCCCAGCATGGTATAGCCATTACTATGTGGTCAATAGCCTTATTTTTATGTTTCAGGCTGGATGAGACGTTCCATGTGAAGGTGGCCGACTTTGGTCTGGCAAGAGACGTGTTTGACAAGGAATATTACAGTGTCAAACGCCATAAGAACGCCAGACTTCCAGTCAAGTGGATGGCTCTGGAGAGTCTACAGACCCAGAAATTTACCACCAAGAGTGATGTGGTAAGAGGCTTTAAGTAGAATGAGGACAGAATATATGTTAAAATGAATCCGTCTTTGTTATTGGCAACCACACTGGAGACAGGTCCCCTTGTGAGAACATCAGTTGTATATGCTGAATATGTCCTGTATCCTACAGTGGTCATTTGGAGTGCTGCTGTGGGAGCTGATGACACGTGGAGCACCACCATATCCTGATGTGGATGCCTATGATATTACTCGATACTTGTTCAGAGGAAGGCGTCTGGCACAACCAGAATACTGTCCTGACCCTCTGTGAGTATTAATGTTACCAACCTATTCTGAACCTGTGACCATTGTGTGGCAACCTTTGATCTGTAACATTCAGCCTCATGTTTGAACATGTCACAAAGGATTGAGCCCTTGAGAATATTAGACCTGCCACTGCTTTGTTTGAAGTGCATGGTAAAGTTCTTATATATACATCCTGAATTGAATAGAAATCCAGTTATTCCCAGTAACAAGCATGTCTTCTTCCCATCAGGTATTCTCTTATGCTGAGCTGCTGGAACCCACAGCCTGAAGAGCGACCAGCATTTACCCAGTTGGTCAGTGACATGGAAGTGATCTCTAATTCCCTCTGTGGTGATCACTATATCAATCTTAATGTTACCTACGTCAACTTAGATCGTGACCAACCTTTTCTACCCGCTCACCCACCCTCGGAAGAGGAGCTGGAAGAGGAAGATTCATCAGCAGAGGAAGAAGAGAACCCAGTAGCATAAACATTACTCTTCACTCATTCCAACTTGTGGAAGAAGGGAGGACCACAGTTCATTCAACGAGGTTTTATAAACCATAAAAGGCCTTTGTTTTCTGAGCAGATGAGACATTGACCAAATAATGTTTATTTTGGCAAAGCCATGTGACAGGCTCGTCCAGTCATAATGGATCTATCTGCCAACCATAAAACTTTTTAGCTTTAATTTGCACAAATCTCCCATTGGCACTGAAGATATTGAATGTGTATATTTTTGGAATCTCTGGACTTTTTATCTTCATTATTTGCTAAACAGACATTTATAAGCTTACCCCAATGCTGTATCATTATCCTGGTTCACAGAGAAATTTAAACAGGGTATGTGGTGACAAAAATGGAATGATGGTTCCCATCCATGGTCAGTCTGGTGCACTGTCCAGGCAACAACGTCTCATGTACACTGTGGTGTAACAAAGCACCAAAGATGTTCATTCCCAGGGCTGGATTTACTTGTTTTGCACCCCAAGGTCCTAGCACCCGTCCGGTTTGGTGCACCATTCCCCTGCGAGCAACACACTGGTTCATTGATGAGCTGTGGCTCTTACTATGAGGCTGGGTGGCATGGCTCCCCTGAAATTATGCCGCCATGGGCCCGGGCCTTTGTGGCTTTGCCACAAATGCGGGCACGTTCATCCAAAGTCACTATATGCAGTCACTAAAATGTTTTAGGGCAGAATTACACAGCAGACTTTGAAGCGTTTCTGCCAGATCTGACGCTGGGCGACAAAACACCCATGTCAAGTCGGATCCGACGGGAACGAGGTATGTAAAAATAAATCGCATGGTGTCACAGGGTTGATCCGACGCGTCACCACTGTCGGATGAAGACGAAACTTGCAGCATTTTCATCTGAACGTCGCGTCGGGTCAACCCTGCGACACCGTTCCAATTTCCTTCTACTTACCTTGTTCTTGTCGGATCACACTTGACGCGGGCGTTTTGTCGCCCAGTGTCGGATCCTGCAGAAACGCTTCAAAGTCTGCCGTGTAGTTCTGCCCTTACAAGTGGCTTGCATCAAAGGCAAAGTCCCCTCTGCAGTAATTCAGGCAGCTATTCTATTTGAGAGTAGGCGGGGCTTGACTCTTTGGTAATACTTGAAATGTATATGACTGTATATTTTGTGCATATAATGTGATCTTGTCACTGTACGTATGTGTTATTGTACATAGTGTGTGTGTCTGCGTTGGTGTCGGAGTGTCTGTATTTATGTTATATAATTAAATTGGGTTGAAAAAAAGACAAATTCAAGTTCAACCCCCTTGTGGAAGGACGTTATGTAGATCATGCAATGCCTTTGTTTTCTGAGGAGATGAGCCATTGACCAAATAATGTTTATGATGGCAAAGCCATGTGACAGGCTCGTCCAGTCATAATGGATCTATTTGCCCACGATAAAAGTACTTTATAGCTTTAATTTGCACAAATCTCCCATTGGCACTGAAGATTCTGAATGTGTATATTTTTTTGGATCTTTTTAATCTTTACGTGCTAGAAAACAGTTATATGCTTTGATCAACGCTGTATCATTATGCTGGTCCACAGAGAAATTTAAACACAGTCATGCGCGTGACGACATGGTGTGTATATGTGTGCAGGACGTGGTGTTACAAGGGGATTTTTTATTTTTATGAAGATATATTTTTGTGACCCCCGACACAGTGAATCATTTCCTGTAAAATTTGTTTGGCCAATGGAAGAGGTCTGAAATAAACAGAATGTTTTTATCATAAATATCCGTCCCTGTGTGTATGAAAAGTAGCAGAGATCTCTTGTTTCTTCCGGGTAATCGTCTATTACTAGACATAGGGCCGCTGTGGTTTTTCCATTATTGTCTCGGAAGAAACCCAGCTGTGTGCAAGCTCTTTGGCAAACTCTTCTGACACTGACATTTGGAGCTTCCCCAGCCCTCCACATGCACTCACACACCCACAGGAATGCTGCTTTTGCTAATGTAAGCTGCTAAACATAAAGTAAACATGTGCAGTCTGGTGCATGGACCCTCATCCTCTGGAGAATGTTCAGCAGCATCCTCACGTTGTATAGCAGTAAGGTACGCAACAGCAAAAGAATTCTATGGCTAACTGGGTGAGGGAATAAAAAACAAAAACCTCATAGCAACCAATCAGCTGCTTGCTCTCAAACAGGTGACCGCTAAATGTTTATTGGTTGCTATAGTTAAAGGACAACTATCGTGAAAATTAAAATGTAATATAAGCTCCATCATACTGAAATAAGAAACTTTCTAAATACAATCAATCAATTAATTAATTAAATATTCTGTACTGTTTCTGAAATGATCAAGTCCATCTTCACTATTCCTCTCTCAACATTTGTTTCTCTTCATTCTGTCTTCATGCAGCAGTTGGGTGTCAGATATTGGATTGACAGTTAGATCCAATATATCTTATACGGGGGATCCTTTTGCCTAGAATATGTATTAGAGCTCACTCTATTAACCAGACATCATGTCTCTCTACACGCAGAATTTGTGCTAGGAAAGGAAACCCCCCTATAAGATATATTGGATCTAACTGTCAATGAATGTCTGACACCCAACTGCTGCATGAAGACAGAATGAAGAGAAACAGATGCTGAGAGGATAGTGAAGATAAACTTGATTATTTTAGAAACAGTACAGAATATTTAATTGATTGTATTTAGAAAGTCATTTTTGCTGGAAGGACCTACTGTAAACTAAAGAATCACAAAGTTTATTATATGGTCCTCTTAAATATTTAGACATAGTTTTCATATCCCTCATTATGTACTTCTTCTTCACAGTAAACTATCCCAATGTGGCCGAGACTTTTCCATGCCCTTTACCAGCTTATTCGCCTTTCTTATGATTCTCTTTTACATATCTAAAACAAAATATTTATTTTAAGGAATGTGCTATACCCTGCCATCATTTGCCTTGTGGCATCTCTGTCTACTAGCATAAAATCAATTTACAAGCAGTTGGGAATTCAGCTGTGGCTTCTTGTGTGTCACATAACAGTAGGAGGTCTGGTTTTGTTTTCTGATTTTAACAGTGGCTTGTATTAGTGTACTCTAGATCTTAAAGGACAAGGAAAGTCTAAAATAGAATAAGGCTAGAAATGCTGTATTTTGTTTACTAAACCTAAAAATGAACTTACTGCACCACAAGCCTAATCAAACAAATGATTTATGCTTTCAAAATTGGCCACAGGGGGCTGTCATCTTGTAAATTTGTTATACATCTTTGTAAGACCAAGACTGTGCACATGCTCAGTGTGATCTGGGCTAAGCTTAGGGATCATCATAAATGATCAAAACAGCACAAGTCAAATAATATCTGCCAGAGGCCACAGAGATCAAGATTGTAAATGCCATGGATGTGGGTAGTTCTATTGAGGCAACTGTCCTGTGAAGTCTGCACTGAATGCTGTCCGTAAAGACACTTCATTGACCATCTATCTTATCAGGTGTCATACAAATAGCATGAAAACCAAGACAGCACACTTAAAACTTATGGGTTTTGCCAACAACTATCCGACGGTTATCATACAAGCAACTGACCAGGCAAATTAGATTGTTGTTAAGAATGCTGAAATGGTCATGATGCTACTATCTACTCTGCTGGCCCATCTTGGAGTCTACATTTCCACCCTTGGACTAGAAGAGTAAGGTGGGTTCCAATTAGAGTGTTCCATAACCACCCAATGCCATGTAGGTAACATGCAAGTTCCATGACCCCCTTCACAGCACTGACTTACATACAGTACAGAGCAATATAAAGAACAATAATATAGACTTACAGTAAAACTCTTAACTATACACAAATCCATGACAAACAACAGCAATTATATCTATGCAGCCTAAGAAGCACAGATTGAATGAATAGAAGAGGTTGTGAAACTACAACATCTCCCAAGAGGCCTTGTGTAGTAATTACATGAGAGCAAATTGTACAGGTCTGGGAATTTGGGGCAGAATAATATGAATACATTATGCAGATGGTTTAGTAACTCAGCAAGACAAGCAGTAGAGAAGGTGCGACCTACAGATTGTACAATTAGCCACCCATCTGTTTCGGAGCCTGAGTGCTTCGGATGACATCCTGCCGTCTTTTTGCCAGGAACAAATAGTGTAGAAGAGAGAGATTTCAGCGCTGAAAGGAAACATGTCACTGTTTTCTTCCAGTGAGTGGAGGTGGCATTTAAGTAATTAGACTGGGAGCTCTCAAGGCAAACTGGGTAATGATAGACATCAAGAGCCGTCAGGTGGCCACCCTCCATCATACTGAAATAAGAAACTTTCTCCCTAAAAATAAATAAAAAATTCTACCTGGTTTCTGAAATAATCAAGTTTATCTTCACTATTCACCTCTCAGCATCTGTTTCTGTCTTCAAGCAGCAGTTGGGTGTCAGATGAATGATCCAATATATTTAATAGGGGGCTCCTTGCCCTACAAGATGTATTAGAGCTCATTCTATTAAAATTACCAGACATCATGTCTCTCTACATGCAGAATTTATTTTGTTAGATTTTGTTTGTACTGGAATCAGTTATTTGAGTGAGCTCTTATAAATCTGCTAGGAAAGGAAACCCCCCTATAAGATATATTGGATGTAACTGTCAATGACTATCTGACACCCAACTGCTGCATGAAGACAGAATGAAGAGAAACAGATGCTGAGAGAGGAATAGTGAATGTTAATGTAATTATGTCAGAAACAATGCAGAATATTTAATTGATTGAAAGTTTTTTTTTCAGTATGATGAAGCTTATATTAAATTTTCATTTTCGCGATAGTTCTCATATAATAAAGGGAAAGAAAAATTCATTTTGGCTATTGGGATGCTAAGGAGCGAGGGTTCTTGCTGTTGATACAGTTCCACAGGAGCAGGAAAGTGCGGCAGCATATTATAATTGTACCCATATATTATTTCTGATTGGATTAACCCCTTGACAGATTCTTTCTTCCAGTGTCCATGATTGACATTTTGAACAGAGAAGGGGCTGCTGAGGCAACAGGTTTAGACAAGTTACATAAGCCCTTTTACAGTCTTCATTGACCTATATTTGCTGTGCAGAGGGGTTTTAGTTGGCACCTTGCTTTGTCCTTTTCTTTTACCGTCTTAATCCCAACAGCAAGACATTATGAACCAGTGGTGTAAATGGGGGGCCACACATACCCGAGAGTTACCAGCAATCTTCCCAATGCTTCAGGGTAACACACCACAGTGAATGCTATTAGACTGCTGTAATTTCTACTGGTGCTCAGTCACTGGAAACCAATAAAGTGTATTCATGTAGATATTCAAGTATGAAAATCACAGGCCTGAAGTAGAATAACTGCTGTTCATGGTTTTATTACTGTATGTATCCACACAACATGTTTCTGGCATCAAGAGACTGGCTCACCGGGATACCAGGAAAACTCCCGGTGGGCCCAGGTGACAGTGGGCCCTCATGCTGTTAAATATTTAGGCTATTTCATGGCCATTCTTATTTCTATGAGAACAAAGAGGGTAAATAGATGGAATAATTGATTATAGCATGTACAGAAAAGAGACTAGGAGAATAGAGGTTGAGCGAGGAGAGGCAGGATAATAGTACTGAGAGTGGGCCCCTGGTCTAAGGTTTTTGGTTGGGCCCCTAGTCCAAGGTTTTTGGGTGGGTCCCTGGTCTAAGGTTTTTGGGTGGGCCATTAGGCTAAGTTTCTTGGGTGGGCCCCTGGTCTAAGGTTTTTAATGGGCCCCTGGTGTCCCAGTCCAACACTGCTCACACTTGAGCACCCCTTTGAGTTAGCTTGTAGTAAGTTATAGAGCAACCAATTATGTGCAACTTTCTAATTGGTCTGCGTTATTTATTTTACATATTATAATATTTATATTAATATTATTATATTATATTTTTTTCAATTATGTGCATTAATCTTCTGACTCTTTCCAACTTTTAAATGGGGGTCACTGACCCCATCTTAAAAAAACCAAATGCTCTGTAATTTGTAATTTGCTGAATTTGCAAACTGGAGAGCTGTTGAATAAAAAGCTAAATCACTCAAAAACCACAAGTAATAAAAAATTTTAAACCAATTGCAACTTTTCTCGGAACCTCCCCCTCTACATCATGTTAACAGTTAACTCAAAGGTGAACAACCCCTTTAATTCAAACTTTTGTAATTTCTTGAGGCTTTTTCTGCTTAGAATAAACTCACATTACCTTGTTTAAAATCCAAATATAAATTACTCAATTGAATAAAAAACTAGAATTCCTCAAATTTGTAGATTTACAAGCTCAAAAACTCCTCAAAACCTCAAATTGAATAATTTTACCTGGGATGGCTCCCATTGACTTCTACATGCCGAAGTTTTACATTCAAGTTTTTCTAAGTTTAATAAACACTTTAATTAAGTATAATTTGCATTTTAGTGTAAACGACCTTGGATTTTGGTAAGGACTCAAGTTCCAACGTTTATCAACCCCTTAGTGTGCGGTTGGCCAAATAACCGGCCCTACTGTAGTACACCCATTACAACTAGTCTTAGAACTTCTTATACAGAATCCAACTAATAAAACATATCAGGCCATATATCACCTCGACTGTCCAGTCCAATTTTAATGTATAAAGAAGCTTGTCTGGATATATATATAAATATATATATATATATATATAAACTCAAACATAATAAACTCTCTCTCTCTCTGTCTCTCTCTCTCTCTATATATATGATAGTTGAACATATATGTACAGTTTATATATTATTTGGATTAAGAGCTGTACTGCCCTTATGGGCTGGAATGCTATGAATTATAGCTCACAGAATTCTCTGGTATGATTCTGGGGAGCAGCGAGTAGAAGATCATCATTTATTAAGGACAGCCAGCAGCATGTGGAAATACAGGGAATATTATCACAGTGTACAGGGCCAAGCTGTGGGATGACTACGAGTTGAATAAACAATCCACGTATGCGCAACGGCTCTTTGGCAGGTTAATGGTTTTGCGGTTTTGTTTAACACCGGGTTGTGACAACCCACACAGTAAGAACCTTTGTATTTATTAATATGATGCTGAAAAAGAAGTGCTCACAGAAGCAAATCCAGTTGATTATACTGACTGCACAGCTCCACCAGTCAAGGGCCTAATTACAGTGAGGGTAGAGCTAATGTGAGATATTCTGCACATAGTCAGTAGATGGCAGTGGAACTCAGATGAGATGAGTTCTTTAGGTTTAAAGAGATTCTGTCATGAGTTTTATGGTTTATAGTTTTTGTTTCTAAATTACACTATTTACATTACAAATAATTTACTCCATATAACATTTTATTCCTGAACCAACAAGTGCATGTAATATTGGTGTGTAGGCAGTAGGGTTGCCACCTTTTGCTGTGGCTGAACCCGGACAAGGGGGTGGGCCCATGACGTCGGTGGGCGTGCCCATGACGTCATGGGGTGGGGCTATGACAACGCGATCGCCGATCGCTGCGTCAATCAAGCTAATCCCGCCCGGTTTTCCTTATTTGGAAAACCGGGCAGGAAGTATTGACCCGTGCAGCCCTTCAAAATACCCTAGTAGGCAGCCATCTCAGGACCCATGCTTTGAGAAAGAGCCAACACTTAACAATGGAACTGCTTTCAGATAAACTATTTGTTTCTCCTACTCAGTGTAACTGGGGTCACAGAGGGATTTGGATTTTTACTATTGAGTGCTGTTCTTATATGTACCATGGAGCTGTTATCTATTTGCCTTCCCATTGTTCTTCTGATCAGTTTCTAGGGGACTAGAAGTTTATCAGAGCACAAGTCACATGACTGAGGGCAAAAGGGAAAATTTGTCAGATATCAAAATTAAATATATCTGTTTATTATTTCGAAAAACATATTTCAATACAGCAGATTCTGCTAGAGCAACACTAATAACTGGTGTATTTTGAAAAAAAGTTTATTTTCCCATAACACAGTGTTTTTCAACCTTTTTTGAGCCAAGGCACATTTCTTTCATTGAAAAAATCCCGCGGCACACCACCAGCTGAAAATGTGAAAAAAAGCTTATATTAACAATATAAGTGCTATATTGTTAATATAAGCTTTTTTTTAAACATTGAAGAATGACGGTTATAATAGCCCTAATAAATTGATTTGATAATTTGACCAGTTTCTTTGGTTTATTTAAAAAAAAAAAAAATCTACATCTTGTGGGAAACCTATATATACATACATACACACACCTGCAGACTGGGATGAATTGTATTTTTTCACTCTTATACTCTTTCCCGCTATTTGCACTGTCATTTAGGCAACTAGAAACCTGCAATCTGATCTTATTAGTGACAATTGGCAAAAGCAGCAGCAGGATATTCACAGCTGTGACCGATTGATTCAGCAACAGCACAGCCCCAGAATAGCTTCAAAGAGCGGAAGCCAGGAAGTTTTGACCCGGGCAACCCTTCAAAATACCGGTTGTCTGACAAGTGGCAACCGTAGTTCACACAAAGATGGCAAAGTGGCAAGTTCATGTATAAATACCCCTACAACTCACAAACAGATGGCACAGGGGCAAGTAATTGTATAAATACCCCTAGAACTCACAAACAGATGGCACAGGGGCAAGTACATGTATAAATACCCCCAGAACTCACAAACAGATGGCACAGGGGCAAGTACATGTATAAATACCCCCAGAACTAACAAACAGATGGGCCAGGGGCAAGTACATGTATAAATACCCCCAGAACTCACAAACAGACGGCACAGGGGCAAGTACATGTATAAATACCAGCAGACGTCACAAACAGATGGCACAGGGGCAAGTACATACATAAATACCAGCAGAACTCACAAACAGATGGTACAGTGGCAAGTAATTGTATAAATACCCCCAGAACTCACAAACAGATGGCACAGGGGCAAGTAATTGTATAAATACCCCCAGAACTCACAAGTACAACGCTGCAGACTGCAATAGATAGGACTTTCCTTGCTTCGTTTTCTCCCGCGCTGCAATCTGTGCTGCTGGCCAATCAGATGCTCCCTGGCTGCTCTCTCTCCCTGTCACAGCAAGTAATACGATCCCGGCAGCTCTGTGACAAGGGAGGGGGGAGCGAGCAGCTAGGGAAGGAGGGAAAAGAACACTCTGCTGCACACAAGGGATCTTCAAGGGATCGCGACAATTGCGCGAACAGGTTCTTGTCCCCCTCTGCGGCACTGATAGAGCTGGCGGAAGGCGCATGTATAACAAGCGCAAAATCGTGGCACACCTGACAATATTTTGCGGAACACCAGTGTGCCGCGGCACACCGGTTGAAAAACGCTGCCATAACAGAATCACACTGGGTAGTTGCCATTTAAGTCACTGGCAACTGGCACAGATGCTACAGGGTGGCATTGGCATTTTCTTAGAGTGAGGTACAACTGCTTGCACTCCATTCTAGGACACAAGGGTTTCAGTCTTAGGGTGCAATGAGCAAAGCTGAAGGCAACTGGTTTTTCCAAATTTTACTGACATTGTGCATTAACAGATTTTTCAGATATGACGTAATAAAGGAGAATTCAACCATAAATTTAAATAAAAACCATACCCCCCTCCCTCATCCCCCAGCCTAAGTGTTATCCCATGGAAATGTCCCTAACATTTTACTTACCCCTCGGTGCAGATTCAGACATCGGACTTCACAGGCGCCATCTTCAGCCACTTCGGTAATCTTCGGAATGAGAGCGGTGTGGTGGCGCATGCGCAGTTGGAGCAATTTTATGTGTTGCGACAGTTGCACGTGTGCCAAAACTCACAAAAGAAGAAGATGACCGTGAATCTGCACCGAGGGGTAAGAACAACGTTAGGGGCATTAGCCCTGGGTAAAACTTAGGCTGGTGGGAGAAGGGAGGGGGGTCTTTGGGGGGATGTGGGGTAGGGTTTTTTTGTTGAATTCTCCTTGTTGAATTGTTGTAAATTATAAGGTTATTGGAAGTCACTGGGGCTCATATATCAAAACTGGGTAAAATTAGCCCATGGGTAGTTACCAATATCCGTATATCTATACCTATAGACCGTAAATCAAATTAATTATTTTATTGAGAATCATGAAAGCAAAGGTACAGTTCATTTATCAATGTGGTTTAGGGTAATTTATACTATATTAATTAGCACCAGCACTTATTAATTTTATTGATCAACGAATGAGGTTGTGGGTAAGGAGATTAAATTATAGTACATTTTAATGATTATTTATTAATGAATTCTAAGCACTTTCATTCATGTAATTAATTAAGCTGGAGGCAATTGTCGGGGTGGTGAATGAATTATAAACCTTGTGTGAACATTAGTAGTTGTAGTAGTGGTAATCACTAAGTACCCTACACTAAAGCACTTGCACTTTCTAATTTATGGAATTGGAATAAATTGTAGTTGATAAGGTCTCAATTAATTTTAAGACAAAGTGATCCAAGGGGTTTTTTAAGAGTGTTTAGTAAATAAGAGACAGAACGAGGTGTTACTAGTGAACTGCCAGTATAGTCATGGAATCAGGGAATTACTGGCCAAAACCTGAGCGTTTTGAGGGTATTCTGAAGGAATTTGCAGGAGTCTAGCACATTGTGCAAAGTGCAAAGTTATTTTGCACTTAGTAAACAACCCCTTATAGCTTTAAATATAATGAAAGTCATCTGAGTCCTGCTAAAACTTAATCACACATAACATACAGAATGTGACAGAGAGTTTGTCCACTGAACAAATTTGAATTGGGCAAAGTGCAAAATTAGTGATGGGCGAATTTATTCTCCAGGGGCGAATTCCCGCGATTCGCGAAACGCCAGAGAAAATTCGCCTGGCGAAAAATCGCCCACATTTCGCAAATTTTTTCGCCAATTCACGAATGTCGGCGAAGCGAAACTGGGTAGATTCGCCCATCACTATGCAAAATAACTAAAAAATTTTATCTTTTTCCCATTTTTTGTGCAACTGAGCCTGTTAATGTCATAAAGTGGACCTGTCACCAACACACAAAAAAACTGTACAATGAACATCCTTTGCAAATCAAACATGGAACACCAATTCTTTTTTTCATTAAAACATCCATACCTGTTATAAAGGTGTTTAAATATCTGAGCTGTCAATCAAATATTATCTGCCCCACCTCTAGGCCTGAGAGCGGTCAATTGCTTTCACTTTCAATTCAGCACTTCCTACTGTAGATGTCACTGCAGTCTTCATATCCCCCCTTCCCTTCTCTAATTGTGTAGGCCACTGAGCATGGGCCATATCTCCCCCATTCTGGTACATACACAACATTTTGGGAGTGATGCACAACTTGCCATAAATCAGTGTCCACAAAAAGGCTCCTGCCTGCTTGCTGTGATTGCATAAATCCAAGACTGAAGGTAAAAAAACATGTAAAATAATAAATATAGTGTAAAGTTTATTTAGCTCAATTAACATGATAGAAAAGAAACTGGAATTATTTCTTAGGGCGGCAGGTCTCCTTTAAATATATATCTCCAACAATAAAAATAATCTCAGCTGAGTCCTACTGCCACCTGCTGGCTATGTGCAGAACATCTCACATTTACTACAGCCTGACCACAATGAAGTGTTTGACTTGTGGCGCTGAGTATAATGTGATGGATTTGCTTGTGTAAGCACTTATTTTTATCAGCATATTAATAAAGATAAAGGTTCTTACTGTGTGGGTTGTGTTAAACAAAACCACAAAACTATGAACATGTAATACATTAAGGGGCAGATTTACTATTGGTCGAATTTCACATATTTATTTCGAAATTCGACCAATAATAAATCAGCCCCTTAATGTATTACATGTTCATGGGAATAGTTAGGGAATTAAAATCCTTCGAATTCGAAGGATTTTACCGCAATTCGATTGGTCGAACTATAAAAATTCGATCAAACGATCAAATAGTTTGAATCGAGCGATTTCAACCATTCAATCGAATTTTTATAATTCGATCGAAATTTGACAAAGCTCCTTTGGCAGATTGAAACTGGCGAACTAGGCAGTCGAATAAAATTTTAAGGGGAAGTAATTCAATAGTCGAGAATTCGAATATTGGAATAGATTTTTATTCAAATTATTCATATCATTCGATTTGATTGAATTTACTGAATTCACTGGTCGAATTTACTTAATTTGCATATTAGAAATTCGAATTTAAATCTTTTTGAAAATTCGATCAAATTTCGAAATGTGAATAGATGTGAATTTAGTAAATTTGCCCCTTGTTCATTAAAAAGGCTGCATTCCTACTAGGGAATGTTCATAAAGGATTTGGCCTAATCCCAAACTGATTTTGAAGGCTATTTTGCATTTGCAAATCTGGGCAGTTAAGGAGTTAAAAGAACTGCGCATGTAGTATGCAAAAAACCCACAATTTCCTTGTATGTGTGATAAAAATGTACTTGATTTTAGGGCAGATTTGGGGAAATTTAGTCGCCCAGTGACAAATCACCTCTTTTTGGGGCGACTAATCTCCCTGAACTGCCTTCCCACCAGCAAGAATCTAAATCGCCGGCGGGATGGCAGTTGGAGCGCTTCATTTTCCCAAGTCGTCCAGGTTACCTCACGAGGAAACAGCAGGCGTCTTTGGAAAATGAAGCAATCCAAGTGCCATCCCTCCGGCGATTTAGATTCTAGCTGGTGGGAAGGCAGTTCAGGGAGATTAGTTGCCAAATCTCTACGTGTGTCTTTGCCCTTAAAGGAACAGTAACACCAAAAAATTTAAGTGTTTTAAAGTAAAGAAAATATCATGTAGTGTTGCCCTGCACTGTTAAAACTGATTGGTTTGCTTCAGAAACACTACTATAGTTCATATAAAGCTGCTGTGTAGCAACGGCGGAAATTGAAAAATGGCTATATGGCACAGGATAAGTAATGGATAACAGATAACATTATGTTCTACAGAGCTTATCTGCTATCTGCTGTGCAACTTGAGCCTTTTCTCCTTTGAATGGCTGCTCCCATGGCTACCCAACAGCTTATTCATATAAACAATAGTAGTGCTTCTGAAGTAAACACTGCAGTTTTACCAGTGCAGGGCACAACTGCATTATATTTTTATTACTTTAAAACAATTTCATTTTTTGATGTTACTGGTTAATTTGGATTTGGTTCATCAAGGCATTAGGGCTCAGTCTAATTCCGCATTAAAGGGCAAGTCAACCCCAAAATAGAAATTGGCCTAATAAAAGAAAACTTAATTCTAAGCAACTTTCCAATAAACATTTATTAAAAAGTTATTTGCAAAAACAATTGTTAGTGAAAGCAGTATTTGCTGGTTGTTTTTAAAAAAAGTTGCAAAAGTCTTTACACAGCAAAGACAGGTTTACTAATCAGCTGCCTCTTACATTGTATCAACAGTCTTAGCCACCAGAGCAGAGAATAGAAAGGGGCAAACAATGCATTCAATAGCAATACACATACAAATAACTTAAAAGGGCAAATCCTGTGGAGAAACCCGAATTTGCTGCATCCCTAGTTTCCGTAGCCTCACCATTTATACAATACAAATACTGATGATATGCTCTCATGTTGCTCATGCTGCCTGTCACACTGTATGTCTTCAAGAGATGCTGCCTGCCTCTGACAATTTACTCACTGCTTCCCAGCGTCATACCAGAGCATTCAGTGAGCTAAAATGCATATTACTGTATCTGCATGGTAAATGCATGGCTTGCATTTCCACTATATAGATATAGCTTTCATCTCTCTGTCACTCTGTCTCTCTCCATCTCTCTCTCTCTCTCTATATATATATATTAAAGGGATACTGTCATGGGAAAAAAATTTTTTTCAAAATGCATCAGTTAATGGTGCGGCTCCAGTAGAATTCTGCACTGAAATCCATGTCTCAAATGGGCAAACAGGTTTGTATATATTTCATTTTGAAATCTGACATGGGGCTAGACATTTTGTCAATTTCTCAGCTGCCCCAAGTCATGTGACTTGTACTCTGATAAACTTCAATCACTCTTTACTGCTGTACTGCAAGTTGGAGTGATACCCCCCTCCCTTCCCCCCCCCAACAGCCTAACAACAGAACAATGGGAAGGTAATGAGATAGCAGCTCCCTAACACAAGATAACAGCTGCCTGGTAGATCTAAGAACAGCACTCAATAGTAAAACCCATGTCCCACTGTGTACTATTCAGTTACATTGAGAAGGAAAAACAACAGCCTGCCAGAAAGCAGCTCCCTCCTAAAGTGCTGGCACAAGTCACATGACCAGGGGCAGCTGGGAAATTGACAAAATGTCAGATTTCAAAACTGAATATTAAAAAAATCCTTGCTCTTTTGAGAAATGGATTTCAGTGCAGAAGTCTACTGAAGCAGCACTATTAACTGATACATTTAAAAAAAAAAATGTTTTCCCATTGCAGGATCCCTTTAAGAAATGCTGCTTTCCTATAATGATGCCCATGCATACTTGATTTGAGTATTATAAAGGAGTGTAAAGATAAAGTTCAGCATCTCCCATAACCCGCACAGTGTCGGACTGGCCCACCGGGATACCAGGAAAACTCCCGGTGGGCCCAGGTGTCAGTGGGCCTCTTGCTTCTAAATATTTTGCATAGTTCATGGTCATTCCTTATTTATGGGAACAAAGATGCTTAATAATGGAAGAATAGAGTATAGTACAGTATGTAGTGAAAAGAGAGTAGGAGAACATAAAGGTTGAGTGAGGAGAGGAGGTATAATAGTTTGGAAAGTGGGCCCTCAGCCTAAGGCTTTGTGGTGGGCCCCTAGGATCCCAGTCCGACACTGAACCCGCATATGAAAATGTCTTCTAGCCATGGAGAATGGCACTGGGAGATGCCCTGCATGGGGGATTATCACCCTGAAACTCAGGCAAGAAGATACCAAGGACACATTCTTCCAGATTAAAAACACTCAGCCATTTGAAAATTGTGTATGTTTTTCTTTTAACGTCAGACAAATGCAAAGGGAGAGTAACTGAAATATATTGCTTGGATCATCATTGATAAATCTACTGCTCTCATGGCCTTACATTTCTTGCAATCTCTGCTCAGGCTTCTAAGCCATATATCAACCATGTGACAGGCAAAACTGCCATGAGAAATACAGAGATTCTGAAAGAGGAGCCCAGGAATTGTGATTGCTATTCTCTTCCCGCAGCCTTCTTTGCCCCAAGGGAGGAATGCAGGTTTTAGAGTACAATTTGTGACATTTCCATTCATGTAATGGATAAACTTGTATTTACCTGCAGCTTTTCATAGGTGTCTACAGAGGCAAGAATGGGAAAAACCCTAGTCCCGTTAAGTGATCACATTTAACTATCCTCCAACTAAAGATCCAATACCAGAGTTAACTTGATCACAGCCAACTGAGGGGAGAAGGTATTGCACTAATTACAAGTGCAGTGAATTCCCCAGAGCTGTTCCGTGAAAGCTGTAATGTTTCTGTCAAGGACTGCTAAATGTGGTGAGCAAAAGCATGACCATGCCTACACACTAATGAAGATCACTTTGAAATCAACGTCACTATGAGAGAGAAAGGCTGTAAAACTCTCTAGCGAAGGTGTTTCCAAATTACCCCTAGAGGTCCTCTCACTAGTGGTTGAGGCCAGTTAGGATGAAACTTGGGAGTTATGTCTATGTACTGCTGGGTATTTCTGGAAGGCCAACCTCAAGATCAGTAAGTGTGAGATTAAATAAACACAATGAAACTATGTCTAAATTACTGATATGGCAGCAATGGTCCAATTTATCAGGTCTGAGAAGGGGATGGTTTTATGGAAGATTGGTAGAGGTTCCTCCAGATTAGGGCATGTCTGGGCATAACGTGGTGTGGTCATGGAATATCAAGGGCTTGGTTTAAATTGTATATTTTTTATAAACCAAATTGTTGGGAGGTATGCAGCAGTGTTTTCCCTATATTGCTAACCATGTTATTAGCTGACCAACTGTTGGAACTCCAACATGGGATGGAACTAGAAATCAAACAATTGAGTGATACAGTATATGCATGATTAGTGGAAAACATGATACTAAATTCACATGACCCCTTATATAACCTTCTTATGACCTAGGTGGGACCTTGACCTACAGTTGGGCCTTCAAGGAGGGCTTGAGTCCAACAACTACTTCTCTTGATATTAATGATGAGAGCCACGATGATGGGTAAAAGGTGGCAAATCAATTTAAAGTGGACCCGTCACCCAGACACAAAAATCTGTATAATAAAAGTCCTTTTCAAATTAAACATGAAATCCAATTAAAAAATGTTATTAAAACATTCATAACTGTTTTAAGCTCATTTAAAAATCTCAGCTGTCAATCAAATATTGTCTGCCACTCCTCTATGTCTTAGGCAGATAATTACTTTCACTTTCCATTCAGCACTTCCTAGATGTCACTGCTCCCCACACATTCCCCCAGTTCTCTTAACCATTTAATTGTGTAGCCAGGACATGGGGATAGCCATTGGGTCCCCCATTCTGGTGCACAAACAAGATTCTGAGATGATGCAAGACTTGCCTTAATAACAGTGTCCACAAAATGGCTCCTGCCTGCTTGCTATAATTATGAATTCCCAGACTGAAGAAAACAAATACTCAGAGAAAGTAGGGGAGTACTGAGAGCTTTTAGAAGCTTTTTGGAAACAAACATTGACACAAGAAGTGAGACACAACACACAGGTATAGAATCAAGGGTATTACATTACTAACAGCCAAAAGCAGCATGAGATAGAGCAAAGTCCCACTAATCATAATATTTTGCATAAGAATTCTAAGCACAAGGGTATTGAAGCTAAGAAGGAAAGCAGGGGAGATCCTGGGACTGCTGTCATGTGAGGCCGCATCACTAGTGCAATGAGTACAATATCACTCTCTGCACTAGCTTTCATTTTATTAAAGTTACAAGAAGCAGCTTTTTGCAGACCCTTGGAAGCGGCCCCTAGCTACCGCCTGAGGCAAGATTCTCACCTTGTCTCATGGCAGGAACAACCCTGAAGCAAGACCATAATTAAACTCTAAAACTCAGATTACAATGGCAGAGCCAGTGCCTTTGAGGAATTTAATTGTCCATTCATGTGCACTCAGAATACTGGTGTGAATGATTAGGCAACCGATTCAGCCTTTCTTGACCTCTTGCCCATGTATGATACCAACCATTACATTTTTCCTTTCAACATATGATCGAACCCATTCTGACGTCAATCAGGTGAAGTAGAAAACCCAAGAGATATTCTTTACTGTTTTAATATCTAGTGTAAAACGGTTTAAATCAATTGAAAGACGTTGGAAGACTCTTTGCATGGCACATTTGTAAAGCCATTGTAATGTTTGCCAGTTAAAAAACCTGTCAGTGCTGTTCCATCAACAGTTGAGGCAGATCAACAGTGACAGAGTTGGCAGAGACTCAATAAAATAAGTGTATAACAAAATGTATTACAGGAAATTTCATCTTCCCTAATAAAATGTACTAGATGTTCAATTGAGAAAGAATATCATTTGTATCAGTCACAGAATTAAGAACCTGGATGAATAGAAGAATTTATCCACAGAGCGTGCCTTAGGAACAGTATTAGTAAAGCAGCAGAGAATAACCCAATCTCCTTCTGACATGCAGCAAAAACATTGGGACGTCACCTTCTTGGCTCTTATAACAGACATCAGGACCGCCATCATGGGGGGGGACAGGGGGGACAAGTGTCTGGGGCCTGAAGGGGGGCCTGGCAGTGCTGCACTTTTTGAAGAGCCGGGCCCCCCTTACAAGCGCTGAAGACTTTCTGCCTTCTGAGGTCCCAGCAGAATGCAGAAGTGCCAAATAGTCGAAGTCCTGGAGCGGTGGAAAGACCTGAAGTCACAAAGGAGCCGACACTAAAGTCCTAAAGCGGCAAAAATTCTACTGACACCAATGTGGGTTTTTTTTTCCCCTGGCAACCAATGTTTTATTTTAATACTCTATAGGCCCCTGACACCATTTAAAAAAAAAAAATATATATATATATATATATATTATGGGGCCCCAATTTTTTTTAACTTGTAAGGGAGCCATGACAATATGTGTGGGGGGGGTTACTTTTTTAGCGCTGATGTATGTGTGGTCTTTTAACTTTGATGTGGAGTGGGCAGGATCAGGGGTGGGGCTTGGGTGCCAGCGTGGGTGGGCCCTGACAGACATGAAATGAACAGCAAATTCTATATCAGTACTATGGCTAAATTATAATTCTGCATCCAAAAAATCCAAAGGCACACAGGACTTATCAAACACCAAAGTGTTTATTGCAAATAGCGGTGCAACGTTTCGGGGTTACCACTATTTGCAATAAACACTTTGGTGTTTGATAAGTCCAGTGTGCCTTTGGATTTTTTGGATGCAGACTTGTGGGAGGTTGCCGAATCTCCACCATCGAGCACCAGGCGTCTCTAATTAGCCGGACACGGAGGGTGTGCGAGAGCCACAACTATTCTTAGTAAATTATAATTCTTACATTTATCATATTATATATTGTATATTATCTATATGAGAATGAGATGAGTGGCAGGGGTACATTGGGTGTGTTTTGTGTGCACAACCGTCTTACAATAAAAACAATTTGCAGTGAAGCTGCTCATATATCAGTATCTAACGTTGTGCAAATGTTGCCTTTAGTGCAGTTCTTTATGCTTTTCATGTGCCGAGTATTTTAATAACATTTCCCTGCAAAACATATGCTTCTAAGAAGCCTTTCAAGCCAGGTACAGCTTGATGTGCTAATATTTCTAAATAAGCAAAAAGCTGTCTGAAGGCTGGCAAATTAGATGCAAATGAAGCTATTCTGCTGCCTTGGTTTTCAGAGCTGACTTGGTGGATTACCTGAAAGAACACTGCTTGTTCCCGATAAAGATTTTTCTTTTATTTCATCTTTAAAAAGGGATAACATAGAGGATTAAGCAGCACAGTGGCATCACATAGTGTAGGGAACACTAAACTCTGATAAATACCATTGTCAAGTTGGAGGGTACCCTGATATAGGCTGCTATTAACATCGAAGGTACCCTGATATAGGTCACTGTTAAAATCTAGAGTACACTGATACGGGTTATTGTTAAAGGGCAAGGAAAGGCAAAGAAATCCCAATTTTACTTTCTTTAATGAAAAATAAATCTATCTCCAATATACTTTAAATAAAAAATGTGTACTGTTTTTATAAGAAACCTGACTCTATGCAGTGAAATTCTCCCTTCATTTAGTGCTGTGGATAGGAATTGTCAGACGGTCCCTAACTTCTGGCAGGGAAACAATCATATTGCCTTACTTACCAGCCATGCAGAACTCAAGCAGCTTTGTTTTTTTATCATTTATGACGATCCCTAAGCAGCACAGACCACACTGAGCATGTGCAGTGCCAGTGTCAGACAAAGATGTATAACAAAGTTACAAGATGACAGCCCCCTGTGGCCAACTTTGAAAGCATAAATCATTTGTTTGATTAGGCTTGTGGTGCAGTAAGTTCATGTTTATGTTTAGTATACAAAATACACCATTTCTGGCCTTATTCTATTTTACACTTTCCTTGCCCTTTAAGATCTAGAGTACACTAATACAAGCCACTGTACCCTGATACATGCCACGGTTAAAATTTAGGGTACCCTAATATTGTCTGCTGTTAAAAACTAGGGTACCCTGATATAGGCCACTGTTAAAGTCTAGGGTATCCTTATATAAGCCACTGTTGAGTTGGTCATAGCACCATTAGCAACTAACTCTACCACTCTAGAATGTTAGTCTGTGTTTGACAAGGGATTGGCCAGATAAGTATCACAACAGGTCTGAAAATTGCTGTCAAATAATTAGCCCAGGTGGGGGGACGTGGACTATGACATCTCTCCTTGTATGGCTAGCTGAAAAATTTGAGGTCAGACTCTCCAATGAGGTTTACTTTAATATCTTTTGAGCACCAAGTTCATGCCCTTGTTAAGATCTAGGGTTCCCTGATAAAAGCAACTTTTACGATCTAGGGTAGACCTGATATAGAACGCTGTTGAGATTTAGGGATCCCTGATTTAAGCCATTGTTAAGATATAGGGTAGACCTTATGTAGGACACTGTTGAGGGGTGGATGGACCTCCACCATGCAATCTTTCCATGTACAGAGCATTCCATGTACGTAGCTGACCTCACAATTTAAGCCTGATTAAGGCTGCTATAATATCTGGTGAGGTCCAAGTTCAAGATTCTTCTCCATGGCAGAAACTGTTCTTAATGAAGGCAGTCTGATGTATGAGCCAACACTTTGTCTACATTGAAATATGAATCTAAAATATTTATTGTATTTGCTGTGGTTGTAATATTTTGCATGACACCAGTCTAATTAATCTGTAATTTCAAATATATCTGTAGCTGTGACTGTAATGTCCCTAATCTGAATGACATGTGTGAGTGCTAGGTATAAGAAAGGGTGAAACTATTGGCTTATATTGTCACTATAAATGGACCCCTATAAATTAGGGCCTCCTGCCCCCCGCAGCTGCAGGGTCTGCTTCCTCTATAGCTACATTACTGGGTGATACATATATTAGACATTTCTATTCATATAACAAAGTCTGTTTGCCCTGCTCCCTGCCACTACGAAATGCAGTCTTGCACTCTTACCCTTTCCAAACACATAATTTCTTTGGTTTTTCAACCCATTTATTTTTGTTGCATTCTGTGAGCTCTATCATTATTTTTTCAAACCAAGTGCCAATCAATAGACGTTGACCTCAATACAGACGCAGCCATTCCATTGCTCTAATCATACACAAGGAAAACAGCATTTCAGCTCTGCAGTGTTCATTCCTGTGCATATAATATAAATCCACATTCTATTTACAGTAGGCTGAGATGAGTAACGCTGAGATGTTACTGCATTGTATATGGTATAACTCGAGCTATTACCAATAATTAGCAGCAGGTAGAGGCTCAGCCAACCCATAAAGAGGCATCATATACTGTCATTATGGGTCCTTTATCACATTCCTTCTCAAAATGTTTTTATCTTTCTGTTTATCTTACAGTGCTAATCAAGGCTAATTAGAGTGAATGTCTAGGGAAGGAAGGGATGCACTGATAGTGATACTATACCTCTCTCCCTCTATTGCTAAATAGTGTAGCTGTAGCAGATTCTCTAACCTCTCATTAACTCCTTCCAACCCTCAGGCCATGCCAGACAACGGCGTCCCAAGCAGTGAAAAGTATGTGCTACAGGGGATCCTAACACACAAACGCAGGTCTGTACCAAGTAGGTGAACTAAACACTTCTTATATAGATTGATGTTGGGTTTGGTAAAATGAACGTTATTAAGCTCATGAACATCTGGTGAAGAGTACAGGCTTTAATAGCAGGTGCAGGGCCAGAACTAGGGGTATGCAGAAGAGACACTTGCCTAGGTAGCAACCATTGGGGTGCGCTAGGCACCTACCTCTTCTGTCACCTACCCCAAGTCTGACCCTTGTTCCTCCTCTAGCCATCTTCTTTTATCTTCCACCCCAGTAGTCAATGTGAATGCATGTGAGCATGTGCTGTCTCCCTCATTCGTCCTTACGAACATTTCCAATGATGTTCATGACGTGGTTGCTGAGGGTACTAGGCCAGGTAGGTCTTGGTCTGGTTTGTGTTATCGGGCGTTGGAGAATCTCTAATAGCTTGTCTCAGATGAGAGAGATAGCTTTGTTTGCCAGCAAGAGTAGCCTGTGGCCCCAATGAGGAGTTTAGTGTTAGGGATATGATGGGGACATTTTGCCTCAGTTAGGGTTATTAATGTTTAGGTGTAGTTTCATGACAACCTACAGGAACTTCCAGTGAGGGCAGTCAGGAGAGCCATTAAGGGCACCTCAACAGTTCACAACCCTTGTGCATAATAGTTGTACGTGACTTTTTAACTCCTGTATATATAAGGAAAGTTATGGAGTGCTCTACCCTTCATACATCACCATATCCCAGTAATCTCAGGTGCTTGTTCCGGAGGACCCCCTCCTGTCTCACGAGTCCAATGTACAACGTAGAAAAGAAAGCCGGCAGCACACTGTTTGTAGTGAAGCAATATT
>CM044438.1:106587496-106611661 GCA_024363595.1 Xenopus borealis
CAGTAACTTATAATATCCTTATATTTTACAAGAGGGGGTACTTTATTCACTATATAATAACATTATTATCACCTCATTTATCAGGCTAAACAAAAGAATACAAATGATTAATTTAATTAATCAATTAAGAAATCCTAATGAGGCTTTTTGCAACTTATGTTATTCAAGGGTTAAACAGAAACCGGACATTTCTAAACGGCAACTGAAAATGCTTTAAATAGTAACGCAAAGCGGAATGCACTTATACAGCTCTCTGGTAATAATAACTCACATATTCTTATTTATAGCAATAATAATGCAGTTAAAAAAATGCAATAATAACAAACAAAATAATGCATCTTATTTAAGAGGCACAAGGATATAAAATATTAGGCAATACAAAAATTATGGGCAATGTGCATTTGGTAATACAGTGAATATACCCTAATGTATTTACCAAAAAGAGGAGGGGAAAGAGGCAATTTCATAGGGGTAAATTTATCAAAGAGTGAAGTTCCACCACTAGAGTGAAATTCCGCAGCTCTCAATTAATTTCTATGGGATTTTGAAAGGCGTATTTATCAATGGGTGAATTGAAATTTCACTCACATAAAAAAGCTCAAAAAAGTGCCAAGACCAGTCTTAAGGGTCATAGACTCTTCAGAGTACAGCCCCCAGTCCTCAAGGGCAAATGCAATACGTATCAAAAAAGTTTTTACTCCAAAGATATCCATTTCAAGTATTAAAAACTTCAATATTTATTCATTACATAGGTAAAAAAAATGTGCATACAGACCCAATGATGCTTTGCCTTACGCGTTTCGTACCCCCTGGTACTTAATCATAGGCAATGAATAAATACTGAAGTTTTTAATACTTGAATTGGATGTCTTTGGAGTAAAAACTTTTTTTATACGTATTGAATTGAAATTTCACCCTTTGATAAATACGCCTTCAAAAATCCCATAGAAATGAATAGAGAGCTGCGGAATTTCCCTCTAGTGGCAGAACTTTAATCTTTGATAAATATACCCCATAGACTGGAAGGAGAAGGCACCTTATAACAGTTACACAATGTATGGCCTGATCAATAGGACACAATAGGATAGCATCAGCAATATGTGAAGATTAAAAGGGCGTGGGGGATTCAGATTCATAAAAGTAAGAGTAAGCTGATGATCAAAATATTAAAGGAGAAGGAAAGATAAATACACAAGTATGCCCTCAAAGTAATGCTGCCCTCAAAGTAAAGCTGCATTTCTTTCCTTCTATTGTGTACACATGGGCTTCTGTATCAGACTTCCTGTTTTCAGCATAAACCTCCAGGGCTAGGGCTTGAGCATGCTCAGTTTGCTCTTCTCACCCTCCCCTTTCCCCATCCCTCCTCCTCTCCCTGCTGTAATCTGAGCCCAGAGCTATGGGTGAGCACGGAGAGACTCAGGAAGTGATGTCAAACCAATATTGCAGCTGCTATACTAAACAAAAAGATAGTGTTTATAGAGCTGTTAACTCAGGCATGGGCATTCTGCAGAATAAATATGGTGTTATAGCTTGCACCATTGTGGATAAACTATTGCCAATAAACTGCTTTGGTAGCTTTCCTTATCCTTTAATGGCGCTCAAAAGTTAAAAGGCCATCAGATCAACACAAGCTTTACCTGGTTTCATGAAAAGGGTGTTTTTTTAAGATTTAGATGTAATTTGCTGTTACAGAATCCACTTGGAATTTATTCCAGAATAATCTGCTTGATACAATTTAAGGACAGTCTGAAGTTGGTGTTTTTTTCACTCCATTAACAAACATTTTTGCTGCCATTAAAGACACCAGATTCAGAAAGATGGGAGTTAAATTGTTTTAGGTGTTAAAAAAACATTTTGCACCATTATCAGATTAATGCCATGTTTATGAATTCCTCAAAGTGCCTATTGCTGTAGGGGTGCCATAAAAACTACAAGAGGAAACCCAACACCCAGCTGACAGAGCACAAGGTCATAAAATTCCAAGTATGAAAAATGACTTAAAGCAATGAATGTACTGGTCCTGCCTGCGGCTATTTAATCACTGTCTCTGCTGGACGGTGCCTTAGTTGTGCTTAATATGCCTTTCACAGTCTTACAGACTGGACACTTTTTCCTACAAAAACTTCTTTAAAGGGACATGTTATAATTCACAGGGTCCAGTGGACTTTCTGTTTCCTCACCAGAAAACTAGAAGCTTATTCCTCCTGGAGGAACTCAAATGCACTTGGCAGTTTGATCCTTATTGCTGCCATATTTTATCATGTGACACTGAACAAAGTCTAGGGATGTTGTAACAGGCATAGGATATATATTCCAGAAAGCTTGTGCTCTATGATTTTCCTGATAAATATCTTGTTTTGCCACCAACATATATTTTAGGCCCATCTTATTATTACAGAGGAAAAGCTAATTAGTAAAAGTAAGAATTGTTTTTTTTTTTTTAAATAGACTTTGCGGGAAATGGAATTTCTGCTTTCTTTTCATTTAATAGATCTGAAAGCTTTATGTCCACTGAGGCTGCATCTTGGGATATGTAATAATTATTTCAAAGCAGTGGTTCCCAATATTTGGAAATGGGACCATTTGAGGGACCTGGTGTCGTGACAGCGAGGGCTCAGCCTGAGGCTTAGGGTAATAACTGGGGATAATGACAATTTGCTCTTCTAGATACACTTGACTTGGAGGCAAAGGTATGGGGTGAATATGTATTCGCTGGCCTAGACATTCTTGAATCTATAACTGATAACCTGCTATTTTCCTATACCTGTATCTATTTCATGTAGGGCTCCTGGCCAAATGTTGGACCGGAATGGGGGCAACAACTGAAAAGGTTTGTGCCCACCAACAGGTTCCTTAAAGGGACATTATACCCATATTATCTATTTTTAGCTTTCTGGCTGATATTTCACTGAGATAGATATGGTATTGCAATTTTAATTACCTGTTGTTCTGCACCCAATCTCCATTTCCAGTCTTTTCCTCTTCTGCCTCCCTAGCTCCCCTCTCGCAAATTTTATTTTTGCCCAAGTGGCCCATATCTGCCCCCTGTCAAGTCTACAAGTAGCCAATGTAATGTAATTTTTTTTGTTATCGCCCTATTCCTATCGATGCAACTGGAGTATTTCTAGAAGAAAGGTGGCAAATCTACTTGGAAGGATCAAACAAGAGGGGTCATCTATGACAACCAAGACAATGTGCAAAAAATGGTTGCAGCTTGAGCCAGATTTTCTGTAGTGAGGTGAACAGCGCAGTCATTACCCCAGCTGCCTTAAAGGGATACTGTCATGGGAAAAAAAATTCAAAATGCATCAGTTAATAGTGCTTCTCCAGGAGAATTCTGCACTGAAATCTATTATCCAAAAGAGCAAACAGATTTTTTTATATTTCATTTTAAAATCTGACATGGGGCTAGACATTTTGTCAATTTCCCAGCTGCCCCAAGTCATGTGACTTGTGCTCTGATAAACTTCAGTCCTCTTTACTGTACTGCAAGTTGGAGTGATATAACCCCCTCCCCCCAGCAGCCTAACAAAAGAACAATGGGAAGGTAACCCACAACAAGATAACAGCTGCCTGGTAGATCTAAGAACAGCACTCAATAGTAAAAACTCATGTCCCACTGTGACTAGGGTTGCCACCTTTTCTTGAAAAAAATACCAGCCTTCCTATACATTTATCTTTTTTTCCTATTAACAACATTGGAATCAACCACTAAAAATACCGGCCAGGCCGGTAAGATACCAGACAGGTGGCAACCCTAACTGTGACTCCTTCAGTTACATTGAGAAGGAAAAACAACAGCCTGCCAGAAAGCAGTTCTCTCCTAAAGTGCTGGCACAAGTCACATGACATGGGGCAGTTGGGAAATTGACAAAAAAAAAAAAAAGAGCCACATGCCAGATTTCAAAATTGAATATGAAAAAAAATCTGTTTGCTTATGAGAAATGGATTTCAGTGCAGAATTACCATTAACTGATGTATTTTGAAAAAAACATATGTTTCTATGACAGTATCCCTTTAATGACAATAACAATATGATGTCCCTTATTCTCTGAGTAATGGTGTGAGTCCAGCAGGGGGAGTGCTTGCCAAACAGATTCTAATGCAACCCTGCTTTACTCGTTCTGGAAGAAGCGGCTTATTATTTGCCCAGAAGGATAGATGCTCATAAGTCCACAGGCAAAGTGTATATAAGTAAGTGCGTATCCAAAGGTCTGTCCCACTGGGTATTCACTAGTCATGATGCATTGCCCCTTACCCAATGGCTGGCCTACAGGGCAGAGAAGTTGGGGGGCCAGTTTGGAGAATGATCTCTGAGATAAACCTTTAGGTCTTAGAATTTCTGAGAATGTTTGCTACCTCCATTGCTTAGCATTAAATTACTGTAAATTACTGTAACAATTCCCATGCACGGCAGCACTATACAGATTGTTATGGTTTGTGCCCGAGGAACACCTCCACTTCTTGCATCGACTTATCTGTGCACAAACACAGATATAAACACCTACACCTGCACATGCACAGTGCCGTACCTCTCTAGTCTCTTATCTTATGCAAGAAAAAAAGATTGCTTGATCTATATGTGTCAAAAGTATTTTATTCTACTCAGTCAATTCCAGCAGATATTACTGTATATATCTCATTAAGCAATCGGAGCAGAGTGCTTGCTCAGTGATTGCAGCTCAGGAGATTAATACAAATGTTCTCTGTAATAGCTTAAAGGCGTGGTTCACCCTTTTAGTATGTTATAGAATGGCAAATTCTAAGCAACCTTTCAATTAGTCTTCATTTTTTATTATTTATAGTTTTTTAATTATTTCCCTTCTTCGTCTTATTCTTTCCAGCTTTTCAAAAATTGTTTCTATTCAGCCCCTCCTATTCATATTCCAGTCTCTCATTCTAATTAATGCATGGCTGCTAGGGTAATTTGGACGCTAGCAAACCGATTGCTGAACATGCAAACCGGAGAGCTGCTGAATAAACAACTAAATAATGAAACATGAGAACCAATTGCAAACTGTATCAGAATATCACTCTTTACATCATACTAAAAATTATTTAACAACCCTTTTAACTAATAAATGATGCACGAACAGCGAGGGGCATGAGGAGATATAGTGATAGCAGTTATGTGTCTATTGCCTATAACCCTCTACCAGTTTCAGTTTCTCAGTTGATGAAGTATAGCCTAAGGGCCCTTAAATACAGGCATTTATTCTTGCTTCCCCTTGCAGTGGCATTACCTTGTGGTTGAATGAACAAAAACCCACCACATGGGAATGTAAGAGTAACTAGGGTGTTGACTGCCTTTTGAATGTGTGCTGCAGGGAAAGTAAGTGACAAGTGCTGTACAAATCAAAGGGTTAGTTTACAGAATCCAGGCAGAATATACAGTATTGTGTGTCTATTTGTTAGGAAACAAAGCCATAGAAAGCATACAGGTCCATGCATTAAATGGGACTTTTAGCATGACATAGAGAGTGATATTCTGAGTCAATTTGTAATAATTTGAATTATTTATAGTTTTTGAGTTATTTAGCAGCTCTGCAGTTTGCAATTTCAGCAATATGGTTGCTAATGTCCAAATTACAATAGTGATAATAATATTTAGTTCAAAACTGGCACTACTCAAAGCTATGCTGAAATTATTGTTTACTTTACAAACTATAAATTAGTCCTTTAACACAGGGGTCCCCAACCGTGGGGCCATGGCCCAGAAGTGGGAACGGCCAGTCCTGAACTGGGACGCAAGTCTAGTGCCAAATTAACGAGGTGCGTCAAATTGTACGCCAGTGCTCCAGAATTGGACGCCACCCCCTCTCAACCTCCCCTGAATCCCTTGTGACCCCTGACCCCCCGGTCCTGGCAAAAAAATTTGGCGCTACACAGATCTCTGGGCCAAAAAAAGGTTGGGGACCCCTGCTCTAACAAAAGGATTCAATTAATAATTATTTTATGCTGCTTCAAAGGAACTATGGCTAAAATGAAAGGTAAGGGGAGCCCAAGTCTGAGGATCCAATTTTACTTACGTGAATGAAACAATACAGAATGTGAAGGAATGGTATAAGTATGGCAGATTCCTCCTCCCATGATGCATATGAGAAGGTGTTCTCTCCCACAGAATACCCTGCAAGATACATAATCACATGTCAACAGGTTAGTGATCTTGCAAGCAGGGGAAGACAAAAGGAATGTTGCTGGCTCAGTGTCTCACTTGTCTGTTGGTTCATCTCTACTCAATGGATTAGTACGCCTATAGCTCAGGATTAAAATGTATATTCATGTCAAGAGCATGTTATTAAATGGAAGCAAAATTATCCTATACCTAAATCAATAGAGCCTGCCAACCCCTCTCTGCCCCCTGGTCCCAGTTATGTATGTACAGTCACAAAATTAACAATTTATTTAATACTTTCTGGCATCTGCCAACCAGAAGAATGGTGGGCTACTCAGCGCGCTCAAAGGCAGACTGAAATTAAAGAAAAACATTGCTAAGCAGAAGAAAGCTAACTGTAAACTGAGTAGTGGGTTGCACAGGGCAAGGGAAAGGCTGCATTTAGAAAAAAAAGCTTAAAAATTAAAAAGAAAATAGGCTGAAGATATTGAAATTGAACTGTGGCAAGTGCAAAATTATGAATGCACATCGTACAGTAACGTGTTTAATAGAATAGTCTTGAAGATTTTTTTGGATAACAAGCTGTACATCTCTAGGGAGTATCATTCAGTTGATACTACAGCAAATAAAGTTCTGTGCATTAAGTCAAGGGATGAAAACAGAGTTTTGCATCTTTATAGTTCAGTGGTAAGGCCTTACCTTGTGTATGCACTGCAGTTTCGTGCTCCAGTCCTTGAGAATAATATAAGTGAGCTAGAGACGTGCAACTAAACTAGTAAAAAGAGAGAAGGATGAAACTATGATTAGTAATTAATACAGATAATTACTACATGGCAGCAAAGAAACCAGTGCAATTAGCATCAGAATTTAATAATCAGCCCTGTAGCATCAGCTTATATTACAGGCCAGCCTCATTTTCTGTTTGATAATTAGTGACAACCCCTAAGCTTAGCTTCTCAACAGCTGCTCAGAGCCCACTGAGCATGTGAGTGTCAAAGACACTTTCCAAGATGGTGACCCCCTGTGACAAGTTTGAAGTCCTGGATCATTGCTGCTATTGAAAGGCTAAAACTTTAGGCTGGTGCAATAAATTCAGTATATAAAACATGGCTGTTTTATCCATATTCATTTTTAGGGTTTAGTTCTCCTTTAAATGTTCCCAAACATTGGACAGCTGGTCCTGCATTGCTGGGTGAATATTTGCATTTAGTGGTTCGTTAGCATATTTGCCTTATTATATATCCTCATTAGATTGAACTTCTGTGTACCAGAGTGGGGACAAAAAGCAAAAGGGCAATTGGGAAGCCCCATCAATATTGCTCTTTAATCCTACCCATGAGGTATAAGGGCCAGTTTAAAACTGCAAGTGCAGTGTGCAAGGTGTGATTTCGGGTAGTTTCAATGTTTTTACCGACAATGCAACATTTAATAATAATTCAAGGGTAATTGCAGCTGCGTGGCTGGAGTTGTGTTTGGTGCAATTGCATCCAAATTGTTTATAAATGAGTAATTATGCAGAAAATGTTTGAAAAACAGCATTTCTGACATGATGCATTGTGAATTTTGATGCAGTGCACAGCCGGAAACCCTACAGCTACCCCCACTTTGCGTCAATCATGCAACAACTACAGCTAAATTTGCATGACCGCTTTTGCCCTGCACTTTGTATATGAGCTATAAAGTGTTTACAATGATTTTACAAAAATATGTGTAGCGAAACAAACAGGCATAAACACAGAAACACAAACTGACTAATGACATGAGTATAATGCTCCCAATACGTGAAACAGGAGCTAATGGAGGCTGTGATCATCATTCGGATTCCAGTAACTGCATAAATTGCTCATAGTCTGACAGCATCAGTTGTGGGTGTTATTGCTGCTCATTAAAGTGAATTACGCATCAATCAGCCATCGGAGAACACTTTCAGCCAATGGAGGATGCTATCTGGAAGTCAGTGGCTGTTAAATGGAAAAACAAAGCTCCACCAGTAAGAACTTCTCACCCTACCTTGTGCTGTCTTGCTCTTTGTTGGATTTCGGGGAATTCATGCAGGTTGGGTTATATGTGCCATGTAAATAAACATGACTATACACAGGGTTGGACTAGGCTGGTAGGACACTACAAAAAAACCTGGTGGCCCCCAGCCTTTATGGCCTCTTCCAACTCAAACCCGCTTCATGTGGATGATGTGGCTGCTCCTCCACTCATTTGTAGTCACCTGCTCTCTGCTGTTAAGAAGAAGAAAGGTAATGGTATGAGGCTCTGCACAGGCGGGGAGGGAATCAAATGCCGGGAAGTTGGCCCTTGAGGTCCGTCAGGCTGCAGCTCCAGTGGGCTCTAGACACATGACGCTGACCATACACATTAAGATCTACTTGTTTTGCAAGGTTTGCCAAACAATTGGATCGACTCAATTTGTTCCAGAATGTAGATGACCATTCAATAGCCTATGGGATCATCAAAAACATAAATGAAAATGAGACATTTTCATGGCTTTTGATGACTTTGTATTCACATAAAGAACAGGAAACAATAAGGAATAAATGTCCCTCCCATATATGCCAATTAAGGATACAATGAATTAACTATTCTGTCGATTTGTGAATCTGAACCATAATTTGCAGGCTGTATGTTTTCCCTGCTTGCATGGGGGTAGCATGATCATGCTTCCCGCACTTTTGGGAGACACCATTGGGCATGTGAATAAATTGATCTGTCAGTTCTTGGGATACTAATCAGGCCATAAATCTGCAGATGCAATATCTGTGATGCTGCCCAATGTAAGGATAATGAACACCCTAACAGCAAACACTGTAAGAAATTAGAGAGATTGATGTTTTGTTTGTAAGGACATGTTTTATTTATCCACATTTTCATATATCAAACTGTGCTGTATGTATAAACAGAAAGCTGAGCTTGCACAGTGCTGTTTCATTTGCAAAGAGATACATTATGTAAAGGAAGTAACAAGAATATGTGTTTCTGTTATTAGTCCAGGGGAGCTGGAAGAACTGAGCTTCACAACATTTGGGATTCTGTCATGATTTTTATGATGTATTTTTTCTAAATTACACTGTTTACACTGCACATAATTCACTCTACAATATAAAATGTCATTCCTGAACCAGCAAGTGTATTTTTTTTAGTTGTAATATGGGTGTGTAGGCTCCATCTCAGGTCATTTTGCCTGATCATGTGCTTTCAGAAAGAGCCAGCACTTTAGGAGGGAACTGCTTTCTGGCAGGCTGTTGCTTCTCATACTCAATGTAACTGAACCTGTCACAGTGGGACCTGGAATTTAATATTGAGTGCTGTTCTTAGACCTACCAGGCATCTGTTATCCTGTCTTAGGGGGCTTATTACCTTCCCATTGTTCTGTTGTTAGGCTGCTGGGGGGGGGAGGGGTTGATTTCACTCTAAATTGCAGTAAAGAGTGACTGAAGTTTATCAGAGCACAAGTCACATTACTTGGGGCAGCTGGGACACTGACAATATGCCTAGCCCCTAAGTCTTTACTTACCCTTCGGTGCAAATTCCATCCAGCAGAGTTCACAGCAGCCATCTTCTTCTCTTCGGTAAGCTTCGGGTCTTCTTTCTTCACTTCGGCAATCGCTGTGACTTTCGCACATGCACAGTTGTCCCGAAGCTGAAGATTGCTCCAACTGTGCATGCGTCGATACGCCACTCTCATTCTGAAGATTACCAAAGAGAAGATGGCTGCCGTGAACTCTGCCGGACAGAGTTCTCCAGGAGGGCCCTTGAATTCTGGACACCCAGTCTGATCCAGCTGCATAGTGGGTAAAAAAACATAGCAATTTGCTACCACAAATAACTTTTTGTACCGTGCACTTACACTAACTCATAAATGAGCCTTTGCATCTTTTTAACTTTACCAAAATGGTTAACTGCTTTCCTTGCTGATAAAGTACTAGTTTTCTAGGACAACACTTCAGTACTGAAGTATCATTTTTAGCTGAGCAAAAACATTGTTTCCAAATGTACAATTGATCTGTATAAAGTGCCTGTAAGCCTTGTGAGTGGCCAGTTTTACAAAGAAACTGATTTAATTATGCCAAATAGAAAGAAGGGCTGAAGGTCAGACTCCAGGTTACACTTTATTACAAACTGCCGCCTGTGGTGACATTTGCTAAAATTTAAGTAGCAGAGTAGAATAAATTCAGAAGAGCAGCTGGTGAGGGCAAGCTTGTGTTTACACAGGTTCCCAGGTGAATATAAAGGCAAAGGAATGAACTAGCGATCAGCAGGAATTGGATATTAATGGGAACACACTGCACCTCCATGTACCTCACTGAGCTTTCAGAAAAGATGATTTCACTGTAAGATACTTATGTCAAAAACACATGAATAGACTGTGTTGTGCCCAAAGCCAAAATGGATCAGTCTAATCCGGTGCTACAGTTCTGACATTTATCTGCTCCTCTCTGATTATTCCAGAGGTCAAACACACAGAACTGAACTCTCCAGTAATGGGGTTTGGCAGAATAAGAACTTTGCAGAGCAACACTGGTTAATGGTTAAATCTGCCTCCATATCTGGTTAATTGGCATTAACTAACCGCATCTTAAAGTCTTGCTAACACATTTCTCATGGTACCAATTGGGTGTCTGCGTTTGCCTAGAACTACTGCAGTGCAACAGTAAATAAACTTTAGTTCTTCTCTGCTCTTACAGAATCAGTTATTATGGGTCTGTATTATTCAATCTACTGTTATACTGCCATTTTGCCTTCTGTACTAATGAATCCATAACTGCCAGATTCACATTTCTTTTTTTTATAATGAGCTCTTTGCTTACATGTAGCTCCTTTGAAACTGAGCCTTGTGCTTGGCCTGTTGAGGATGCTCTTTCATTTGTTACTCTAGTGTATTGTTATTATTGACACGGGACTCTATATCAGCGAGCAGAGCAACGTCGATACTGCACTGTGTTCCACAGACGGATAAGAGATGGAAGAATTCTCTGGATCTGAGAGCAAACGTGAGGGAATGGATAAGAAGAATTTTAAAATTGTACAATTATGATAGAATATCTGTATTTTGCAGTCATTAGACATATATTGCATTGTGATGAAACAATGCAATAAAAAATATTGGGGTCCTTTACTACCAGGGTTGGACTGGAGGGCCTGGGGCCCACTGGTGCTGTCTCAGGGCTCATCTCCTGCCCCCCGCCCCTGCCACAAGCCACCTTCAAAACCCATCCTCTTCCCCTCCTTTTGCCCTCACTGCTCACTGGCGTACCTGTATTTTTGCCGCAACCTGCTTAGAGAGGGAGGTCAGCGGCAGGAACAGCAGACAGACTTGGACAGGGAGTGGGTCTGGGCCGGTAGGGCCCGAGAGAGCCAGGGTCCTCTGGGTTTTTTTTCCCAATGTCCCACTGGCTCAATCTGACCCTGTTTACTACATGCAAGACAATGCGCAAAGTGCAAACAAACGTGCAATATGCCCAACACAGAAATGCTACAGGTCTGTCCGCCCAAAATAGAATGCAGAGACTTGCATTGCCCTATAGTGTTGGCTTCATTTGGCAGCATTGTATTCATCAAGTCAGGCAGGCTTTGGCACAGGCAAATTTATATATAATCAATCAGAAGAAGAGGACAAATCCACGGCAGTAGTCTTAGACTGCAAATAATATTTGTCTGGGGAAGTGAAAAAATATAGATATGCAAGTTTGATGCTAAGTGCAGAGAGTAGCCAGATCGTGGACAGAAGTGCTTTCTAAATAATACACTTGAGCAACAAATGAAAGAGTATCCTCAACAGGCCTTGGTTTCAAAGGAGCTACATGCAACAAAAGAGCGTTATGGATTCATTAGTACAGAAGGCAAAATGGCGGTATAACAGAAGATTATATAATACAGACCCTTAATAACTGATTATGTAAGAGCGGAGAAGTACTTCATTTCCCTGCATTTTACTCAAAATGCATGAAGACAAATACAGAGGATGCCCCATAACATACAGAATAGGGCCAGTATTATTACTTATTGGCAGGAAAGGGATCTGCTATGTGGAACACCTGAAACTGTAGATGTTTTCTGGATAAAATGTCTTTCTATAATGTGAAGCACAATATCTAACGCCAATAGGATTGTTTTGCCAACAACGAGCTATAGCAGCTAAATTATCAGGTGCAAGATACTAGGGGTGATTTACAGGCACACCCATGGGTGCTCTAAAATAGACACAAGGGAGAGTCAATAAGGTCATTAAAGGGCATGTAAAGGCAAAAAAATAAAATAAAATTTGAACTTTCTTAAATGAAAAAGAAATCTATCTCCAATATACTGTAATTAAAAAATGTCTACCGTTTTTTATAAGAAACCTGGTTGTATGCACTGAAATTCTCCCTTCATTTTACTTGCTCTGACTGCTGCGGATAGGAAATGGTCCCTAACTGCTCTGCAGGGAAACTGATCATATGTTCAAAAGAACTCAAGTAGCTTTGTTTGTTTCCCTGTAGAGCAGCTAGCGACCGTGTAGAGATTTGTATCCACAGACCAAGTACAGTCTGCATATTCTAATTATTAATCAGTCCTTCTGTATCAGCTTCAATGGCAGATACTTGCTGTTTTGATCATTTATGACGATCCCTAAGCTTAACTTCCCAACAGAAACCCAGACCCCACTGAGCATGTGCACAGTCTTGGTCTTGCAGAGATGTTTAACAAAGTTACAAGATGGTGACTGCCTGTGGCCAACTTGGAAAGAATAAATAATTTGTTTAAGTAGGCTTCTGGTGCAGTAAGTTTATGTTTAGTAAACAAAACACAGCATTTCTAGCATAATTCTATTTTAGACTTTAGTTCCCCTTTAAGGTACTTGAGTTCAAACACGCTCCTGCACCTCCACTATTCATCCTGCCTCTTCTGATGAACAGTGCACCATTTGCACCTACTGATGCTCAGGAACCCTGGAATATCATACCCTGGGCATGGCCTAAGCAGTCCCCGGTTTCCCACAGCGAGTTGGGTCAACAGAGAAACCAGATTTGCACCAGTAGATCAGATGCAAACACTGTTTCGAATGTGAGCTCCAGAAGTGACCAAAATCCCATGCGCATCAAAACACAAATGCAATTATGATGGGCTCAGCTCAAAGCATAACAAAATTTTCACTGGAATTATGTGAAGGAATACTACAAAAATAAAAATTTTCATTAAAAACCACTACTGTCTTTATATTGTTTGCTGTCCCAGTCTGACCCTGGCTAGCTAATGTTATAGCATATTCTAGGAGCGTGAGAGAGTCAGTAATAGAAATAGCAGTCTGTGCTCCAACAAGGATTGATAGCTAGTGGTAGCTCTCCCCTAGGCTCTGCCAGGCTAAAACACATGCTCCCTTGTGTTCTGTTTTAAAACACCAGCTGCAGGGAGCACAGGAAAGAATGCAGACAACTCTTCCTTATGCAGACAGTTAATAGGATTCAATACACTCACGGCTAGTAGAAATACTTTCGGAAGTTCCTCATTAGGGCTGTATTCATCCAGTGATGTGACTCAACATGAACATCATCTAGGGACATAAAAAAGAATAATATCTGAGGGCTGGTTGACAAGATGGCAGCTTTTAATCTTCATGTTGGTTGGCAAAGATGGGTGGCAATTCCTTTCCTGCTGATTGATAAAATTGTGACCAATGGTCCGCATCAAGAGACTGACAACATCACACGTATGAGTACATGTTGTGGGAGACTATTGGGTATTTTAAGGCTATTCAGTTTGAGGGACACTTGTATATGGTATCATTGATTAAGAGGGTGGAAGGCCCCTGAAACGTTTGACTTTGTACTCCGCACAATTGAAAATCTCCCTTATGGACATGTGCTGACACATGAATACAGGTAGAACACATCATGCTTGCTACCTGAGTTCTGCACTTACATGCTAATATGTCATTAGGGGTCCCTTTAAATGAATGAGCTCCTTCCTGTGCTCCCCTGCTGCTGAGTGCTTTAAAATGGAATGCAGGGAGTGCAGTTTTAAGCACTAGTATGTGCGAAGGAGCCACAGTACTGAACAGGAATTCAGGCTATATTCTTCTCCCTGATCCATTTCTGCTGTTGGGAATCCAGTACCACATTTGTTACAAACCCAAGAAGAACCTTAAACCTACCAGGCCATCTCATCAAGGGTGTCATAGATCCTATATATGCCTATGACTGTAACTGATATTTATTACTATCTACCTCAAGTCTTGTGAGTAATAACCCTGCAGAGGTTTGATAAGAAAGTGTTAGTTCTGTTTGGTTTGCAAAACCCTCTGTCTTTATATTTTGCACAACAGCAAGAGTGTTATAATTGCACAACACTCTCATTTCACTCATCCACATAGCAAAACTCCATCCTGGGTGAGAGAATCCAATGTAACTTGTGTTCTATCTGAAGTATTTGGGAAAACCTGTTTTTAGCCAAGATGTGGTTATGATATTTTACATCTTTCTGGATAACAGGCCTATGACTAAAGGTGGGGATGCCTGAAGTGTGCCAGGCAGTTTATACTTTTTGAATAGTAATAAATAATACTTTTTTAATGGCATCTGATAAGGATGTTGCAGCATTTTGTCTTCAATATCCTAATTGATTTCCAGTTAATGGATAGCATACCTGTAATGCATTACCATCACATAATTTGTTATTGACTTGCTGAGCAGATTACCAATTGATAATATACTGTGTGTTATTGATATATACACATAATTTTCATGCAAGAAAGCAATTAAATGTACTGTAAGTGTGTTGGACTGTATAGATCTCTCCAGCAATGGGGTTAATTAGGCTTGGGAATTAATCAGTGCGGCACTAAACGCAACTATTTTAATTGAAATAGACGGCTCCTGCAGTGGCTACAGGGTAGTTCCAAAGGGACATGCTTAGTCCTGTCTTGGAAATCATGAAATCAAGGATAAATTATAGCCTGGGACTTATTTTCTTATTTGCACATGCATATTTAGCTTTATGATCTATTGAAATATTGTAGGTCAGCAATGCATATGGTGCAATCATAACTATATTGAGTATCCACAAATACAGTAGGGTAACTAGTGTCCTTATGTAGCGACGAGTGAAAATGTCCAGCAAGGTTTAATCATGAAAAAACACCCATAGCCACCAATATATTTTGTGTTAAAAAAGTCACTGTGAAAAACCACCACGGTGACGTTAATGCCATTTACAAATTTTAGCCGTTTTTACAAAACTGGCAAAGGGAAAGGACACAGATTCGCTCATCAAGCTTTTGACTAAAGACATTTTGCCAGGGCTTACACAGTTGCATCTCCTTTAATGAAACCGTTCCATTGTCCAAAGGCATATGGGGGCAGATTAATGAACCCTCAGGCTTCACACTGTTTGGGAACCACACACATACTGTGTAAACGCTCCATTGGGGCTGCAATTGGCTATACCCTTGTTTAGCAACTTTTCTTAAAATATGAATGTGTTGTGTTTATTTAGTGTCAAGATCAAGGCAGGAATCTGAAAAGGTGAGTTAACCTCTCCTACACCGCTCACAACGGAAACAGAAACTGAACTGATTCCAGTGGAGGAGTGAAATAAGTGAAAACGAGTGCAAGAAAACATTGCTCCCATGAAGCAGAGGTACCAAATTTGCAAAAAGAAAATCAGAATTGAAAATGAGGCCAAGAGAGCAGTCATAGGTCAGGCGGGTAATCAGGAAACAGATTAGTCAAAGGGAACTTCAGTATTAGAAGTTATCAGTCTCAGAGTTCAACCACTAGTTGCAGAACACTGCCCAAAGTCTTGCAGGCCTTACAGACCTGCTTTAAAGTGAATGCATGTGCACAAGCGCTGGAGCCTGCCAAAGATGTATGTGCCATAAGGCTAGACCAGGATCCACTGCAGTAGAGGCCTGACATTCAGTGAGGCAGAACAAACAATGGAACATACAGTTTCACACTAAGGAGCATCAATTTCTAGTGCATCATCAGTTTATTATAGAAGGACAAATACTTATGAGGCAGAGCTACTGTAAAGACAGAGTTTCAATAAACATCACACTATGCAAATATGGAATAATGTTACTGATATGCATTTGTACAGATGATGGGTTAACAGTTCATCCCATGTTGCAAGGATGGGGGAGTAGCAGAGTGTTGCCTTGTTGGGTTTGTGCTGCCAGGGGCCCTGGCACTGTTGAGAAATAAAGCAGGATCTGCTTCAGGCAACAAGCCACCCTCCCACGGGCACAGACTGCCCATATCTTGACTGAGAGAAACATGGGATAGAAAGAAGGAAGAACAATCTATATAGAAGGGTAATTACAGGATATAGTTGGTACAACCTTGCAATGCAATTTCTCCTTCAGGTTTCTCATGTCATCTCATATTCCCATATTGCCTCTTCTAATTCCATATAATATTCTGCATCTCTTGATCCCACCTAAACTCCTGCTTGCTTTCCCCCAGGTATAAAATAAAATAACTCAAGGCCAGGCCTTTGATTTACCTCATTTACCTCCTGAGAAGCTCCTGTGCTGCCATTTATTGTAATTATCCTATTCTCAAGAATGGGAAATCCTTTATATGCTCTGTCAGAGCTTGGGTGTTTGATGCCACACTCATACTTCTTTCCTTGGCTACCCCCTGGCAGCATTCACACATAAATGGGTGGCTCCAGAACACAATGTCTGTGATCTACTGATCTCCAACTCAACATCTACATTTTGATCTGTGTCATTCAATAGTGGAAATAAGTTCTGATTTGAGTAGCTTCTTTTAGCTAAAAATGGAACGACTAGCTCCCCAAAGTTGGAAACTGCCATCTATCCATCACCATTTCAGCAGCCTCTTTAGTCTCCTATCAGGTAATCTTAGTGCTAGTTTCTGCACATTGAATTTACAGGTTTATAGTGTAAAGTCAATAAAAAAAATATCCTTCAGGCAGCAGTCTTTCTTTATCAGATCCCTCAAGAGTGAACAAATGCTGTCAAATCTGGATATACACAACAACATGAAAATAATCACAATATCTGTGCATCTACCTTTATTGAGATGTCAGCTCTATGTGTAGTAGATCTTCCTTGATCCTACCTCTGGTGCAATCACTGGAGACTGGATTGAGGAAGATCGGAGACATCTCAATAAAGGTAGATGTGCTAGGTTGCATAGAAGTAATGGTGAGCTGAACCTTTCTGGTGCCAGTGCTTTCAGCCTTTTTTTGTTCTCTCAGCAGGCAGAAATCATTTTTGCTTTTCCATTGTGATAGATTTATTTTCAGCAAGCATTTCTGCTGTTTTTTAATATATTCCTTGTATTCTGAGTTTGCATTTTCATATAAATAATATATAAATGTAGGGACCCTGAGACTTGGGTGTAGTTTACTCAGGCAGTTTCCCCTCTATATTTGGACACCTAAGGGTCCTTAAGTAACTCAGGCAGCTATGTCCCTTTTCCTGGGTCCATATTAGTTCCTGGAGATTGTCCACTAGATGGCACTGTGTAACAATATAAAAGGATATAGCACCATGTGCTCAGGGTCTTACTCCTGCCTCCCAGAGAGGTGTTACAGGGCGAAGGTCTGGTTCCTCTAAAGTTAGGTTTAGCCAATGGTAGTAGTCACTGTGATAGTCACTCTAGGAGTGAAAGGCAGCTCAGGGCAGCTAGCGAGCAGCTGTGGCTCCACCAAGGAGAAATAGTGGGGTTAGGACCCCGTGGTATGTACACCACTAGATCAGGGATTACAGTGGGTGAGTTGAGGACCAGATAGGATGCCAAGACCCAAGACCCCAGGCTGAATACAGTGGGTGAGGTGAGGACCAAATTGGGTGCCAAAAAACAAGACCCCAGGCTGTGAAATCCAGGACCTAGAGCTATCCACCTGAGAGGAGACATTACCTAGTGAGAGGGTAACTATCCTGTTTGAAACGTGAATCATTGCTGTGGGCTATCTATCTTGCATATTGTTTTTATCATCCCACTGGAGGGGTTATCAAAGTATCCTACTACGCTGTCCGTTCAATAAATAAGTTGAAGTTTGCTGCAAAGAACTGTGTCTGACTGAATCTCCTGCTGCACTGAACAACACCAGGTACCGGGAGTTGCAGGGAGTTGCACGGGTACATTGGGGGTCCTGGGCACAAGCTAAGCAGTTAGCAGGGTCACACACGTTCCACAAATCCACAGCTGAAGCTACACCTACGGGTGCGCTACATAAAGTTCTGTATATTAGAGCAAATGTATAATGTCAGACATTAGCTGCATTTAGGTGTGGGGAAAGAGCACTGCTAGTCTGTTACAATTAAGGAAGGGCCAGGCCACCATGTTCACAGCTCACACATGATCACTTTATGGTCAATGAAACATGCACCAAAACCATATGAAACTTTGAAACTGACTGCTTGCTATATACAGGTGGGTCTTGGTAGTGCTGTGCTTTGTTGAAGCTGCAAGTTCTGAGGTTCTGCCACATACAGACTGGCCATTTTTTTGCATTCAATGTGCTGTTTTCACGTCAGCTGGATAAATAGCCAAAACCTAATAAAGGGCATGTAACTCGAAGTGTGGGAAACAAGCACCGCTCTGACTTGGCAAACATCATCTGCAGCCTCCTGAAACTTCATCTCTTACTTTTCCATGTTGACAATGTAAAGTTCTTCCATAACTATTGTATAAAATACCTCACATTTTCTTACTGCCCCTCTCCTGTTTTGCTGTTGCCTCTACTCTCAGGGGTCAGAATTTTTCTTATGCCTGCCAAGTCTCTGCTATGGTTATTGAAGTAAATGTCTGTTTCATTGTTTGGAGTTTGGGATTGTGAGGTTTCTATTGCCTATACATCTGGAATACCATCCCTGAATTCCTTTGTAAGGAACACTCTCTTAAACGGAGATTTCACCTTTAAAACGCTATTTTTCAGTTCAGACTTTTTTCCCAATTACTTTACATCTTTTATTTTTTTACAGTTTTCTCAAGATTTAAGTTTAAAGATTAATGTCCCTTCCTCTGGTGTTTCAGTCTGGCAGCTCAGTGATCCAGGTACAGATTCTGAACTGTTCCAATTTGTTAAATTGATTTATTCATTTCTCAGCAGTATCTAAGGGATTATTAGCAAATATTTTATAAATTCTAACAGCTGCCTGTTGGAATGGAAATTATGGATTCTGCTCAGCAGGGCCAAAAATAAGAAATGTATCAACTAATGTATCAATTTAGTACAGTTACAGCCGTTGTTACATTGGAATCTACGCATGACACCTGGGCCCTATCAGGAGATCTACCTTGATAACGTGGCTGCAATGTTTTGACCACGCCCGTTTTTTGTGGCCACACCCCATACTTACTATGTTAATTTTACCAAATTTGGTAGGTTAGGAAAGTTTGAACACACTCCCATCCCCTCTGTGCTTGTTGCTCTCAGCCCTCCCTTCCCCTCCTTGTCCATCTCCGTGCTTACTGCTGTGAGCCCGATCTCCCTCCCTTCCGTGTCTGTTGCTGTGAGCCCGACCACCACTTCTGGACTCAGCCCCCCCACCCCGCATTATGGGGTCTGCGGGACCTTAAATATGCCACTGGATACAATAAAGAAAGTATTTGCTGTGTAGAACAGAAGATTGACTATTAACTGAAATGCCAATTAGCACTCCAATAACTGAGACGTTATTAAAATCACTGCAGAAACGGGCAATGAGTGAAGCACAACATGCCAGTAAAATCACTGCCAATAGCCAATAAGCACAGTGTGTGTAATGCAGCATGTGTGATGCAGCCTGTGTGCTTACGTATATAATACAGTATGTAGGTGTCTCATGGGGATCCAGTGATCAGGTAGGTGCTTGCAGCCCTGCTCACATGCTTTATGCTCAGACAGTGACAGGTGGGTGCAGGGAGGTGACTGCCCTTTTCCTCTGCTCTTCCCCATCTTACATAGTAACATAGAAAGTTAGGCTGAAAAAAGACACACGTCCATCAAGTTCAACCTTTAAACTTTTTTTTTACTGCCTAACTGCTAGTTGATCCAGAGGAAGGCAAAAAAACCTGAAGCCTCTCCAATATGCCGAGGGGGAAAAAATTCCTTCCAAAATGGCAATTGGACCAGTCCCTGGATCAACTTGTACTAATAGCTATCTTCCATAGCCCTGTATTCCCTCACTTGCTAAAAAGCCATCCAACCCCTTCTTAAAGCTATCTAATGTATCAGCCTGTACAACAGTTTCAGGGAGAGAATTCCACATATTCACTGCTGTCACTGTAAAAAACCCCTTCCGAATAATTAGGCGGAACCTCTTGTCTTCTAAACGGAATGGGTGACCTTGTGTCAGCTGGAAAGACCTACTGGTGAATAAAGCATTATCTTCCATCTATTCTCCCTCCTTCTGCTTTTCTCCCCCCAAATATCATTCTTTCCCGTCTTCTTCCCCTCTCTCCTCCTGCTCTTCTTATCCCCACTCACCTTCCCTTTCCCTCTTTTCTACCCCTCTCTCATCCTGATATTCCCATCCTCCCTCTCCTGCCCTTCATAAACTTTTTACCCCCTTTCTCCCCTACTCTCTTACCCCTGGCTCCTCCCATAGCTTCATCATGTCAGACTTCCAAAGGAGAGGGATTGGTACTATTAATGTGACTTGGAAGAGTCGGGGGACCTCCTTGATAAACATCTCCAATGGCTCTCAGACTGTGACGCTGTGCAACGTGCAAGGAAACCCCCCCTCCCCCAAGCTGTCGTATCACTGTTACTGTGCTGCGAGAATCAGGGAATATTGGTTTGGGAGCTTTTGTTTTGGTGTGGTCATGCAGGGCCCCTATGGGCGCAATAGGGACAATTGGCCTAAGACCGGCACTGGTTCGGAAACCTCCTCTGAGCAACCTGTTCCACCTGCAACAATGGACGCAGCCCTCATTCAACAAACACCACTACCCCGCCCCTCTGTCGAACATGCCGCTGCCAGGCCCGGATTTGTGGAGAGGCCACATAGGCCCGGGCCTCGGATGGCAGGATTTTAGGGGACGGCATGCTGCCCAACCACACCCACATTGGTTCAGAAATTTTAATTTCCTGTGTGTCAATTCCCATTGCTCTGTCCTGATGAAAATTTGAGCAAATAAAAAGGAGGGGACAAGGCGACAAACAACAGCGGGCCTAGGGACGCTACGTAAATCCGGCCCTGTCCGCCGCTCTTTGGATCAAGCAAGAGATTCTTGCATGACTTTTGGTTACCCAGCTTGTCTATCACAGAGAAGTGATCCTCCCATGGCTTTGAGGCACATATACATGCAGAAGGGTTGCAATGGATATAGCAACGCCAGCCCTTCCCCTCTTCTGTGAGACCGTCTTCCCCTCTGCTCTCCTGTCAGCCAAGCCAGCGCACTTCCAACTTAGTTCCCAGGTCAAGGTCTACCAGGAACTTGATGACGATCTACTGGTAGACCGCCAACATTCTGGGCACCCCCGAGTTACAGAGTCTACAACCCAAACCCTTCCAGAGCTACTTCAGAAAGACAGAAGAAGAAAAATTAAGCTGTAAACTTCAATATTAGAGAAATAGTCACAAATAGAATGTAAATGAAAAAAGGCTTTATTTCTGATGAACGATCTGAAACCTTATTGAAAAAAGTGTCGGAAGGTGCACAACCCCTTTAACCCTTGAGTTCATGTAGAAGTCAGTAGGAGCAGTCTATGGCAAAGTGTTTTGTCAATGTGAGTTTTTTTTTATTTTTTGACCCAATGAAAACAATATAGTAAAAACCCAAAGTATTTGGATTTTTTAATAAATAAGCAAAAATGTGAGTATGAAATGTGAATTTATAAGTATAAAAAAAACTCTAATGTTAAACAAATTTGAATATTTATATATGAGTAGTTGTTGAGGTTTTTGCATATGTCAACTGAGCTGATCCCACTTTCATGTATACACAGGTCCCAATGAGCCTTCAGCACCTATGCCAAATAATTATAGCTTCTCATCTGCCTCCGGTTTATACTCCATCCACTTCTTAACCAAAAACACAGCCTGGGCTGGTCCCCTTTCCGGCCGATGCTCTGCTCTTTCTATTTTTTTCGCTCCTGTGCATGCACGTGAGCGCCACCTTGCGTATGCGCAGGAGTGCTAAGTCGGTGCCGCAACCGGCCAGCATGCTTAGGGTGCCTGTGCGGTGCGGCCTGCCCTGAACACAGCATTGATTATTATTCTGGCAAACCCATACCTCCTGCACCACTAAATCCCTAATTCCTCTATGTTGTAATATGTGATAGACCATGGAGATTGCTTGTTTTACTTTTTATTCCTCTGCAGAAAATGTTGATGCTTAACAAAGGCATCTAATTATTATGATTACTAATCTGCAAATTGCAACATGCATATGCAAATTAGCCACATGTCCAGCCCCAAATCATGGCTACATGTGTATCTGCCTATAAGCAAGCAGGACAGTTTCCCCAAAGCAGCTGCTTGTCATCATGTTAGAGTGTAGCCTTCTGTATTAACTTATGTTTAACTACACTGAAAGTGTGGTTCTTATTCTTCTTAAAATCCCACTTGTGGCAGAAGGAAAGATGGAAGAGGTAACTCTCTCCCTGCTCCTCGTTCTAAAAGAGAACAGATGGAAAAACAGCTGTCTGAGCACCTGATCTCATTCTAATACAGCCGTAGGGATCCCCTACTATACACTACCTCTCGCGGTACAGAAATACACAAAGGAAGGACGACTCATTGAATTATATTACATTACAGTTGCTCTGTGATATGTGATGGGGCACTTTGTAATGATCCACTTGCTGCAGGCACAGACTGGCAAGCTGTGGGTTCTGGCAAATACTAGAGGGGCTGCTATAAGGTGCCATAGAAAGTCAGTTTTTAGTGGGCTGGTGGTGACTGTTTGGGCCTCTGTGTACTTGGAATGCCAGGACCAATTTTAATTCTCAGTGCTGACCTGACTTGCTGCATATAAGTGAAGGCTGGGCCCACAGTCAGTGTATATAACCTGTAACAAACTTACTTACTTACTTACAAAAGGGCCAAAGGTATAATTTGGAGTATTTCCAGAAATATATGAAAACTTTGGGTGAATTAACTTTGTATTGGTGAACAATTACATTTTGTTGAAAGTTTTGTATATCCACCAATGTATCGAAAGCAATTGTCAGGTTCAGACTGGTGTAAGTTGAGTGAGCGTGAGAGATTGTTAAGACAGCAGGCAGTGTGACAAAGGAAGGGTGTGCAGTGATCTTCCAGGACTCTGAACTAGGGATAGGCAGAAAGAGGTGGTACATGCACAGCATTGCCCCCCTTCCCCGCAGCATTGCACCCTAGGCACCTGCCTCTTCTGTCTACCTCTAGGTCCAGCCCTGCTGAGCAGTGACTTTTTGCATCTCATCATGTCATTTCTCCAAGCTCATATCTCACACAGCACAAGCAATTTCTTTATGGTGTCATTGTGCTGGTAAATTTATGCAGAGAATTTATGCAAGCCAAATTTCAGCACATTATAGGGTAATACTGGGCCAATACAGTGGAGTAACAAGATATTACTGGCCCCCACAGAAAATTATTTTTCAGGCCCCAAAAATGTCTAAAGGTTGACCTGTCTTACCAATACTTATTGAAATTGAATATGAATTAGGACCTTATGGGGCCCCTATACCTCCTGGGACCCAGCAGCCACAAGGTTTGCTTCCTATAGTTACACCCCTGGGGCAATAGTTGAGGTTTCCCTAGGATAACTCCCACCCCTGATCACCACCCCCAGCATCCCATAGCTCCTCCTTGGGAGTGGGTGGTGAGACTGCTTACCTGTTCCTGCACACTGAATCATGCACTGAATGGCTGGGGCAGCTGAGGGTGTAACTTAATTGTCCTGCTTCTCCAGGAAGTAATATTGTTATATAATACACAAAAGCCGAAAATATATTGTAAATTATATCCCTATAAACGTTGAGTAGTGATGTCATTTCTGTCACATGACTCACTGAAACTCCCCAGTTGCAAAATATCAGGATATTAGAAGTTACCTCGGAGATCCATGACATGTATAGGCCTTTGGCCTTTTATTTACAAGAGGGGGTACTTTATT
>CM044438.1:106617995-106641555 GCA_024363595.1 Xenopus borealis
GCCCTGAACTTTTCACTGCCAGCACGTAGTGGCTACGTGCTTGGCAGTGAAAGGGTTAAGCCATAATTGGTTTGAGAATGTTCCATAGAAACAACAAAGTGCCAGTAGGTGATGATTATGAAGTGTAAGCAGGAACTTTAGGGAAAAGATAATCAGCCATTACGGAAATATTAGAGAAACACTGGGGAATTGTTGAGATGCCACAACCAAGATAATATTTCCCTGAGCACCTAATTCAAAGAATGCATTAGTTCCTACGCTATTAGGAAGAGATAAAAAGGTGACATGATGGATTCTGGCTGACCCCTAGGTTTCTGTGGCTGTATAAACTGCAGGCCTTGGAGCCACAATTTAGAAGAGCAGAATGTAAGGGCAGGAGATGCTCAAGGTAAAAGATTCTAATTGTAGCTCTAATGATCCATTAAAGAACTAGAGCAGCTGAATGTATCCCCAGCATTTAAGAGGAATGTTCTTTCTTTTGTAACCCACATATTATTCTAACTCAGAATTAAATTATCAGGATTTTTCCCCCTACAATGCAGGGTTTTACTTTTATCCCAGAATTCAATTTTCAGTGCAGCTTCATGCTGAGTTCCATCCGGCACCATTGAATGAGATTCATAGGAACTCTAGCTCATTACCATGTGTGTTGTTGTGACCTGGCCCCAAAGCACAGGGTGAAGTTACTTTCGGCATGCCAATGCATGTGCCATTAATAATGCCAGGGGCGTAAATAGAGAGGAAGCAGACCCTGCATTGCAGGGGGGCCCAGGAGCATGGGGGGGGGGCAGTGAGGCTCTTATTAATGCACAATTTTAATATATTGGGGCAGAACAGGCCACCGCATCAATATTTTGGGACCCTAAATTGAATTTGCTGAGGGCCCAGTAACATCTAGTTAAGCCACTGAATAATGCCATTACCCTGCAATTCAGAAGCAGCTTTTGCCAAAAGGGTCTGGCGGACACTGAAATTAGAGGATGCTGGGTCGCACATTGGACCTCCCAGCAAGTACGTGCTCAAGCATGCAATGTTGTAAGCAAATTTAGCCTTCCACCCTTTGGCATGCTAGCGTGTTCCTATTCATAGCAATATGTGTAGCTAGGGATGCAATCTTTATTCCCATACAGGATACCGAGGTTGTCATTCATGTGTTGCTCACCGTCTGCTTTACCTGAATCCTTGTGGAAATTTGGTTGCATTATGTTAATCATCCATGCGGCAGTTACATGTTCCACTGTCCTACATTATTCTGATCACCTGGGACATGTTTCTTGTTTGAAGATTGATGATAGGATATACATTCCTTAGTTTTCTGGACTGAGTGTTGCTTATAGCAGGTTCCAAGGGCAAACTGAAATGAGAGGTGCCCTTCATCAATTCCAGGCTATATACTTTTATACAGCGTGAAAAAGCTTAAAGCTTTACAGTAGACAAGTCACTTACGACAACCAACATAACAGAAAACATCTTATGTTTGTCCTTGTTTCTATTTTTAGTTGTCTCCGATATATTAGCAGTTTTTAGACTGCAAATAGAGGGAACCAGTGGCTGCAGCAAATTAATCCTCCAAATAGAATCCCAGTTTATCGGTTGACTGAATGTAACAGAATTTGATGTAAACTTACTCAGATTGGTCTTTTCATACTTTTGCAATTTACATTCTCTGCTTAGAGCAGTTTAGACATTTTAGACTACTATTAGCAGGCCTTCGTCTCAAAAGCTTTCTTTGAAAGTCACTTAAAGGTCATGTAAAGGCAAAAAAATAAAATCCCATTTTTCTTTAATGAAAAAGAAACCTATCTCAAATATACTTCAATTAAAAAATGTGTACCATTTTTAGAAGAAACCTGACTACAGGCAGTGAAATGCTCCCTTCATTTACTTCTGTGGATAGGAATTATAAGATGGCCCCTAACTGCTGTGCAGGGAAACAATCATACCTATGAACAGCAGGGAAAGCCCTGCCTTACTTCCCAGCCATGCAGAACTCCAGCAGAGTTTCCCTGTAGAGCAGTTGGTGACGGTGTAGAGATTTGTATTGGATTTTATTTTTGCCTTTACATACCTTTTATGGTTTCCAACTCCAGCTGCAGGGACAAAGATCATGGAGACAGATTTAAACAGATAAACTGGGATTCTATTTGGAGGATTATTTTGCTGCAGCCACTGGTTCTGGAGAGTTGGAGAAAGTTTGTATTAAACAATACAAAAACTATAAAATCCACATTAGATTACATGACAACACAGGACCCAGTGCAGTCTGTATATTCTGATTATTAATCAGTCTTGCTGTATCGGCTTCTGAAAGATATTATTTGACTTGTGCTGTTTTGATAATCTATGACAGGGGTGTCCAAACTTGGCCCTCCAGCTGTTAAGGAACTACAAGTCCCACAATGCAATGAAGGAGTCTGACAGCCACAGTCAGGCAAATGCATTGTGGGACTTGTAGTTCGTTAACAGCTGGAGGGCCAAGTTTGGACACCCCTGATCTATGACAATCCCTAAGTTTAACCTCCCAGCTGAAGCCCAGAACACACTGGGCATGTGCACAGTCCTGGTCTTGCAAACATAAATCATTTGTTTAATTGCAGTAAGGGGGTGGGGTCTATGTAGGGTAGGGGGGTAGGGGATTTTACTATAAAAGGTTTGGTTCTCCTTTAAAGGGATTGTTCACCTTTTGAGTTTTTTTTTTAATTATTTGTGGTTTTTCAGTTATTTAGCTTTTAATTCAGCAGCTCTCCAATTTGCAATTTCAGCAATCTGGTTGCTAGGGTCTAAATTACTCTTAAAACCATGCATTGATTTGAATAAGAGACTGGATTATGAGGAGGGAAGGGCCTGAATAGAAAAAGGAGTAATAAAAAGTAGCAAAAACAATACATTTGTAGTCTTACAGAATATTTCTTTTCATATGAGGTCAGTGACCCCCATTTGAAAGCTGGAGAGAGACAGAAGAAAAAGGCAAATTATAAAAAAAAAAAACAAACAAACAAAAAACTATTTAAAATAAATAATTGAAAAGTTTTTCTTATAATTACTCATCCTATAACACACTAAAACTTAATGTAAAGGTGAACACCCCACCCCATAATCAGAAAGATTGGCTTAGGCTGAGGCGGAACTCTAATAAAACTTTTTATAGCTGAAAATAAAACACACTTTCATAAAATGACAATTTAATACACTTTTGGTACAAATTTGCAGTTGTGGTAGTTTACAGAACAAATATACTGAAACATTGCCAGAGATTTTTAAAGACAGATAAACAAATCCTGTTTGTATAGACCAAGAATACAGTAGGTGACAGATTGCAGCTTCAATATTAAAAAAATTAATTATCAGCAGCACTGTGCAATGTGCTTACATGTGCTGTTATTTTATTGGCAGGGTAAGAAGCTCATTCAACAGCCCTTATATTAGCGCAGGACATGTCACTATAAAGAAGAGCTGGGTTTTAACAGCTCAGCTCTTTTCCTGATTAAATGTGGGTCAATGTCCTAATGCAGTAAACTCAGTTTGATGTACTGCACTTGTGTTGTACGGCATCTGAACCCATAATGTGTACAGACATGCTCTAAATACAGTCGCAACACAAATCCTCAGCAATTTACGTCTAATAAGAATGATAGCCTGCACTGGCGAGCTGAAACAGATGTAAAGGATGTTTATTATTTGTATTGTCACCTGCTGTGGAGAAAGAAAAGAGCCCCAAATGTTCATACAATGCATATTGCAGTTTTTTAAAAGGTATATTTCTAGTTAAATAGATTTTCTAATATTGCATCAACGCCTGCTCCCCCTCCCGTTCCCCCTCAGTAAGTAAACTGTGCATCTAGAGGGTTTGGGGGGCCGGGTGCACATACTATGCCCAGGCCCAGAAGCAGTAAGTTACGTTACAGTATAAAATATAGAGTGTCTCATTTCTACTTGTGGGATTAGAAGTTGCATCCAGAAGCATGTGAATAAATATATCATGTACCAGGGCCATATACCTTGCATGATAATTATATTTTTTCAAATGAGGGCAATGTTTAAATTAGCAGTATACCACGCCCCTCAATTCGCCCTTTGTTGTGACTGTTCTGTTAAAAAAAATTAGGGGGATTATCAGTGCACTAGGAATCTAATTATCTATCCTGCAAGGACTAAACTCACTAAATCATGTTTAGCACAAGCCCTATCTGTTGTGCTGGTGTACTGCCCTTTTAAAGGAACAGCAACACCAAAAAAATTTAACCGTTTTAAAGGAATGTAGTGTTGCTCTGCACAGCTAAAACTGGTGTGGTTGCTTTAGAAATAGTATTATTAGTGATGAGCGAAATGGTTTGCCTGACTTTACTGAGAAAATTACGCCCATAGACTCATATGGGTGAATAAAATTGTTGCATGTCAAAAAAATATGTTTCCGATAGACTTCAATGCATCTGGCAGATTTTGACAGTTTTTTGCAAAGCAAAACAGGTCAGATTTGGACATCACTAACTACTATAGTTTATATAAACAAGTTGTTGTGTAGCCATTTCAGTTTAGGGGATGAAGGTATAGACACTAGCCTAGCCACATGTTAGCCACGTTTCGGGACTACATGGCCCTTCCTCAATCACTGAGGTCCATATGGTCCCAAAACTTTAGATTTTTGTTAAGTATCTACAGCACCATGGAATAAATGTTGGGAACACCCCGTTTGCAGCATAATAAGGTATTGGCTTTTTTTTCTTGTTGTAGCCATGAGGGCAGCCATTGTAGCCACAGGTTACAGAGCAGGTAACTATGCAGAATACCATTGTAGTAACATGTGCCTTTTCTATTTTTTTCAGCTTGAACAGCTGGCCTCATTGCTACACAGCAGTGTTTTTATAAATAGTAGTTTTTCTAAAGCAAACACATAACATTTACCAGTGCAGTGCAACAGTACATTATATTTGAATTAGGGATGCACAGAATCCAGGATTCGGATCGAGATTCAGCCAGGATTTGGCCTTTCAGCATGATTCAGCCAAATCCTTCTGCCCAGCCGAACCTTAATTTGCGTATGCAAATTAGGTGGCGGAGAGGGAAATTGCATGACTTTTTGTCACACAACAAGGAAGTAAAAAATGTTTTCCCCTTACCATCCCTAATTTGCATATGCAAACCGAACCGTTCGGGGTCGGTTCAGTATTCGTCTGAATCTTTCTTGAAGGATTCGGCCCAATCCAAAATAGTGGATTTGGTGCATCCCTAATTTGAATTACTTTAAAACACTTTCATCTTTTGCTATTATTACTGTTCTTTTAACAGCAAAACTCTGACTAATGAGGGTCCCTAACTAGCGCATAACTAATAGCTATGCTAAGTCATGAGGAACAGGGACCTTCTCTGCAATAACTAATTAAAGCTTACAGAAGGTATGCTGAGAGTTATTCTCTAGCAGCTAAACTCTGCTTATTTGCCATTATGCCAAACTGTGACATTATCATTTCAATGCAAGGCAGAGATTTGACAACAGATATATAAAAAGAACAATAATATAGTACAGCTCTTATCAGTCGGTCCAATCAGAGGGCACTAGCTTTATATAATGACATAAGAGAGTGAGCAGGCAATGCCTGAATGAACACACTTAACTGAAATTATGTAACAAGGTGTTAATAACAAGGTGGCTAATACAAAACATGGTCCTGACTCATTCAGACAAGATTAACAGTGAAATCCACCCACGCTTACTCAATATTATTAATTCTTGGTAAAGGGCCAATGAAGAATGAAGGATGGTTTCAGTCTTAGACTGGTAACTACTTGCCTGTAAGTCTAACTTTAAAATGGTGGAAAGATTTGAGATTGAGTTTCAAATACGTAGACAGTGTAGTTTTGGTAGTTGTAGTAAAGTTAGTATCCACAATGCATTTAATACAGTGCCACATATACAAGTATGGATTAAAGTATGATTTGTCAGGCTTGAGAAGTCTACATTACGTAAATGATAAACTGGAAGAATGATTTACAGAGAGTAGTTGTTAATACTGTGCCTTCTACCTGAACCAGATCTTTAACTGAATATTACTGAATACTGAAGAAATACTCTAATAAAAAGGTCTCAAGTCGGTTCTTGAGTCTGAACTATTGGCCTGCAGCAGCTTTTCAGCTTACATTGTCACAGAAGGAGGAATGCCACTGGATCTCCAGTTAACTTGCACTGTATTATGGTTCAATCAGTCACTCCTGTCACAATCGCTTCCCAGAGCTCTTCCAAGAGGCGCGTCCTGTCTTGCCAGCGTTGCTCCCACAATGGCAGCACCCATGGTGGCCACGTGGGTTGCGGTGTCCGCGTCACGGCCTCCGCTCCTTTGGCGCCACATGAAAAAATAAAAGGACGCTGGAGACCCGGGTTCAATGCCCAAGTATAGCTTTAGCTAATTTTCCCTGGGTTTGTTCCGAAATTATTTCTTTATTGATTTCTGGACTTCTGACCTTTGCCTGAACCTGAAGTTGCCACTTGCCGCCTGCCTATTGACTCTTTGCCTGGATTTTGACTCTGAATATTGCCTGAACCTTTGCTGTACCTTGTATTGGACTTTATTCCTATTACTTCCTCCTTGGTCCTGACTAACTCCCTCTGGGAGGCCCACTGACAACTCCTCAGATGTTCTGTGATTGAACCATGTCCCACCCAATAGATTAAGCCTTGCCCAGAACTCCTACTATACCAGCAATAGGTCAGACATGTTCCTGTGTGAGCTCTGTCCTTATGAAGGGGTTCAATTAATTGCTCCTGTCTGTTTTTCTGCTCCTTCTCATTTACTGGTTAACTATTTTTGACTTAAATCCTCTACTTGACCTTATTCTTCTTTATGACTTTGAATTATTCAGACTTGGTCTCAGCTGCCTTTAGTCTAACTTTCTGCCACCAGGTTTAAACTGCACACAGTTTATACTGCCTGCCGCAGTCTGGGTCTGACAAGAAGAGGACAGAGCATTGCGTTGGCGTGTTGACGCGACTCACATGAATAGATGTAAGATCCATAGGTAGGATATTCATTCTCTCCATCTCCAACACCTTCTCTTGCTCCTTATCCTCGGGGGAGGGTGCTCTCTCCTTCAGCGCCTGGGATTGGATGTGAGGAGCAGAGTAGCTTTTCTTGGTAAGGCGGCCCGCCTTGGGGGAGAGAGAAGAGTCTGTTCTCCACCAGGGAATACACGGCCACAGGCCGGGTGAAGCACACACTGAAAGTTTAACGGGACTACAAGGGGAAGTCCTGAGCCCTAAGGACCATTGCACCCCAGTGGGTTTACCTGCACTCCAATCTCCTTGGTATTGGACTTGTACAGGTGCGGGATGAGGTTGGGGTTTACTGAAATCTTGAAGGGCACCGCATTGCAGGGAGGCACACCGGGTGTCTTCCATAAGCCAGGGAGAGAGACAGGGATGCACAGGAACCCCACAAAGTGCTAGGCCCCCTGACAGCAGCCACAAACCAGGACACTGTGAACAGCTGCCATGATTGCTCCACTCACTCACAGCCAGTATGTTCCAACCAGGGGCTTGTGGGGCAGAGTGTGATACACAGAGACGGGACCCCTTCTATAGGAAAAAGGAGAAGACTAGTAAGAACTCTAGCCATAACTCTTTCCTTGTTGACTGCCATTGGGTATCATTTGTGAATCTGTCACTGTGCCATCCTTCTATGAATTTTTTGGGGGGTATTACACATATAATTGCAGTTGTGACATTCTACGATGAATTCTGGGGTGTGTTATAAATGAAATTGCCTCTACCATCCTACTATGATTTCTGGGGGTATTAATACATGGAATTGCCTCCATGGCATCTTGCTATGAGTTCTGGGGGTATTTATACATGGAATTACCATTCTGGGGTATTTCTAAATTAAATTGCAATTATGCTGTGAATTCTGGGAGATTTATAAATTAAACTGCCATTTTGCCATTAGTTCTAGGTGTATTTCTACTTTGCCATCCTGCTTTCTGGGTGTGGGGTATACAGAAAATACAGCGTTAAAGATCTTAGTTACCCTCCTTCCCCCCTACATTTCCATATGGCAACACAACTATACAGGGGGCACATGTAGGGCAATAGGACAACTTTATTTAATTTATTAAAGGTTTCCTGGGCTTGTGTAGTGGAATGTAGTGGCTTTAACATATACTTCTACTATACGCTTAAGTTCCCGCCGTATGCAAATTAGGCATCGTTAGCATAACTGCGCTTAGCCTGGCGAATTAACACTAGCGCAACTACGCTACCGTTCGCCGACCTGAGCGTAACTTCGCAATTTAGTGAATTTGCGTAGCGCTGCCGAAAATTCACCTGGTGAAGTGCGGCGAAGGCTAGTGAAGCCAACGCTAGTGAATTTTCGGACCTTAGTGAATTTGCCCTCTTGCCCCTTTTAAGCAAATTGGAGAAGCTTTAGAAGGGGTTGTTCTCCTTCCTTTGTATCAGCTAGAAGTTAGACAGGTTTTTCTTAGGCTGGAAGTGTCTTTTCTTCAACCTAAATTACTATGTTTATATATAATTATTATTATGCTGATGCAGTGGGATTGGAAAACTGCTGCATTGTAATATAACTGTGCTGTATAACTAGCATAAAATGGATCCATGTAGTGAGAGATATTTGAATTTTTCACATTACTAATGCAGTCACTACATGGCTTTCCCTACTACAGGTTACACAGTGCTCCAGGCCTACACCTCCTCATACCTTGCATTTTGGCAGATCCTGGAGTGCCTGTGCTCACTGAATCTCACTATATAATATATTCTTGTACTTATACCCACTTTGTTTTATTGTATATTGTGCTTGGCCTGCCAGTATTCTCTATATCTTACTGCTCATGGTGTCACTGTCCATTGCTGTCTATGTATGTATTTGGTGTGCCAGTGCCCTCTGCTTCTTACTATATAATGTTCTTTACTTTATAGTGCTTTTAGTGCCTTCTTTGTATTATGTTCTTGGGAGATCAGTACCTACTGCTCCTTTGTATGTCTTTTGAGTACCTCACAGTCTCTGTATGTAATGTACATTAGGTGCCAGAATCTTTTTCTCCCTTCACATTAAAATTGTACATGTGATGTTAATACTCCCTTCCTGCATTCCCAGACTTTAAGCAAATTTTGCCCCCACTGCTATGGTTTGATTTTCCTGAAAATTCAGTGAAAGCACATTGGAAAGTAGGTGGAGTCCAAAGGGAGTGGCCAAAAGGGTGTATGGCCAAAATTTTACCTATAAGTACCCTTAATAGTGTTAAGTAATAGTGCAGGACCTATAAGTGTCAGAGGGGCCTATCGGCTCCCCGAGGGAGTTCGTCAGGACCAAGGAGGAAGCAATAGGGTTAAAGTCCAATACACAATATTCCGGATCAAAATCCAGGCAAAGTGTCAAAAGGCAGGCGGCAAGGTCAGGTTCAGGCAAAGGTGAAAGGTCCAGAAATCAATAAAGGAATAATTTAGGAACAAACCCAGGGATAATTAGCAAAAGCTATACTTGGGCTTTGAACCCAGGTCTCCGGCGTGCTATTATGAATTTGGCGCCAAAGGCGCGGACGCTGTGACGCGCCCGTCACGGCGCTGTGACATCAACGCTCTGGCGCCGCAACCCATGGGTTGCCGCCATTGTGGGAGCGATGCTGGCCATACAGAGCTCCTGGAACAGCAATAAGTATCCTTAATAGTGTTAAGTGATAGAGCAGGAACTATAAGTACTTGTGAAATATAGTCTGACTCTTTGCTGTAATGCTTATTTGGTATACATTTACCGAACATCACATTGTGCAACTTGGAAGTCCAGCAAAGGGTGATAGGAGGAAAGGCTGGCTGAGTTGCCATGGATTTCACTCAAGAAGGAATTGGACACTTTGTGAAAAACAGGGATTTTATAGCATGAGCTCAGTTCAATTTATATATCATAAATCATTCCTAATGTACATCAGAGTATGCTGTTTAACAGATGCACCAGAAAACGATATATATATGTGTGTGTGTGCTGTGGTTGAAAAATAAAGATAATGTAGGAACATGTAGCAAGGGGACAGTGTGAGTACACGTAGCAGGCAGAAGCAATACCAGCCTCACCCTGTGCATCACTTGCCCGTGCCAATATAGACAAACACAGAACAGGTAGAAAGCAGCCGCAACAAATCTGCTCCTCATCCAACTGCTCTCCCCCACAAGTTCTTTTCTCCCACTCCATTTCACCAGATCCTTGTTATTTTTCCTTCCCACCCACCACCCCTCTAGTTTTAAATCCCCTTGTCTCTCTGTCTCCCCCCACACATCTTCATATGTGGCTTTATTTTACTCAGTTCTCCAGCCCCTTTGTTCCTCTTATTCTGCATCTGTATGTGTTATACAGTACATACATGTCAGTATATATAATGAATATAACAATATATAATTTATACACAAGACCTGTGTAGTTATGATACCTATACATATATGTTTGCATTAATAATGCATGTAATGCAGCTTGGATGTTTAGATCCCCCCAACCGCTCATTCCCATGAGCAGTGTGTATGTATGTCAGGGCAGAGATTATTTTGATATTCTTAAATCTTAAATACAGATTATCTCTTCAATTTTGAAAGATGAATTTGCCAGGGGATGCCTCTCTGCTAAATAAGTCTGCATTGGATTATATAATACAAGTGCCTTGAATTGAAAATGGCAGCATTAGCTTGGCATTATGCAGAGTGTGAGTCACATTGTGTGTAATCTATGTATGAGTGTGCAAGTCTATGGCGGAAACACCTGGGGGAGGGGGGGGGTTTAATTGCCACTGTTGTATGTTTGTAAGCTAGTTTTATATGCCATAACATCTTTGTGTGAATGTGACTGCACACTCTCATTTGTGTGAGTATATAATGGGTATTGTGGCTACAAAGGCCATGGTAGGGATGATTGACAGGAGGCTATAAATGAAAACAGCTGGAGGTTACAGGGCTGGTATTTCTATGCTGTGTATTTTATATATATATATATATATATATATATATATATATATATATATATATATATATATATATATATATATATATATATATATACATATATATATATATATATATATATATATATACTGTATATTGTAGAGTGACAGCTTTACTGGTAGAGGATACTGGGGTTGTGGCTCAACAACATTTGGAGGGCAAGGGCTTGCTAGTTCATACTGCCAAATGACAATTTAATGTAAAACAGAGAAGGGTGCTGGGGCAATGTATAGTTACAGTAATAAAAAAAAAACTGAATGTAAGTAATTAATCAGAACAAAATGATCAAGGCATGAACATGCCATTTAGTGTGTGTGTTGTTGCTGGTGCAAGACTGTGAATGGGACACTGTTATTATCATTATTAACATTTATTTATATAGTATTAATAGCACCAACATATTATACAGCGCTGCTATATGTAGGAAGCAGCTGCTACCCGTGGTGTTGTTGCTGAATGCAAGCAGGCACAATGGGCAGCAGAACGTCTAGCATGGTAATTACTGTGCAAACTGTTCTGTGTTTGGATTACTGCTCTGTCAATCCATCCAGTGATGTGAATATTTGGGGTAAAGCCTAAATCAGAGATTCAGCAAGAGTGGGACAGGGATAAAGTTAAGACTGGTGTTCATATAGTAGTGCGAAATGATGCTGCTGAGGGTCTAGCTGTTGTAGATTAAAGGACAAGGAAAGTGAAACTAAAGAAGTAGCTAGAAATGTTGTACATGATGTTTTGTGCTTGTGTACCAGCCCAAGGCAACCACAGCCCTTTAGCAGTAAAGATCTGTGTCTCCCCAGTAGATGCCCCAGTAGCTCCCCATCTTCTTTTCTGATTCTGATTCACTGATTCACATGCTCTGTGCTGCTGTCACTTACTGAGCTTAGGGACCCACTCACAATATACAGTACACATAGAATAGAAATGTCACAATATAAGGCTGATTAGTCATTAATACAGATAATTACTACATGGCAGCACAGAAATCAATGCAACTAGCATCAGAATTTAATAATAATCCCTGTAGCAGCATCTTATATTACAGGCCAACCTCATTTTCTGTTTGATACTTTGCAACAACCCCCTAAGCTTAGCTGCTCAGAGCCCACTGAGCGTGTGACCCCCCTGTGACAAGTTTGAAGTTATGAATCATTACTGCTATTGACACGATGAACGTTTAGGCTGGTGCAATATGTTCAGTATATAAAACATGGCATTTTTAGCCCTATTCATTTTTAGACTTTCCTTGTCCTTTAACAACTCCTGTCATTTTGCTCTTACATCTGCTCTACATGCAATGTCCCAGGGTATCAGTTAATGGCACAGTATGGACAGTAGGAAATAGACAGATGCTGCTGACCAAGGTGCTGAATTTAAGTACTGTTACACATATTTACTTTTAAGAAGGAATCTGGATTACACCTCTGTATTGGTGTGCAAGTTGGCCCCAAACCCACAAGATCTCTTGACATGAATGCAGCCGGTGATGTGTATATTTTGGAAAAAAGACCAAAAGGCTAGCTCTTTAGGAAGTATGATTAACAGTGCATATGCACAGATGGGTAGAACATGAAGAAGGATGGGGCAGTAGTTCATATAGAAATTGCAAACATTTTACATTGTGGGAATATCAACTGTCCTTAAATCGATGGTTCACCTTCAAGTTAACTTTTAGTATATTGTAGAAGGGCCAATTCTAAGAAAGTTTTCAATTGGTCTTCATTATTTATTTTCCATAGTTTTTTAATGATTTGCAATTTACTTCTGTTTCTTTGCAGCTTTCAAATGGGGGTCACTGGCACCATCTAAAAACAAATGCTCTGTAAGGCTACAAATATATTGTTATTGCCACTTTTTATTACTTATCATTCTATTCAGTCCCTCTCCTATTCATATTCCAGTCTCTTATTCAAATCAATGCAGGGTTGCTAGGGTAATTTGTACCCTAGAAACCAAATTGCTGACACTGCAAATGATTGAGTTGCTGAATAAAAAGCTAAATAACTCAAAAACCACAAACAATAAAAAATGAAAACCAACTGCAAATTGTCTCAGAATATCACTCTCTACATTATACTAAAAGTTATCTTAAAGGTGAACAACCCCTTTAAAGGTGCAAATATAGCACACGGGCCTCATTATTCAAATAAAGTAAAGTTATCCATCCAACAGTCCTGCAGGTTTTGTGGAACCATGACAGCTAGCAATGCTGACAGCCCTTGGCTGGGGATGTATGCCTGAGTTTAAGCTAGAGGCTGAATCATGCAAAGCATTGATATTAAGTAATAATGACACCATTCAAACTTACCATGGATATATATTGACATCCCTCTCCCAGAAATTATCTTTGGGGACAGGTGGATGTCCATGTTTTCCTGCACAATGACAGCATAAGAGTATTAGTAAAGTGTAATATAGATGAATAAACACAGTCCCAAAGAGGCAAGCTATTCCATTATATTACTATAACTTGTAGGTTTCTCAGCTAAGACCTTATATAAACAAAAAAGTCTTGCGTTGACATACCTAAAAGCCAGCTCAGTAGGTATTAATTGCCGAAATCAAATCATGAGAGTCCAATATGAGTCAGGTACTGCTCATTTCTGTACATGGTTATACCTGTCGCATTCAACCCTTCAGTAGTTGCGTGTCATTGTACAGTATATGTATGGTACCTTGCAATTAAACTGTTTAATGGTATAAACTCAAGATATAATCAGTGATCAAATGGTAAACCATGCTCTGTCAATCTCATTGGAGCTGGGCTTGTGAGTAACAGCAATATTCTCACCAGCGTTTACCTTTAACTCAAAGTCTGTTGGTTTGACACACCTGATCTAGAGCATATCATTTGTAGACATAGATTTAATACGTTGGGAGCTGGGTGTGCAGCGAGGTATCTGAGCTTAGTATCAGATTGTTTGTTTGCAGAGATGGAGCTGGATTAGCTATAGTCGTTTTCTGTGCTGAAGGGAGCTGTATTTAGTTCTACATGTGTTGTTTGTAGAGAAGAAGAGAGATTAGCAGAGAATACAGTGGCAGAATGGGAGCAGTAGAAGTTTATTTTGCATGAAAGTAGCTGGATTATGGCTGAATACTGCAATTGTAGGAGGGAGCTCAGGCTATAATAAAAATGATTGCTAGCAGTGGAGGGTCTACATCAGTGCCGGGCCAAGTGTACCTGGCGCCCTGGGCGCCACTGCAATCCCCCGCGCCCTCCTCCTCCGTGCGTGCGCGGTGTGCGCTCTCCCCCTCCGTGCGCTCGTTGGGTGTGCGCTCTCCCCCTTCGTGCGCTGAGCACGCGCATGCGACTTTCGCACAGAGGGGAGGGGAGAGAGCGCCGGCGGGGGGGGGGGGGGGGGGCGGTCAAGCGGGATGGGAGAGCAGCAATCCTGGGGTAGGCAGAAGACAGGCACCTGCCAAGCGCCCCCCTTTGGTTGCGCCCTAGGCAGGTGCCTCTTCTGCCTACCCCTAGTTCCGGCCCTGGTCTACATTATCACAGAAAATGGGAGTAGCAGTCTAGCTATATACTGGGAGCCCTTAGGGTTTTGGCACATGTAGACTTCTGATCAACGCCACTAAGCAACAGTGACCAAAAACATCAAGAATCCCTGCAGGTTATTTCCTGATCCGCTGATGCAGAACTCAAGGGCCATGTGCAACACAGCCCAAGGATATAATAAATAAAAACTGGAATATCAAGCAGAACCCTCCTGTTATGGACGAGAGTGAGCAGAGATCCCCTGGTATAGTCCAGATAAGCAGTTCTGCAATTAGGTTCAGCCTGGGATTCAAAACAGACCCTGGCATTTCAAGTACACAGAAGTCCAATCAGCCCCCACCAGCCCAATAGATAAAAACTATCTATGGCATCTTACAGCAGTTCCTTTGGTTTTTGCCAGAATCCACAGCACAGCATTGGAAGCATGGCATACACAAGGGGTGGGAAGTAGGCGGCACATGGGGATAATTCTAAATGCACAAGTTGCTGAGTGCCAGGGAATGAAAAAAGGATATATTAAGGTTTTTGTAGTCCACTTCCTCTGCCCGTTACATGTTGTCTTGTCTCCCACAGACTTCCAGCAAAAATTCCAATCAGTGTTTTAAAACCAGCGCTCACAGCTCAAGGTCAGGCAACAAAACAAGAAAATAGATATTAATTCCAATATAGTGTAGTATTTTGCAGTATTGTAGTATTAATGCACCCCTTAGTGAAATCTGAGCATTGAATAAGTGATCCCTCTTATTTCTCATTTTTTCTTTTAAATATCCTGTATAGTGCTTCTTCCTTCCAAGCAGTGCAGTAAACTGTATAGTGGGGTACTCACAAACGTTTAGAAACAAACAAGCGTTAAGGGAATATTTCTCAATAGTATCTCCATGCAGCCTCAATCTCCATTTGGCTATGAAAACGCAGTGACCAATTTATTTACTAAAACGCATAAATTCACACTCAAAATGTTCGAATAAATGATCACATAACACTATAATGTGTACTGGCCGGCGTCTCGACTGCCGCGTGTTCCCTGGGGAGACTAACGTCACACACAGGCGCGCCAGGTAACATGTGGCAGTCGAGATGCCGGCCAAAGCAGATTAGAGTGTAGTGTAGTAACTAATTTATGCCTGCCGAAGTGGTGCGAATCGGTTGCTGGTGAAAATTCACCATTTAATGAATTTGCCCCATTGTGTGCATGAATGTTACCGACCAATTCTAGTGTACCGCTGCACACAGGCTGCATACAGAGGTTCAGCACAAAGGGCAACTTGCATAGTACAAAGAACACAGCACTGGCAGGTTACTGCACTTTTTTTACAGCTGACCAACACCAGAGGTGAATGCCACAAGTACTTTGTAACATAACTAGCCACAAGAGGAAACAATAATAATTTCAAATTAAAATGTCAACGATCTGTGAAACATTAAGAGACTCCATGGTCTTTATCTGGAAAAATGGATCAGTGTAGATTTTGACCAAGAGTATATTTTACAGTGCTGAGTCTATTTTCAATGGGCAGAACAGTCCTATCGCATACCTCCCAGCTGTCCCTTTTTTGGAGGGACAGTCCCTCTTTTGACAGCTCAACCTGCAGTCCCTCATTTGTACTGGAAGGTCCCTATTTTCTCTGTACTGAACAGCCAGAAAAAGAAACAAAGTTTCTAACTTAATTGGCTTTTGGCAGAGAGCCCAAAACAGCTAACAGGTGCAAATAAGATACTTTGTAACACTTTTTAAGATAAGAAAATAAGTAATTGTAACAGGAGAAATATTTTCAAACTTTCATAAACTGTAAAATTTTGTAAAATGAACATGGTAATTAGGGGGTGTGGCCAACAAATGGGCGTGGTCACAAAAATTAGCCACACTACTTGCAAAAAAAAAATTTTGTCCCTCTTTTTACTTCCAAAATCAGCAACATTCAAACTGCACCCAGTGAAAACCTGTTACTGTGCCAAGGAATGTCAGGCATTGCTTAAAGAATTCAACCCCTTTGAGGAGGGAAGTCCCCCTCCCTCCTTCCCCCCCCCCGGGTAAATGCCCCTAGCTTGTTACTTACCCCTCCTTCTAGATCCTCTCCAGCAAAGTTCACGGCAGCCATCTTCTCCCGAGCGCTCTTCCTGTAGTTATCTGCGTTTGGAGGCGCATGAGCAGTAGGAGGCATTTGTCTGTTCAGATCTACTGTGCATGCGCCGAAAGTCATGAAGTTTCTGAAAAAAGAAATCAGAAACGCTGTGACTTTTGGGCACATGCGCAGTAGCTCAGTACCAGCAAATGCCTCCTACTACGCATGTGCCAGAAATTCACGTACTTTCTGAAAAAAAGAGGATTGAAATCTTTGTAAATTTTGGACGCACGCACAGGGGAGGGGGTTGAATTCTCCTTTAGGGCCCTTACACACGGGTGTTTTTACCTGCACTCCCCTGCGTTCCATTTTGCTGCGTTCAGCCACAGGGGAGCGCAGGTATAGACACACTCAATTATTTTCAATGGGGCTGTACTCACACGAATGCATGTAGGCGCCAAACGCAGGAAAAATGCAGCATGTTGCGTCTGAACCTGCGTTCGGCGCTTACACGCGTCTCGTGGGTACAACCTCATTGAAAAGAATGAGGTGCGTCTAGACCTGCGCTCCCCTGTGGCTGAACGAAGCCAAACGCAGTGCAGGGGAGCGCAGGTCCAAAACGCCCGTGTGTAAGGGCCCTTAAGCAAGAAAATAATTGCCAATGCTCACTGTGTGTAGGTGCAACATGCAAAGAAAGTCCCTGTAAGTAAGGTTGCAGGTTATTTCAGTTTCTTTACCAGCCCAAGGCAACAACAACCCTTTAGCAGTAAAGATCTGTGTCTCCCCAGTAGATGCCCCAGTAGCTCCCCATCTTCTTTTCTGCTGATTCACTGATTCACATGCTCTGTGCTGCTGTCACTTACTGAGCTTAGGGACCCACTCACAATATACAGTACACATAGAATAGAAATATAGTCACAGTATAAGGCTGATTAGTCATTAATACAGATAGTTACTACATGGCAACACAGAAACCAGTGCATTTGGCATCAGACTTTAAATATTAAGCCTTGTAGCATCACCTTATATTACAGGCCAATCTCATTTTCTGCTGGATAATTTGCAACTACCCCTAAACCTGAGCTTCTCAATAGCTGCTCAGAGCCCACTGAGCATGTGAGTGTCACAGACACTTTCCAAGATGGTGACCCCCAGTGACAAGTTGGAAATCCTGGATCATTGCTGCTATTGACAAGCTGAAACTGTAGGCTGGTACAATAAGTTCAGTATATAAACAATGTAATTTTTAGCCATATTAATTTTTACGGTTTAGTTGTCTTTTAAACACAAGTACCCTTACAGTGCTATGAAATAAGTTGGCGCTATAGAAATACATAATAATAATAATAATACCCTTCTGATCGCAAGTTTAGTGCATGCAATTCTGCATGTGACTGTGCTTTGCATTTGCTTAGGTAAGTGAACCCTTGCCTGTAAATGCATTTATGGCATTGTCTTTTTCTGGTGTTACTTGTCCTCTAATACATTTTGCTGATATAGAACCTATGGACAGTCACAGAATATTGTAAGTACACAGAGGAATCCAATGCCAGACATTTGTTGGCAAACAACTAGGGATGCACCTAATCCATGATTTGGTTCACGATTCCACCTTTTTCAGCAGGATTCGGCCAAATCCTTGTGTGTAGCCGAACCAAATCCAAATTTGCATGTAATCTAAATTAGGTGTAGGAAGGGAAATCACGTGACTTTTTGTCTCAAAACAAAGAAGTAAAACATTCTTTTTCCTTTCCCCACTCTAATTTGCATATGCAAATTAAGATTCGGTTTGGTATTTGCCGCATCCCTGCAAAAAACAGAATCTCTTGGATTATTACAGAATGAGGGTTCAGAGTTTATTTGAAAACCATAGTTGGGCACAGAACAGAATCAATTGGATTAAGGCATAAAGAGGGATTTTATGTCAGTGCCAGAGGTGGTTGTTGATACAGAATCTGCAGGATTCTCCCAGAATCCTATGTGTGCAGGTAGAGCGCTGAAGCAGGATTAGATTGGCATCGAGTCAACTAGTTGCTGACGTGCGGAGAGAGAGAATGTACGTTAGAGGGAGATGATTTGTTTGTACAAACATAGCTGAAGTACCACCCAGCAGCGCATCCTGATGCTATAATGCATTTTTTATCATTGTTTTTGGACTGTAGTAGCTGAATTGGGAAAGGATAATGTGTACAGAGTGGATGTAATTGGGCACTAAAGGCTCTCTCTGCACTGCAGAAATGAATTGGAATATTACAGATGACCAGAAATAGAGCTTTGTTGGCATGCAATAGAATGCAATAGCAAAGCATTCTGGCATAATGTCAATGCTAGTTTGCATCTAATTAGTGAAATTATTACAGTACACATCCTGGGCAGGCAGGGAGATTATATTGTTAGCGTGGAATAAAATATTTTAGAAAAGAACACATCATGGGCAGACAAGTACCAGCATTTTTAACAATCAATGTATTCACATACATTGAGCTGCATAGCTTGAATGCCATAGGGAAATTGGACTATTTGTATGTGTTTGTTTAAATAGACAGCAATCAGCAAGTTATTACTTTACATATAGGGGAGAAACTCAGGTTTGAGCCAACTGGTCACGGATGATGCCATCTTCTACATTCCTGGCTGCTGCCATGGGAGGATGTGAGGACGACGGAGGGGAGGAGGGAAGAGAGATGGCACAAATATGTTTATCTGGAGTCCTCACAGGAACATTGTGCCAAGTTCACTGGGAGGTGCATTCTAGAGAGGCACGAGTCTCACCCACTCTTTGTAAGAGATGGAATACTGTTACTGTCTGCACATATACAAGGGAATCAGATAACTGCCAATGCTGTGCTTCCGCTGTTGTGCAAGAAGTAATAATATATTGTCTATAGTGTATATGAGGGGAACACAGCACTCCCCACACAGTAGGAGGCATTTCCAAACTAAAAACGCAAGGGTGCACAATACGCCATATTTTTTGCAATTTGCACCACACTTTCCAGAATAAACAAACTGCTGCAAGTCTCTGCACTCTCTGCTGGTTCTTCCTGCCATTGTCAAAGGAAAACTATACCCCCAAAAAGAATATTTCAGCAACAGATCAAACTAAGTGGCATATTAAAGAATCTAAATATTGCCCTTTTACATCTCTTGCCTTGAACCACAACTTTGTGATGGTCTGTGTGCTGCCTCAGAGATCACCTGAACAGAAATACTGCAGCTCTAACTGTAAAAAGACATGAGAACGCAAAAGACAAAACTCTGTCTGTTAATTGGCTCATGTGACCTAACATGCATGGTTTGTTTGTGTGCACCGTGAATCCTAGGATCCCAGGGAGTGACCCTTATTTTTTAAAATGGCAGTATTCTATTTATCATTATTCAATGGCACATACTACTAAACAACTTTACATGAGTTGTTTATATGCAATATATTTTTTATAGAGACCTACATTATTTGAGGGGTATAGTTTTCCTTTAACTACTGATTGGTTGCTGTGGATCCCTGCACAGGTACAAAATCTCTGCCATAGGCACCTGCATGTACTAGCAATTACTACCTCATTTATGCAGCTATTTGCAATGACTGCTAGAGGCCAAAACAGATGATCATTTAGGGCTCTTACACACAAGCGCTTGAAGCTGCGCTCCCCTGCATTCCGGTTTTATGCGTTCAACTGCAGGGGAGCGCAGCAGTAGATGCCTTCAAATTTTTTCAATGGGGCTGTACTCACACAGAAGCGTGTAGGTGCCGAACGCCAGTTGAGATGCAACAAGCTGCATTTTTCCTGCGTTTGGCGCCTACACGCGCCATTAAAAAAATTTAAGGCGTCTACTGCTGCGCTCCCCTGCGGCTGAACGCATACAACTGGAATGCAGGGGAGCGCAGCTTCAGGCGCCCGTGTGTAAGAGCCCTTAACAAGCTATGTGCAAACATAGGCCTCAGTTCTATGGTTTGAGTGACAGAACATTGAGAATACTTGTAGTGTATTGGGAGTAATGGCAGCACCTGTCCTTAGACATATTCAGTGTAAATATGGAGGCTTATGAATAAGGTCAGAATAAATTCACTATTTTGAATATTACAGGTATTGGAACCATTATTTGGAAACCTGTTTTCCAGAAAGCTCCAAATAGAGTAAGGCCATCTCAAATAAGACTCCATTATCAGCAAATAACTCACTTTTTCAAAAACTGATTCTTTGTAATAAGACAGTTGTACTTGTTCCAAAGTAAGATATTATTACTCGTTATTGGAAGCAAAACCAGTCTATTGGGTTTATTTAATGTCTACGTGATTTTCTAGTAACGTATGAACATCCATTATCGGAAAAACTCTGGTCCCGAGCATTCTGGATAACACGTCATATACCTGTAGTTCATATTTTCTGTACTGGCATGTAGAGTACAGTGTAGTACGGCAATAATATATAGCTTCATTGTTAGCACCATACTCCTCAGATAGACCAAGGTGTCCAGCCTGTTCCCCTTGAGCAGTTGTTGGACTATAACACCCAGAATCGCACACTACTAGAGGAGGGGGAATCATGCTGGGACTCATCATTATTGGGATTGCTAGTAATCAAACAGACTACAGATATGGGCCCTGTTATCCAGAATGTTTGGGACCTGTGTTTTGAAAAGTGGCTATTTCCATAATTTGGATCTTCACCCCTTATGTCAGCTAGAAAATCATGTAAACATTATATAAAGCCAATAGGTTGGGTTTGCTTCCAGTAAGGATTAATTATATCTTAGTTTGGATCAAGTACAAGCTACTGTGTGGCAGTGTGTTGGGAGTTTCCTTAAGTGAGAAGGATCTTGGGGTTTTTATAGATAACAAGTTGTCTAATTCTGGGCAGTGTCATTCTGTAGCTACTAAAGCAAATAGGGTTCTGTTCTGCATAAAAAAGGGCATAAACTCAAGGGATGAAAACATAATTATACCTCTTTATAGATCACTAGTAAGGCCTCATCTGGAGTATGCAGTGCAGTTTTGGACTCCAGTCCTTAGGAGGGATGTAAATGAGCTGGAGAGAGTGCAGAGACTAAGTGCAACTAAACTGGTTAGAGGGATGGAAGACTTAAATTATGAGGGGAGAGTCCAGGTTGGGGTTGTTTTCTCTGGAAAAAAGGCGCTTGCGAGGGGACATGATTACACTTTACAAATACATTAGAGGACATTATAGACAAATATCAGGGGACCTTTTTACCCATAAAGAGCATCACCGCACCAGAGGCCACCCCTTCAGACTAGAAGAAAAGGACTTTCATTTGAAGCAGTGTAGGTGGTTCTTCACAGTGAGGACGGTGAGGTTGTGGAATGCACTGCCGGGTGATGTTGTGATGGCTCATTCTGTTGATGCTTTTAAGAGGGGTTTGGATGATTTTTTGGACAGACATAATATCAAAGGCTATTTTGATACTAAACTCTACAGTTAGTATAGCTATGGGCATATATGGTTTGTGTGAAAGAGTGGAGATGTGTGTGTGTGTATGTATGCTGGGTTTTTAATTTGGAGGGGTTGAACTTGATGGACTCGGTCTTTTTTCAACCCAATTTAACTATGTAACTATGTAACTGTTTTATTATTACAGAGAAAAAAACTTTTTTCAAACGTTTGGATTATATTGATAACATGGAATCTATGGGAGATGGCCTTTCCGTAATTCAGAGCTTTCTGGATAATGCTTCTGGATAACTGATTCTTTGCCTGTGTATCTCCTAGATTTCTGACTACGTGCATTATATATTAGTTGCTGAAAGTGTATGAGTGGAAATTCCCTGTGTGAGCGAGTTATTTGCCCCTGTCTGACAACTATTCTATCAGTCTGCTTTTGGCCAGATGGTAGAAGCTGGTGCTACAGTTGTGTCAGTGACACTGGCATTGCTTTTTAAACACAGACACGTGGATGGTACTGCCACTGCCTATTTGTGGGGTGAGCCTGACACTGCTGATGCCTCTTCTAGCACTGAAACACAATAGACTGCAGTAATTACACAGAAACATATTGTTTTGGGTGCAATCGCTCAGGAAAGTGAAGGCCACGCATACAATTCCTATGCACCCAGCACACGCACATGTACAGGGACACATTCCTCCCGCTGAATCAACAATCAGAAAAAGTGAAGGCCACATACACAATGGGAAAACTTCTGTACAGGCTACAATGGCCCTGTTAACTCTTTCAGGGCTTCAGCCAGCAGGCAACAGCAGCCCGGCAGTGGAGAAGATCCATGTTTGTACGGTGTTAAAAAGGTTATTAAGAGTAAGGCTGGGGGGACAGGTGCTTGAGAGAGGGAAATCAGCTAGGGATGCATCAGAAGCTGCACTCACTGGAACAAATAAGCATCTGAATGGGAAAAGATGAAAAGAGTAAATATAAAGAAGTGATGAAAAAGGGGGATAAAAAGGAAAGGGAGGGAGTTGGAGGGCAGAGAAATTGAAGGCAAATATGAAAGAAAAAGGGATAGAGGACAAAAGAGAACAGCAAATATAGAAGAGCAAGAAGGAAAGAGGGAAAGCGCTAGGGAGACAAAAAAAGCAATTGTGAAGGGAGGGTGATGGGAGAAGTGCAGGAGATGAGATAGAAAAGACAGTACAAAGGGGAAAGATAACGGAGACAACTATGGAGAAAATAGAGGGAGTGAGAAGCACACAGGGAGAATGGGAAAACAGACAAGGAGCAGAGGGAGAGAGACAAAGCTGACTTCAGCAGAAGGTGCCAACACACAAAATGTTCATTTATTCCCATACTGTTGCGTATAAAAGCACTGGCATGGGGTAAACAAAAAATAACAGCAACCCGGCACACACAGGTTGCCACCTCACGCACACAGTACCAACATCACACACACAGTACCAACCTCACACACACAGTACCTACCTCACACACACACACAGTACCAACATCACACACACAGTACCTACCTCACACACACACAAACAGTACCATCACACACACAGTACCTACCTCACACACACAGTACCTACCTCACACACACAGTAC
>CM044438.1:106648411-106673491 GCA_024363595.1 Xenopus borealis
TGCACTCAACCCATTATCAATATATTTAAGCCATTGAGACATTTTGTGCATACAGCTACTGAAAAATGCCTTACCCTTTAAGAAAATGAATTTTCTTGCTGGTGCTGTTTGCGTTTACCCATCCTACTTAGTAAAATATTTTTTCTCACTCTACAAATAGTTCTGCTTTATTGGGAAGGAAAAAGGAGCAGTGAAAAGTGAAGCTGTTATCGATGTGGCAGTTAATGGGGGAAGCAAGGACAATGACACTAAGGAGCAGCCACAGCTCTTGGAAATGGGTGATGGAGAAGAGAAAAAGCTCAGTGAGTGTCACTGCAGGCTCATCAGTTCTCAGTCTGCTTACTATAGTCCTGCTCAGTGACATACAATATAAAAACTGATGGAAAAGTATTATTTGCCAAGGCTTGCTCATTATATTCTTAATAATACTTCCTATTCTGCATATTGCTATCATTAGGAGGGCACCAAAATAACCCAGGCCGTTACTTTGCTACATTTTTGAAGCAAATTTCAATGGACAGGACCTATCACTTTGCCAGTGTGTTATAACGAATAAAAGGATATACAGACACGTGGTGCAAAATTGCCCTGGTGCAGTAACCCGTAACAAGCAATTGGCAATTAGCTTTGATCAGCTTGCATTTAGGATAATGACAGCAAATCTGACTGGTTGCTATAGGTAACTGCACAAGATTTCCCTATGTTAGTAAATGAACATAGTGTATGTTTGTATGTATTTAAATGAAATTCTGAAATGAAATTCTGAACAAGCAAGTAGAGGTTCATATATAATCTTCCCATGATCAGTATATCGCTAATGTACACAAAGGATTCTTCTCCATTCTTCATGTGTTGTCACATATTCATTTTTACACTGGTCCTAGCTCCAAGCCCCACCTTACTGACAGGCAGCTGTTAGCAGCCCGAGCAGTAGGTACTCAGTCCAATTTGACTTGCCAGTGAGAAACCTTGGGACGGATAACTGGGTATTATGGTTAAAGTGATAGGTGTTTTTTAAGATATACTTGAGAAATGGTTTTTCTTGCCTGTCAGTTTGAAAAAGCACCCCAAAGCCAGTATTGTATATCAGGGTAATTACTATTGTTGAGGGGGTAGTTAAGTAGCCTTGGTAGGTTAAATTAGACCTTAATTAGATCTTAGCTGCAAACTTGAGAAGCTATATATTTCAAAAACAACAAAAATTAAAAAAAAATAAGAAATGAACACAAATAGGCTAATTACACTGTCTATTCTATAGGAATGTTGCCCCATCTTGTTCCATGGTGGTTGACTACCAAAAAATACAGGGGAGATCTGGGCCAATATGTTGCCTGAGGCGGTCTTCTTTTTGCCGCCCCCACCCCTCCCCACAGCAATCACCTTTTCAGCACCGGAGGGGGTCGGCCACCGACGCTAGTGCAAAGCGTGCAATAGCGAATTATTCGAATCTCTCGAATTTTGAAAATTCGATGGTCGAAGAGATCTCATTTGAATATTTGAATTTGAATTTTTTTAAAAAATTCTATTGAATTACGAATCCTTCATGTGAATTTAGTAAATGGGCCCCTAAGTGTCACAAACGCAGCCCAGAGCCTTACCAGGAGCTCTGTGTACCCACTCTGGGGCATTGAAGTCACTGCGACAGATGCACTGTGCGGCACGTCACAGCACCTGCACTTTTTTGGCGCCAAATTTGTAATAAAAAGGCGCCCAGGATGCCAACTCGCCGCCCAAGTATAGGATCTGTTTAATAATTGTTCCTGGGTGTTGTTAAAACTTCTATTGATTCCTGGATTTAAACTCTTGCCTGAACTTGACCTAGAACCTATTCTGCCTGCCTATATGAATCATTGCCTAGACTTTGACGACATACCTTGAACTTGAACCCTAAAAGCTTCCTCCTTGGTCCTGACTCCCCCGCTGGGAACCGATAGGCCCCCTGACATTAAGTTACCTCCATTATTATTATTATTATTAACATGTATCTATAGAGCTCTAACATATTGCACAGCACCTTTATGATTTTTAACAACATGTATTTATAGGGCGACAACATACTGGGTAGCTCCCTTACTACTTTACATGCTACCCGACATATTCCTAAGTCTGAAGGTCAAAAAACTCCAGATATGAGTTTAACACACTTGGAACTACAGTACAACGACTGATATGACAGTTTTTCTTTTAGCTTTAAACTTGTTATGAAGAAAAATGGACCTTGATTAAATGCTTGCATGTGTGAGAGGGTTGATGTAGGTCAAAATCTCTGACTACCACTAATTATAAAGTAAAAACTGTGCAGTTTCTATTTTCTGCATGCCATTGAGCTAATATCACATACTGTAGATGCTGATGCACATGGGACATATTCTCCAGCACTTTTTATTCTCCAGCACAAATCCTTCTGAGATACTGGTAATTAGTACCTCCTTGGATTTCAGTCTGCATATTCTCAACTGCATGTTTGCTATCCAAAATCATTCAAAACTAGCTGGATTCAAGAGCTTCAACATAAACATTCCAATTGCCATAAACCAGAAGCTTCAAACCTTGTTCTGATACGATAATAAGAATGTCGTACTTAACTGAAATTAAATATATCTAGTATATTTTTGTCCTATTTTATGAAAAAGATTGAAGCTGAACTTCCTTTCGTCTCTTTTCTCTTAGGTATTCTGGTCAAACTGAGCAGTGGGCAAAAGATTTTCATCTGAATTTCTGTAAATTTTGTAAAGAAAGCTTTGTTGCCTGGAGCCGGCAGTGCCTTCTGGCTGTCCTGCCTGAGTTCACAAAGTGGAAATATTGCCTCATGTTATCCATAATTAGAAAGATCTATCTATTTCTATAGTAGCTTGATGTTCTTATTCTGTAAGTGGAATAATGGAGGTTGCAGTACAACAACATGAAGATCTGAAGGTTGCAAATCCCCATGAAAGATCATCTGCCAAATTACTGTAAATGTTTTCTCTCACCAGCTATGATATTTGGGCCCAAATTCACTAATTTCGTAACTTCGGAAAAAAAACACCGGCTCTGTGGGGTATACAGAAAATACAGCGTTAAAGATCTTAGTACAAAGCTAATCTAAAAGATGGTCCAATTGCATCTTCGGCCCAAATTCACTAAAGCGCGAAGCATCTAACACTAGCACTAATTCACCAGCGTGACGTCATTTCACAACTTCGCTAGCGAAGTAGATAGACTTGCGCAACTTCGCACCCTTACGCCAGACGAAGTTGCGCACTGATGAAGGATCGTAATTACGCAAATTCACTAAGATCAATATTTTCCTGAACGTTACCACTTACGTTAGACTTTACTTTGCCTGGTCAGACCAGGCGAAGTTCAATACAATAGATAGGAGTTTGAAAAAAAATGGTAACATTTTTCTGTCCCAAAAAAACGCTGGCGTGTTTTACCATTGTAGGGTGATAGTCTGAAAAAGATCTATTTTTGGTGGGCGTTACCCTCCTTCCCCCCTACATTTCCTAACATATGGCAACACAACTATACAGGGGACACATGTAGGGCAATAGGACAACTTTATATAATTTATTAAAGGTTTCCTGGGCTTGTGCAGTGGAATGTAGTGGCTGTAACATATACTTCTATTATACGTTAAAGTTCCCGCCGTATGCAAATTAGAGTAACTGCGCTTTGCTTAGCGAAGTAACACTAGCGCAACTATGCTACCATTCGCCGACCTGAGCGTAAATTCGCACTTTAGTGTATTTGCGTAGCGCTGGAGAAAATTCGCCTGGTGAAGTGCGGGAACGCTAGCGAAGCTAACGCTAGCGAATTTGCGCATCTTAGTGAATTCGCCTCTATGTTTCAGATAGTTGAAGCTTGCATAATTCCTCTACTGTACATATTGCATCTTAGGAAGTGGAGCACTAAACTGAACCAATATTATGCCTTCCTGCCTATTTCTACTTTGGAGTAGCATTATACAATAGAATGAATTGTTATATATTCCCACATGGAAGCACATTATTTCAAAGTATGAATGAAAAAAGGAGTATGAAAAAAGGAGTATGGAGGACACACAAACACATGGATGTTGCGGGCAGGTGGGGAGCATGGCTCCCCCCTGCCTGCAACATCCATGTGTTTTTGGTATGATTTTAATTCTACTATTCTACTAAACTTGGACTTTAAGCTTACACTAGTCTCGTACATCCAGGGAATATGGCAGGCCACCTGTGTGCTTCTGATCTCTCCCCAACCACCTTCTTATCAGGGGGCAGAGGACACTGGCAGACGGGAAGTGGGTGGGTGAGTGGCAAGGTAAGAGAACCATGTGGGAGAGTTAGGGGCAGATTTACTAAATTGATTCGAAATTCGATCGAATTTTAAAATAGATTCGAATACGCAAATTAGGTAAATTCGACCAGTGAATTCAGTAAATTCAATCGAATGATTTGAATAATTAGAATAAAAATGTATTCGAATATTCTAATATTCAACTATCGAATTACTTCCCCTTTAAATTTTTATCGAATAGCGGTAAAATCCTTCGAATTCGAAGGATTTTACTTCCCTTCTATTCACATGGTCGAATTTCTAATTTTTTTAAATTCAAATTTCGACCAATGATAAATCTGCCCCTTAGTGTTTGTTCGGAGGACTGGGTAAGAGAGACCAGGCCCCTCTGGAGATTTTATTTTCTTGTGGGGGAAGCATAGTGTTTATTGATTCAAATATAGTTTGGACCTGAATTATGATCCTAGTCCCCACCTAGGACTACTTCCCTAATTGTTGTATTTTGCCATAAATCATCTGAATCCATACATTATTCCACTGACTTGCACATCAATCTGACTCCAAAATTCCATCTCTAAAGCGCCACACTTCATCTCCAACAACAATTCTGCTCTCCCACAGCCCTACACAACATATCCCCATAGGTATAATTTACATTCCACCTTTTAGAGCACCACATACTAAACTGTAAATAAATCCCATAGAATAAACTCAAACTTCCTACCCCTCACCAAAGCATAGACCCCAGGATATTTCTCCCATAGAATGCACCTGTATAAAAACAACTACAGGGTAAACAAATGCATGCATCTCAGTGAGCATTTACATTTTTCATGCAACCTCCAAGGGAAAGGGAATAGACTTAGAGAAATGTAATGCAAAATGATTGCAGCTGTGTTTACACTACAACCAACAGCGCAGCAAGATTTTCTGTGCAATGATGGGGAGGATGGTAGAGTAGCCAACGATTATGTGTGTATGTTGGCTGATTCATAGGATAGTGGGATTATTATTAGTCCTTCTGCTTCTAAGATCCTCCAGGTCAGCATTGTACTGTGCTGTGCTATGCTGTTGCTACATTTTGCTTGTATGAAAATAATTCAGAAACTTGATATCCAAAAAGCTCCAAATGATGGACCACCTCCATAGTGATGTGCATGTTGAACGGCAACCCGCATTACCCGCGGGTTGACCTGCGGTTCGGTGCGGGTTGAATATTGGGTGTCCATGGCGGGTACGGGTCATGCGGGTTGCGGGTTAACATGCACATCACTACACATTCAACAAAGTTTATTTCAAGAAAAGAATTACATTTTTTTCTCTGTAATAATAGAACAGTATATTTGTACTTGATCCCAACTAACCTGCACAAATCCCTAGTGGTGGGGAAAAAAGGCAGTTGGGTTTATTTCATTTCTAACAGACCCTTTCTTGGTCATATCTGTATATCCAAGACGGGGGTATAATAATATTGGCAGCAGACCCAACATCTATCTGGAAAGTGTGGAGGTCCTAAAATATGCACAGTTTTCCTCTATATGAGTCAAATCATCCAATTTTCCCCCAGGTCTGGTGGGCTGTTTTCAGAATGGCATTTTTAAACAGATCTCAGCTTTATTATATAAAATCATGGACTGCACTCTGAGTTAACACTAGCACTGGATTTCATGGGCGAGCGCCCCAAGGCTGCACGTTACTGGCGCCCGCCCACAAACGCCCTCTTCTGGTGCGAGCACGCATGTGCGCCAGCACAGTATCTCTAGGGAGCTGCGCTCCCCAGTGCTCCCAGCAGTGCCACCCCTAACATTCTGCTGCCCTAGGCCCGGGCCACAAATCTGGGCCTGTTTAACACACAACCGCCTAATCTCAACGTGCAAAAAAACAGCTTCTTTACCTGTCTCTGTCACTATCAGAATCTCCATCTCTTTAATTAATCCCTTTAAAGTGGACCCGTCACCCCAAAAAAAATTTCAAAATCCTATTTTATAACATTAGTCAAGCAAAATGATCATTAATTACACTATTTAAATTATTATAATCTTGTTTTCTTCAGTCTGGGAATTCATAATTCTAGCAAGCAGGCAGGAACCATTTTGTGGACACTGTTATTAAGACAAGCCTTGTATCATCTCAGAATCTTGTTTGTGCTCCAGAATGGGAGACCCGATGTCTTTCCCCATGTCCTGGCTACACAATTAAATAAACTGGGGGAATGTGTGGGGAGCAGTGGCATCTAGTAAGTGCTGAATGGAAAGTAAAATAATTATCTGCCTAAGGCATAGAGGAGTGGCAGACAATTTTTAAATGAGCTTAAAACCGATATGAATGCTTTAATAAAAATTTGAAATCGGATTTCATGTTTAATTTGAAAATAACTTTTATTATACAGATTTTTGTGTCTGGGTGACGGGTTCACTTTAAAGGAAAACTAAAAAATGATCCAGGACTTTAAACTTGTCATAGGGGGTCACCATCTTGGAAAGTGTCTGTGACACTCACATGCTCAGTGGGCTCTGAGCAGCTGTTGAGAAGCTAAGCTTAGGGGTCGTTGTAAATTATCAAGCAGAAAATTAGATTCCCCTGTAATATAAGCTGATGCTACAGGACTGATTATTACATTCTGATACTAGTTGTACTGGTTTCTGTGCTGCCATGTAGTAATTATCTGTATTAATGACTAATCAGTCTTATATTGTGACATTTCTATTCTATGTGTACTGTATAAAAGAAGATGGGGAGCTACCGGGGCATCTTTGGAGACACAGATCTTTACTGCTAAAGGGTGGTTGCCTTGGGCTGGTATAGAAGCTCACAACATAATGTACAGCATTTATGGCCTACTTCTTTAGTTAAGTTTTTCCTCTTCTTTAACTCCTTCTGGTGTTATGGGTCATAGAGCATATCAAAAGGCTCAATGGGGCTACTATATTGTGAAATAATTGATACTTTCACTGTTTACATCATGGGTGCCTAACCTGGTCCTGGAGTTTACAGTGCATTATTTATATATGGTAATTCATGATTCCATGATATGGTGACAAAGTGGTTAATTTGTCCTCTGCCTTGTTGTCCTAGGGACCTGTCCTGTCTCAGGCTTCTCCACCAGAGGCAGAATTAATTGCAAAGGAACTTTTGGCTACCTCATTAGTGCAGCCTATGGGAATCTCAGCAGCTTGGATACAGGAGTCATTAGCTTCATCAAACTACTTTTTTTTATTCATTAAAGGCTCAAAGCTTGCAAGACCTTTTGTGATTGTGTGTATGCATTTACCCCCCCACGCCAGTAACAGAACTGTAACCCATGATGTGAATGAGTATCTATACATGGCTGACGACTATATAGAAGCTAAAAATACTAAAAATGTAAAATGATCCAGATTTTGGAAACCCAAATAAAATGAGCAATAGCAGGGACTAAGTCTATCTTGTTAATATTATCTACACAATTATGCTGACTTTTCTGCTTTAACCAGCCTTTGAAGGTGCCCAGGAGGTTAAGCACATGATAGAAAACTCATACTCCTTACCGCTCTACATTGCGGCGCTGGCTTGTGTTCAGGCTGCAATGCATGCAGATTCTCCAGGGCAGCCAATCTTTGAACTATATAGCTGTCAGGCAGTTTGAAGCCAGATAAAAAGAGTGAGGTGAAGAATTTTATACATTAACCTCTTGGAAGGGAAGGGGGAAGTGTAGAAATAAAAGAAGAGAGACAGTGCATTTAAATGAAGGCTTAAAGTAACCAACAGAAGCATGAAAATAGCTAACAATTGATTATTACTGCGGGTGTAGGGGTAAAAGCATTTATATTAAATAATTGGCCATTGCATTAGCATAGCAAGGGGGTTGCCAACAAAGTCCCTATTAAAAGCCAGACCTACTACTTCATTCATTTGAAACAACAGGGTGGCATTCAGTCATTTGCTGTCAGGACACTCATTAATATATAGAGAGGGGTTTGAGAGACTGTGTCTATTTGCGCAGGCTTGTTCGCACGTAGACACCTATTTCCTATTTGCACACGTGTCAAAGGGTAAGAGGCATCACGACTGCCCTGGTTAAAGCTTTGAGACACGGTACAATAGAATTCTTTTTGAGGGTCCCCAACCCGTGAACCACATTTAAGGAACAACACAACATGAAAAATAGGATCCCATGGAGATAAATTGATATCTGTAACAACACTGCAGCCTGGCTGCTTCTGCTTAAAGGAGAACCAAACCCTTAATTAAAAATAACGTACCCCCTACCCAACATTACCCCCCTCCCTGCCCCCACCCCAGCCTATCTGCTACCCCTGGTAAATGGCCCTAATTCTTTACTTAACCCTTGCTGCAGATTCAGCGCACAATGGAGGAAAGGTTATAGGAAGCTGGACAGGAACTCACAACATTTTGGTATTTGAGCACCAAATAGAAGATTTATTGTGAACAGCGCATATCTACTTCCTGAATACAGTAATGGATGCAGCAAAATAAGTGAAATAGCAATGTTTACACACAGCCCCGGATTTGGTGCCAGCGCCGTGCAGCCTTGGGGCGCCCGCCCACCAAATCCGGGGCTGTGTGTAAATATTCCTATTTCAGTAAGCCCACATATCTTCTCCGGTGCGAGTGCCAATGTGCACCTGATCCAGAGCTCTGGGGACCTGCACTCCCCAGTACTTTTTGGAAAGCGGCAGGGCAGCATGCTGCCCCTAATATTTTGCTGCCCTAGGCCTGGGCCTATGTGGCCTCGCCACAAATCCGTGCCTGTTTACACATCACAAAGTAGCTCAAATACCCCATTAGTTTCATGACTCCTCCATGTAATGTATCCACTCCAGTTGAAGCCTGTAAGGGACAAAACTAGACTGAGTCCATTAACAGTGTGTGGTTCCTGACCAGGAGCATTTCTACCATGAGGCAAAGTGAGCACCTAGTTCCCCAAAAAGCCGCTCCTGGTAAATTATGGGCCAGGGCACACAAGGCTACTGGGGGAGATTAGTCACCCAGCAACAAATTACTTCTTCTTCGGAAGACTAATCTCCCTGAACTGCCTTCCCGCCACTAGAATGTAAATCGCCGGCGAGATGACACTCGGAATGCTTCATTCTCTAAAGTCGCCCAAAGTTGCCTCACAAGGAAAGCGATTTGTTGTTGGGCAACTAATCTCCCCCAGTTTCTGATGATGTTAAAGTAAGCGCTAGGGGCACAGCAGCATTTCAAGCACCTCCTCAAGAGGTCTGGGTCTAATGCAATAGGCTTCTCAGCACATCCACCTCTGGTAACAAGTGAAGTCCAGATTGAAAGAGCAATGTTCTCCCTTCTATTATGTAACATATGGACAGGAGGTTATAACAAGATCCCTGAGCCATCTGGGGAAACCTTCCTTACATGTAGGATACAGTAATGTACACCTTGGGTCCCTTGCATCATCAATTTGATTTTTCAGACAGCTGTATTTAGTGAAGGTTTAGAGTGTAGTGCAGGTAAATGAACTTTATTCAGAATGCTTAGGAAATGGGGTTTTCTGAATAAGGGGGTCTTGCTACTATAAAACCATTTGAACATTAAATAAACCACATTTGACTGATTTGTCACCAATAAGGATTCATTTTATTTTAGTTGGGATCAAGTACAAGGTAGTGTTTTATTATTACAATGAAAAAGGAAATACTTTTTAAAAGTTTGAATTATTTACTTAAAATGGAATCTATATGGGAGATGATATCCCCATTATTTGGAGCTTTCTGCAGGCCCGGAGAGAGGCCACCTAGGACCAGACCTAGGGTGGCAGGATTTTAGGGGGCTGCATGCTCTACAACCACACCCACATTGGTTCAGTAATTTATATTTCCCATGTGCCAATTCCCATTGCTCCAGCCTGATGAAAATTTTAGCAAATAAAAGGGAGGGGACAGGGGCAACAAACGACTGCGGACCTAGACCTGGCTTTCTGGATATCGGGTTCTTGGATAATGGATCCCATACCTGTAATAACAAAACTTAATATGGCAGTTAGAGGCTAAGCTTTAAATGACTTGCAAAAAACTGACCTTTCATCAAAGCTCATGGGGGAACCTGAAAGAATTCAGGAGGCACAGTGGTGGTCAGACAGCTTTGAGTACACACAGTGTGCACTAGGGATGCACCAAATCCACTATTTTGGATATAGCCGAACCCCCGAATCCGTTGCAAAAGATTCGACCGAATACTGATCCAAATCCTAATTTGCATATGCAAATTAGACCTGGGAAGGGGAAACCTTTTTTACTTCCTTGTTTTGTAACAAAAAGCCATGTGATTTCCCTCCCTGCACCTAATTTGCATATACAAATTAGGATTCAGATTTGGTTCGCCCGGGAAGAAGGATTCTGAATCCTGCTATAAAAGGATGAATCCTGGCCGAATCCCGAACCGAATCCTGAATTCGGTGCATCCCTAGTGCACATATTTTTATCACAGTAGAATTGTGGGCTTATGCATTCCTAGAACTCAATAGAGGTGATGGTGAATATTCTATCTCCCAAAGATATAAGGGAGGTATTATTCATTATCACAGCATAAGGACAACAGTCACCCAATTATATTTCTGGTATCAGCTCATGCGATAAATCAGGGAAACCCCAAACAATCCAACTAGAAGGAGTATCAATGATGGATAATAATCATGATGTATCCCAAAAATATGTAGCTATGAACATTAGCTCTCCAGCAGTTATAGAGAACAATGTGTTCTGTCTAGGGATGGCGCGAACCGCGGAAAAAATGTTCACGAACATATTCACGAACTTGCGACAAAACGCGTAAACGGTTCGCGAACGTCGCGAACCCCATAGACTTCAATGGGAAGGCGAACTTGAAAAGCTAAAAAAGACATTTCTGGCCAGAAAAATGATTTTAAAGTTGTTTAAAGGGTGCAACGACCTGGACAGTGGCATGCCAGAGGGGGATCAAGGGCAAAAATGTATCTGAAAAATCCAATAGTCTCAGCCACTGAAGCACAGAAAAAATACGCCATATAAATGCTGAAAATAGTCGCAGCCACTGAAGCACAGAAAAAATACGCCATATAAATGCTGAAAATAGTCACAGCCACTGAAGCACAGAAAAAATACAGGTCAATGTATGGCAGTTGTTTGAAGAACAGTAGATTTATTTACTAGCCAGCAAAGCTACCTAACCTAAAATGTCCCTCAAATCCCTGCAGACTTCTGTCCCTCCAATACAGAGCAGTATCAAGCAGATTACTAGCCAGCAAACTTTCAACTGTCCCTGAAATCACTAACAGCTCTCTCCCTACACTAACTCTTCCAAGCAGCACACACAGACAGAATGAAAAAATGCTGCAGGGCTTCAGTTCATATATGGAAGGGGAGTGGTCCAGGGGGTGTGGGGGTGGTCCAGGAGGGAGAGCTTCCTTATTGGCTGCCATGTATCTGCTGGTCTGGGGTGAGAGGGCAAAAAAAAGCGGCGACTATGCGCGAACCCAAAATGGCGAACGTCGCGCGACGTTCGCGAATATTCTGCGAGCGCGAACAGCGGATGTCATGTTGGTTGACATATCCGACTAACGGCAGGAGGTGCACATGAATGTATCTGCAGAGGGTTCAGAGAAGCAGAATCTATGACTATAAAGCTGGTCAGTACAGTCACCTCTCTTGTTAATACAAAGCAATTTGCATGTACACAAAGTTGTTTTTAAACTTCTCCCCAAGGAAAGAATTGATAGCATGTTAATAATGTATATAAGAACCCTCATCTGTCTGCTTATGGCAAATAAAAGTGCAGCCCCAGCTCTTAATGATTCCCAGAAATAAAACAAATTCATAGACTTTTGCCTCTCTTTATGAATATGAGATATTTTTTTTTTAATCTCTGTCCTAAATTCTCCTTTCAGCACCTCTACACTTGCTAGAGAAAAATTGTATCAGATGTTTCTTTTGTCAGTTCCATAGGAAAAACAGACACCAATGGGTTAATTCCCACCACCTCTGAGATTACAATAAGCCTCCTGCCACTTATCTCAAAAACAATCCACGCTATAATAAACTGCACCTCTCCACTGCATCTAGTTATAAAGTTATACGGTATACCGGTCTATTCTATTTCTCTAGAGTCCATGAAAGGAAAATTATTGTATAAGTAATGACACAATTTTCTATTCCTGAAACAGCATAATAGAAATTACCCAGGAATCGGAGGAAAAGAATAAACCACACAACACCAGTTGTTGCAATAAATCATAACAGTTTGTTGAGTGGCGGAATTCAAAAACAGAATGCTCCTGAAATCTGTCGTCCAATCTGCAATATTCAATGAATTTCTCTGGAGAGCCCCAGACATCAGCCTTGCAGAACTTCTCCACTGGAATCTTTCTATAGTTCTTGTAGAATACAAGCTTGGTCTTGGTCTCCACAACCCCAGCCTCCTTGATTCACCAACCCATTTTTTGTTCCTACTGTAAACTCAGCTTATGATCCAGTCACCACTTGCCTACGGTTGAAGAACAGACTTATTCCATATTAATTTTCATAGAAACAAAATTTAAGTCTAAGTCTTGGAAATCCACTGACTACCCATTAAATCTTATCCACTGCCTTTGAACACCCAAACCACTAAGCTGAGAGGCTAAAGGTTTCCACAAGGAAATTGGTTTTAGTGAAGAAGATGCTTCTGTAGGAGATACTTAAAGGAAAACAAAACCCTAAAAACGAATATGGCTAAAAATGCCATATTTTATATACTGAACTTATTGTACAGCCCAATGTTTCAGCTTCTCAATAGTAGCAATCATCCAGGACTTCAAACTTGTTATAGGGGGTTACCATCTTGGAAAGTGTCTGTGACACTCACATGCTCAGTTGGATCTCAGCAGCTGTTGAGAAGCAAAGCTTAGAGGTAGTCACTATATTATATTACTAATATAAGCTGATGCTACAGGGCTGATTATTAAATTCTGATGCTAGTTGCACTGGTTGTTGAGCTTCCATATAGTAATTATCTGTATTAATGACTAATCAGCCTTATATTGTGACTATATTTCTATTCTGTGTGTACTGTATATTATGTGGGTCCCTAAGCTCAGTAAGTGACAGCAGCACAGAGCATGTGAATCAGTGAATCAGCAGAAAAGAAGATGGGGAGCTACTGGGGCATCTACTGGGGAGACACAGATCATAGTTACATAGTTACATAGTTAAATTGAGTTGAAAAAAGTCCATCAAGTTCAACCCTTCCAAATTAAAAACCCAGCATACATACACACTGTACTGCTAGCTACTTCTTTAGTTAGGTTTTAGTTCTCTTTTAATGGAAATATGAAATATTTTAAGTTTGAAATGGACTGGACTATGGAGCACTAGAAAGGTCAGTGGAATTGAGGGAAAGGCATAAACCCTTAATGCCACTACCTCCTGCATCAGGTGTTGCTTCACTTGAGGGAACCTTCCTGTTGCTCCAGGAGGAAAATTCATGAATGTATGGTAGTTGACCATTTCTGATTCAGCCAAAGACATATTAAATGGTTCAATTCCTATTTTCCTGCACCCAGCAGAATCCAACTCAAATGGTCTATGAATGAGTCCTTCATCCCAGTTCTACCTCAGCTGACTATCTATGGAGAGGTTATCCTTGCTGGTTCACTACAGAATATTTGTGTTCACAGCTTGGAGAGGTCAAGTTTGTGCAGGAAACATTGCTAAAATTGCCTTATGTGCCAATGTCCTAAGGCAAGCCACAGACTTGATCATACAATACACACCTGCAATGCCAAACTTCCTGAATATTGTGCCCTCTAGCATAAATCATTTTATCTCTGTGTATTACAGCCCCCAATACCGTAATGATTTGAAAAGGAATCACATTTTTCAACTTTAAATTCAAATACTTGTACTACTTAAACAAGTTACAATCCAATGTAGTAATGGAGTGTTAGCTATGATATCATTATTTCACTTTTGACATGGTTTATGTAAAAACCTTAACCCCCCTGTTCCAAAGATAGAGGCTAGTGATGAGCAAATCTGTCCCGTTTTGCTTTGGCAAAATTCAGAAAATTCACAAAATAGTGAACAGTGAACAGACATTTTTTGCGCGCTACTCTTTTGTTCTGTGCGACTTTTTCAGAGCACAGTACTTTGGCGTCTATGGCATTTTTTTTGCAGTGAAATCTGGCAAAAATGTTCACTCATCACTAATGGAGGCAGGGTCATATTGGGAGATCCTAGGCACTGGGCCTACCGAATCAGGGCCACCACACCCTCTTAGAGCCCCCGTCCCAGTCCTGACTCTTCAAGAGGCTGCAAACCCCCTCCCTCCTCCTCTGCTGCTCGTACCTTTTCACTGCTCCTCTCACTTATATTAGGAGGCATACTCACAACAGAAGATACTCACAACAGGAGGTACTCTATTTCTACCAGGGGCGATTCCTAGCCCCTCTGCTGCCTGAGGCAACTTGCTGCTGCCCCACACATCCTTCTTCCACCTTCCATTTCACTACATTTGGTTGTAAAATTTTGGTATATTCGAACACTTTGGGGTAAATTCACTAAAGTGTGAAAATGTGCTAGCGACAGCCAGCGCTACGCAAATTCACTAAGATGCAAAGTAGCGCTACCATTACTTCGCCAGGCAATGTGTATTTATGCTAGCGGTGCCTAATTTGCATACGGCACAAAGTTGAAAGTATAATAGAAGTATATGTTGCAGCCACTACATTCCACTACACAAGCACAGGAAACCTTTAATAAATAAAATAAAGTTGTCCTATTGCCCTACATGTGCCCCCTGTATAGTTGTGTTGCCATATGTTAGGAAATGTAGGGGGGGAAGGAGGGTAACGCCAGAATTTTTTTCGTTGTTTTTCAAACTATCACCCTACAAAAGGTAAAAGACGCCCTACAAGTAAAAACTTCTATCGATTGTATTGAACTTCACCAGGTCTGACCTGGTGAAGTAAAGTCTAGCGCAAGAGGTAACGTTCAGTAAAATGTTCATCTTATTGAATTAGCCTAGTTACGTCCCTTCGTCAGTGCACAACTTCGCCTGGTTTAAGGGTGCGAAGTTGCATAAGTCTATCTACTTCACTAGCGAATTTTCACCAGAGACACTGTTAGTGAATCTGCGAAGTTGCGAATTGACGGCACGCTGGTGAATTAGCTTTAGCGTTAAACGCTTCACGCTTTAGTGAATTTGCACCTTTGTTTTTACCCACCTTATTGCTAGAATTGCCTATATACTACAGATACAGGACCTGTTATCCAGAATGTTTAGGAACTGAGGTTTTTCAGTCTACTAAAAAATCATGTAAAAATGAAATACACCCAACAGGCTGTTTGTGCTTCTAATAAGGATCAATTATATTTTAGTTTGGATCAAGTACAAGGTACTGTTTCAATTTAACAGAGAAAAGGGCAATCCTTTTTAAAAATGAGTAACTTTATAATGTTTCATTATTTTCCTGCGGGATTCACAAAATAATATTAAACAGCAGTATTTTTCCATCTCGAAATGTGGGATATTTATGCATCTCCACACTCCACTCCATACACAAGTTGACTATATGTTGTTGGGTGAACATTAAGTTCTCCAGGGAAGAAACTCAAAGGATATGATGGATTTTAATCAAAGGGCCATATCACACATGACCATCTATCCATCTGAGTATCTACGACAGGGAGAAATATCAATTTGCTTTCTTACACCCTAAATCACTGTACACTGAGAGGCACAACATTGGCCTGTAAGTACAGAGAGGGGTAGATTTTGGTGCAGAAATGCAAACGTACGGCAGCCTGATACCAAGAAAATAACTTGTGACATGGCACAAAGGGTGAACATTGTATTCACCTTTAGCTAAACATGCCCCTAGGTGATTGTTTTGTTGTTCAAAACCTAATTCTGCATTTTTTTGTGCATTTCTAAACATGTGAACAGGTAAGCCAATAATATAGGCCAGGTGGGGAAAATTGTGTCTTTTGGGCAATGCTTTAAAATTGCAAAGGGGATTAGGTAGATCAATGACACTACTGATATCAGCCGGTTCAAATACTGTATATGTGTGGCATTTTCTGCATTTCCAGATATTTATTTCCAGCTGTGCAGAATGATTAAAGTACAAATGCAATGGCCTGCACTGATCTCTCAGCTTCATATTAAAAAAGCATATCTAAACCTGCTTTACACTACAGTATCTCACCAAAGAACTCGCTGTATATTGACCGTAGGTGCTATGAATTGTAGTTATTGCAATCCTGTCAAAAACGGCCAATTATTGGTCCTGTAAAGAAAAAAATGTACCCTCACCCTCGGATGGCAAATGCTATCCAGCACTCATTACCTATGTTTATCTGCTGGTCACAGCAGGGTGCTCAGCATGACCATTAATCATTTCAACCTATATGGAGCCTGCTTTATAAAGGAGCCATTAAAGCAACTGAACATTTTATTTGTAAGTGTTGATTTTTTTTTGGGGGGGGGGGGGGGGGGGGGGCAGTGCAGAAATTCCCACTTTAGCACTCTGAACATTATAAATTCTACTTAATATTTCCAGTCTGATACTCAAATATATAATTGGCATGGAAGCTGCAAACTATGCAACTGGTATTACTATTATTATCTTTTTTTAAATAGCGACAACATATTCTGCAGCGCTTTACAGAGATTAAAATCTTAAAGTAGCCATAAATAGGCCAATAGAACTGTTGACTTGGCCCCTCCAGCCCAAGTCAGCAACTTATTGGCCAGTGTATGCTGCTGTTCCAAAGGCTTGCCAAGCTGATAATTCACCAAAAATCAGTAGGTGGGGACATAGTTTAATCATCTTGCCCCATAGGCAAAGTATCACTCAGCTTTATTGCCTCATCCCTCTTCATCTCTGGGTGATATTGACTGCCACATGTCATATAGACAAATGGCTTCCACATTACACTTCTACTAACGCAATAAACCATTTCCCATTTATACTCTGATAGGGAGGTAGTGACAGTGACAAAGACAATGCATTCTCTGTTCCGTTGATTCTAATTTCCTTTCTTATTGGCAAGATATCGGTATTTATGTGACACTTTAGGGGCTCATATATATTTAATTGCTCCAGTGGCTTTGGGGTACACACAGACACACACAGATCTGTTATAAAGAAAACCCCAGGTCCAGAGTATTCTGGATAACAGGTTCCATACATGTATATATGTTCTGTATTCTGTATTGATGTTGTAACATGGAGAACCCAAAGGGGCTCACATGCCTCCTTCATGCATATCTCCTGTGGGTAAAGTTAAATGACTGATCTTATGAGTCACAAAGCTAAAATCTATTATGTTTTGGAAAGTCATCACTGCCTGTTACTTGTGTATGAGAGTATATACAGGATATTGCAGGAATTTTCATACTCTGTGTTCCCTGGAAACCGATACCCTCACAGGGGTCACCAAAGTTGTTGCGTAATTCAAAGGCAGAGTGTGCGCACAAATATTCGCAATTTGCGATTTTTGCCATAATTAAAAAGCTGTAGACATTTGCAGTGAGAAAAACAAATCGAAAATCTGTTTGCACACTCTTATTCAGCTTTATAAATATAACCAGGCTCAGGGCACATTTTTTCAATGTGTGAATTATTCTGACCTTTATGTTTCTGAAGTTTATAAATGAGCCCCAAAGAGGCTTTACTAAAGGTTTGTGCCAAGACGGAAGACCTGTGTCCCACCTTTATTAGAATTCACTGAAGATCAACCATTGTTTTTATTTATATCACTTAATGACTGAGAATTAAAATAGACCCTGGCATTTCAGGCACACAGAGGCCCAAACACCCCCCAACAGGCCAATAAATAGTGACTGTCTACGGCAACACACAGCAGCCCCTCTGGCATTTGCCAGAACCCACAGATTGTCAGTCCAGGCCTGCCCTAAATATGCCTGTACCCTGAAACAGCTAGACCTATGGTACCAGTGTCTGTTACAACTTGTTTTTTGGCAAGTGAAGTTTAAAGAGGGATTGTGGATAGAAAGGATCAAATAGGCTACATACAGATCCAAGAGGCAGAGGGAAGGTGGCTTGGGGTTGTTCACCTTTAAATTAACTTTTAGTATGACATCGATAGTGATATTCTGAGACAATTTGCAAATTATTTTCATTTTCTATTATGTGTGGTTTTTGAGTTATTTAGCTTTTTGTTCAGCAGCTCTCCAGTTTGCTATATCAGCAATCTTGTCGCTATGGTCTAAATTACCCTAGCAACCATGCACTGATTTGAATGACAGACTGAATAGGAAAGAGCCTTAAAGGTGAACCACTCCTTTCAATAGATACGGTGAATAAAATAGCCACAGGAGATATGCAGACCTAGTTTTCAACTATGTCTAATTATCAGGGAAAGTCATTTTTTTCCTGTTAAATATACTTTTTAAGGAAAGGAAGGAAACTGTAGGGAAAGCATTGGAAGCTTCAAACTCAAAGGGTAAGAGAGAAATTAGCTCAGAATGACAAAATGGGATTTTGACTGCTAAAGATGAAGAGAAGCGCTGAAAAATAAGACCACAAATGAGGAGAAATAATGAAGGCAGGAGCAAGAGAGGAGCAAGAAAAGGAATTCAGCTGGCAGGTATAAAAAAAATCACAAGGGAAGTATAAGAGACAGTAGCAGGATTCATGCCCTATATTGCCATGAGACTGGTGGCCATCTTTCCTTAGCAGCTTTGAGTAATGTCAAAGCCTGTACTGCACTGATGCAGTAAGTTCTCTCTTATATACACTATTGTGTAGGTCTCAGGGCCAGGCCTGGCCAGCCAGGCGCCCTAGGCAACCTGGCCGGCAAGGGGCACAATAGGCAATCCTCAAAAAAGGATATGTGTGCGCGCCTGTGTGAAAAAGAAAGCGTGCACGTTCATGCAAAAGGAAGTGCGCGTCTATGTGAATAAGGAAACGCACGCAAGCGTGAATAAGGAAGTGCACGCCTGCACAAAAACAGGAGGTAGGCGCATGCACGCGTGACGAGGAAGAAGCAAGCCAGAGGGCAGAGACCAGACCAGACTAGGGGGTAGTAGGCAGAGCAGGTGCGTGCCTGGCATCTCCCCCCAGTTTTGCGCCCTAGGCACATGCCTACTCTGCCTACCCCTAGTTCCGACCCTGGTAGGTCTCTATAAAAATACATTTATAAACAGCTCATATGTAAAACCCTGCTTCATCAAAATGAACCATTTTCATAATATTATACTTTTTAGGGCTGGTCCACACGGTAAGATTCAGGGAGATTTGCTTAGAATTAGCCATTCTATAAGTACTAAAAGTGTGAACCAACCCTTTGAGTTAGAACTTTGCTTTTATTCTTATATCGATATATTAAGGGGCCGATTTATCAACAAAGTGAAAATAAAAGTGTTTTTTCGAATGAAAACAGACCATTTTCGATCGAACAGGTCAGTTTTAGTTCGAATTACCCTGAAAAAAACTTTGAATTCTCAAACTTACACAAAAGACTCCATATAGGTTATAGGAGGCCCCCCATAGGCTAAAGCAGCAATTTGGCAGGTTAAAGGTGGTGAATAGTCAAAGATGAAGTTTTTAAAGAGGCAGTACTTTGAAATTCGAATAGTTGAATTTTTTCAATTTGTTTTGAATTTTGGCCTATTCAGTAGTCGAAGTACCCAAAAATTACTTTGAAATTTGAATTTTTTAAATAGAATTTTCACTTCGACCGTTGGTAAATCTGCCCCTAACTATCTGCAAGGCTTTTAACAGAATAGGCCTGTTCCTCAGCTAAACTAACTTTCAGGTCCACCGCCCATATCCAGCACAGAGAAGTAAGGTTTGGTTATGTCTGCATTTATGGTATAAAGAGGTAAGGACTTTATTTATTTATTTATATATATATATATATATATATATATATATTATATATATATATATTAGAGATGCACCGAATTCAGGATTCGGTTCGGGATTTGGCCTTCGGCCAAATCTTTCAGGAAGGATTCAGGGGTTCAGCCAAATCCAGAATAGTGGATTCGGTGCATCCCTGATATATATATATATATATATATATATATATATATATATATATATATAAATACACTGTATATATACAGCGTCGGATTGGGCCAGCAGGATGCCAGGAAAAAACCCAGTGGGCCCTGCCCCCCTCCCCCAATCTACCTTCTGATAAAGTGGCAGGGAGCCACGAAAAGCATAAAGCAGGCAGCCAACCTCTCTGACATGCTGCTGTAATTATGGAGATTTTAAAATGGATTTTTGAATACAATTTTGGGACTTTTACAATTTTTACTGGCCTCACCGGTGCTCCGGTTTTTCTCTTCTGACTACTTGGATCACTGCAAGAGATGGTGGTGTACGTGTACCATGGTCTGGTAAGTGATCCCACTAAACTATTTAGTTTTTTCTGGACTGCCCCTCTCCCAATCTCCAGGCCCCCAAATAAAAATTAATTGCAGTGCCGGGAGTTAGCACATGAGCACTGGTGTTTGCGCGCACATGTAGGTGCTAACGCATGCGCCGGCATGCACCCAGACGTTCATGCATATGCGCTGGGGGGGCCCATAGTTTAGTAACCCAGTGGGCCACCCCCCCTCCATGTCAAGTCCAACTAGGGTTGCCACCCAGTTACTGGCCTAGCCGGTAAAACACCTGCCAGGGCCGGGGTCGGTATTACAAATTTACAATGTAGCTGCCAGTAATTTGTAATACCCTTAACAAAAGGCCTTGCCCTCCTCTTTCCTTTGCGAGATGTGGCACCACCCCTTGTGTGTCACAGCTCCACTTCTTTTTGCATCAGGACCCGCCCTTAAGTCCCGCCCCCGCTGGCCGGCAAATTTTTTTACAAAGGTGTATATATAATACACAAAAGCAATGAATATCTTGTAAATTATATGCTTATAAACGGTGACTAGTGATATAATCAGTTATGAACAAGGCCGGAACTAGGAGTAGGCAGAAGAGGCACCTGCCTAGGGTGCAACCAAAGGGGGGCGCTTGGCAGGTGCCTGTCTTCTGCCTACCCCAGGATTGCTGCTCTCCCATCCCGCGCTCGGTCCTCTTGACCCCCCCCCGCCGGCGCTCTCTCCCCTCCCCTCTGTGCAAACGTCGCATGCGCGTGCTCAGCGCTCCAGGGGAGAGCACGCATTGCGCGCGCACGGAGGGGTAGAGAGCGCATTGCGCGTGCACGGAGTTGGAGGGCGCGGGGAAGTGCGGTGGCGCCTTGGGCGCCAGGTACACTTGGCCCGGCACTGGTTATGAACAGTGAGAAGTGATGTCATTTTTGTCACATGACTCACTAAATAGTCATGGAACTCCTCTGTGACTTATAATATTATATTTTAGAATTAGAAGTACTTTATTCACTATATAGTATCCTGTACTGGGCCTACACAAAGCCAAAGACATCATTATTATAATGCTGGAGTCCTGTCGCTGAAATTCCCTCTGGCAGAACATGTGCCAGGAACATGGCAGAAACAGCTATTGAGGAGAATAAATTAAAACATGGATCCTGGAGAAATAATTTAATAAGCGTTCTAACCATCACTGCCACCATGTAAAGTGTGTATCTTGTTACAATTTATCATATATCTGTCCCTCAAGAGTCCCTGTACAAATGTTGTCGTGATGAAGCTCAACTTGCCATCCCTGCTTTGTCACCCGCTCATTATTGTTAGCCCCAACCCCCACTCATACAAGAGGGGACCTTGAGAGAACAACACTGAGGGGGCCCTGATTGTTGTGATCGGTTGCCATGACAATAGCAGCATCCTTTGTCACACTACTTGGTGCGGGTGTCGCCATAGAGACACCAAATGTTCAGAGAATTACATTCACATGCGCTGAGTCTATAAAGTGTGGGCTCTTTGGCATGTTATCCCTAAAAAAAATGCTGTGATTATATATATATATATATATATATATATATATATATATATGAGAAGCAGCGGTGCACTCTGTAGACTCAGATACTACCTGGTTATTTTCAATAGGAAGAAAGCTTGCAGCACTCACAGGGTTTATGTTGCAAAAAACAAAAAAGATTTATTTAGCCTCAATGTTTCGATTCCCCACAGGGATCTTCTTCAGGAGCAGTATACAAACAAACACACCTGTTAGTCATGTGCTGGAATAAAATATTTTTATCATAAGAACAACAATGTCCGCACTCTCAGGTCTTAGAAAGTGAAAACATGATTTATTAAAAAGAACTGATGTTTTGGCTTGCACTCCATACTTTTTTTTTTTTTTGATAAAGACTAGAGCTCTAGCCAAAATGTCCTGAAACACCTGAGATTGCCCACTAACAGTGATAGGACACCCGCACCAAGAGGGAGCTGCCACTGCGAGGAGCTGTGTTGTGCAGATCACATGCATACCTCCCAACATTTTGGAAGTAAAAAGAGGGACAGAACATTTTTTTGCACGTAGCGTGGCAAATTTTTTTGACCATATCCATTTGTGTGGCCTCACCCCCTAATTACCATGTTCATTTTACAATATTTGCCAGGTTATGAAAGTTTGAAAATATTTCTCCTTGTCTAAACTGTTACAATTACTTATTTTCTTATCTCTAAAGTGTTACACAGTATCGTATTTGCACCTGTTAGGGTTCTGGGCTCTCTGCCAAAAGCTAATTAAGTTAGAAACTTTGTTTCTTTTTCTGCCAGTTCACTGCAGAGAAAAGAGAGACTTTCCAGTACATATAAGGGACTGCAAAAAAGGGACAGCTGGGAGGTATGCTGTGGTATTTACACAAATGGCCTGCGGGTGTCATTGTGCACAGAACTTGTACTGTGCATACACAGGACTTTCTGTACAGTTTGAAAGTGAAAGTAGGAAGTACTGCAGTTGTGTAATGGCTGCATGAAACTGTTAATAAAGCACTGTTATACCCTGCTCATCCTCAGCTACCAAACATAACATATGCGCATGTGCATGATGATGTATACTAATGTATTATGTCTCTATGTATTTTGTGGTACCAGCCTCATTGCACCCCTGCCTAATGGTTTTAAAAATTAGTGGTGAGCACTGTAGATATCAGCACAACTTTCCCTTGTTTGTTATAGTTCATATGGGAGCAGTGACCAGCTCTCTGTTGTAGCTCCCTCCCCTTCCAGCTACACTCTGGTGATCCCACTTATGTCTAATAAAAGGGCAACCAAGTTTGGGAGTTTTACTTTGAAAGCAGCAAGTAAGTTGCAAGTTAAACTTAGTCCCTTTTGTAAAATGTATAACGAAGCAATAGAATTCTTAATGAATCAGATGAAAATTGAGTGTAGGACTGGCCAGATATGGGATGACTTTTATGTAGTTGGCCAGCTTAAATATATTGCAATATATGGACAAACAATCCCTGTTTTGTTTAAAATTGTCTCAATGTCTTATATATATATATATATATACGACCTGTAGCTGGTGCACTCTCGACCAAAGGGTAATGCCCCGGTGCTGGTTATAATGTATGCAGAAAACCAAAAAGAAAACCGCACTCATGGGACTTCTGTGAAAAAATCAAAAATTTATTTCGACGTTTCGGCTCTTAAACTCGAGCCTGATGACGGCTCGAGTTTAAGAGCCGAAACGTCGAAATAAATTTTTGATTTTTTCACAGAAGTCCCATGAGTGCGGTTTTCTTTTTGGTTTTCTATATATATATATATATATATATAGCATCAAAAATCTTAATTAGCCAGCACTCCTGGGTGCAGTCATAATATATAGAATAATCGAACAACAGCACTCTCAGGCATTAGAAAGAGAAAAAAGTTATTTATTAAAGGCTAGAGTGCTAGCCAAAACATCAGTTCTTTTTAACAATTAACTTTTTCACTTTCTAAGACCTGAGGTTGTGGACATTGTTGTTCGATTTTATATATACCATATACATATATTTTTTTTTTCTTTTTAAAAATCAGCATTAATCCTGGGTACAGGGCACTGCTAGCAAGGCCTTCAGATATGGCTAAACTACACCTTTCTACAGCCAACTGTAGTTTAAAAACTGATTTAAAGGAGACAATTTATAATTGGTTTTTATTTGCGTTTTTTTATTATTTAGAATTTTAATAGGGAGCAATCTAGTTACTAAGGTCCAAAATACCCTAGCAACAATTCACTGATTTAAATAAGAGACTGGAACATGAATACAAAGGTAAGTCTGTGAAATAAGTTGGCACTATAGAAATACATGTTAATAAAAGGGGTTAAAAGTAGCAATAACAATACAAATGTAGATTTACAGAGCATTTGTTTTTAGAAGGGGTCAGTGATCCCCTTTTGAAAAGAAGACAGAGTCAGAAAAAGAAGCCAAATAATTTTAAAAAAAACTATAAAACTAAAAAGTTGCTTAGAATTGGCCCTATAACATACTTAAAGGTGAAGCACCCTTTAATGCATCAGGTAATCTGATATATATACTGTATATACAGATAGCAGATACTGAGCACCATAGTACTGACTCACTTCTTTATTTAACACAATGTGCTTGTTGGTGGAGAGAAGATACTTGTGATAATTAAAGAGAGCAGATTGTTCATTCATCCCCATCATTATACAGAGCAGATTGTCAATTAATTGCCTTCATTATACCCTGTTCATTGTCCATTATTAGTGTCTAGGATCTTAGCACCATTCCATTCATTACTGCCATAATACATTTTATAGCAAGAAGTCCAGTATTACCAGGATGGGAGCTCACTGTCAGTGAGGAAAGGAAATGCGCAGTTACAGTCTATAAGGCTGTGTTTAACGCATTGTTTCTGGTAGCAGAGTTTCTTTTCACTCTGTAGAACCACAAAAAATTTTGTATCTTTTTTTTTTTTTTTTTTTTTTTTTTT
>CM044438.1:106675642-106689664 GCA_024363595.1 Xenopus borealis
TATAGCAGCCCATCTGGCATTTGCCCTAACCCACAGATTGCCAGTCCGGGCCTGCTCCAATGCACTTCGCCAGGTCAGAGCTGGCGAAGGCAGGTCTGGTGAAAGAGGTAACATTCAGTAAACTCCGCATCTTAGTGAATTTGTGGAGTTACGTCCATTCGCCAGAGCGATAATTCTCCTGGCGTTAGAGTGCGATGCCACGTTAGCATAGATCTTCTTTGCAAGCTAAAGGGCCCCTGTGCTTGTCAGTCCTTTTGTGAATCTGCCCTTTAGCTCTGATCCATTTGCCCAAGGCTGTAATGATAGGACCATTCCAACTTGGCCCAGTGTGTTGGTGACCAAATCAAGTAAAGAGCTATTCACTTGGCAATTTCACCAAATAGGTGGATCTGTACGAGCAGTGGCATAACTAGTTTTTACTGGGCCCCACAGCAAATTAATTTTAGGGCCCCCAATTCATCCAGAGCTTCTCTTCCCCCCCCCCCAGTATATGTTGAGATTGCCCAATAATGAGGGCCTCATGGGGCCTCCTATACCTCTGCCCCCCCTGCAGCTGCAGGGTCTGCTTCCTCTGTAGTTATGTCCCTGAGTATGAGTATTTTCTCTAATCTGCTGCCTTCCACTGCTTGTTTTTGTGTGCAGTGACAGGCACAGGATCAGCTGGTCAACACACACACAAAGCGGATTATGCTACAAACGTGCATACTTTCCACGCTAAAAACTACTGTGTCCCTGTGTCCCAGCAGAGAAAATTACCCCTGTGTCACTATCATAAGTGATGACTGCCAGCAGTAGTCTCTTCATCTATCCTTCCTACAGGCACACTGGTACTTATATGGTTAAGCCAAGTGTTTATCTAAAGGCAAGCTGCAATGAGTCAGAAACGACTCATAGAGACTGCCTACCTTCTGAGCTGTTCTAATAACTCCAGGCCGTTAAAAATAATGAGCTTCCCTGTATAGGATATACAGGTTTGGGACCTGTTATCCAGAATTTTCAGGACCTGTGGTTTTTCAGATAATGTATCGTTCCGTAATTTGGATCTTAATACCTTAAGTAGGGTTGCCACCTGTCCGGTTTTGACCCGGACAGCCCGGTATTTTGAAGGGCTGCCCGGGTCAATACTTCCTGCCTGGTTTTCCAAATAAGGAAAACCGGGCGGGATTAGCTTGATTGACGCAGCGATCGGCCAATCGGCGATCGCATTGTCATAGCTCCGCCCCGTGACGTCACGGGCCCGCCCATCGACGTCACGGGCCCGCCCCCCTGTCCGGGTTCAGCCACAGGAAAAGGTGGCAACCCTAACCTTTAAGTCTTCTAAAAAATCATGTAACTATTAAATAAACTCAGTAGGCTGGTTCTGCTTCCAATAAGGGTTAATCATATTTTAGTTTGGAACAAGTAGAAGGTACTGTTTTATTATTACACAAAAAAAGGAAATCATTTTTAAAAATCTGAATTAAGTTATTATAATGGAGTCTGTGGGAGACAGCCTTTCCCATACCTGTATATTAAAACCTATAATACTTACTAAGAAGGGACCTGTATATAAACAAGTATAAAAAATACACACAGATATTGGATAACAACCAAGGTGTTAAAATAATCCCACACAATCCTCCTAAAAAATGTCCTCACGTCAGTGAAGTTATTGTATTATATATGTATTCATCACTCAATGACAATAATACTCAGCATCATTATACTATGGGCCATTAAGGCACAGCTGGACCTTATTTAAAGTAATTGCTGCTTAATTATCTCAGGAAACATTCCACAGAAATCAATGAAGCAGTCTCTGTAAACAAGGGGTAACCTGGAGTGATTCTGTCCGAATTCCAGCCAATAGGAATTGCTGTATTCAGAACAAATAAGTCACTTTCATTAGAAAAAAAAGACTTTGAATTAAAGGAAAACTATACCCCCAAAATGAATACTTGAGCAACAGATAGTTTATATCATATTAAGTGACATATTAAAGAATCTTACCAAACTAGAATATATATTTAAGTAAGTATTGCCCTTTTACATCTCTTGCCTTGAACCACCATTTCGTGATGGTCTGTGTGCTGCCTCAGAGATCATCTGACTGTAACAGGAAGAAGTGTTGAAGCAAAGACACAACTCTATGGAAAATACAATCACTGGGGGCCAATTACTGACCATGGAAAGACTTTTGCAATGTAAGAATAGGATAAAAATATTATTGTATAATTATGCAGTATGACATTTTTATTACCATTGTATGGAAATATAGCATTATTATATAGGATATATGAGTGAATAAGCTATTCATTAACATCCCCTCCTGCAGGGATATGCCATGTTGTTGTTATGTTTATTTTCTCTCCAAACTCCTTGGGGGAATATTTGCTGTCTCTGTGCAGAATCGTCTAATTTCTGGCATATTATGGAAAGCAGCATCACACAGTAGTAACATAATTCTGTAGTACATTGTCACATAAACCATTAATACCCATTTAACTGTGAGATGCTAGTTGCATGTTGAAAGAGTGAAGTAAATGCATCATACATCACAAATGTACCTTTTTTATTGTGAAGTGTCTCAAAAGTGTCTTTAGTAGCAATTTGGGAGAGAAGACATAGCAATTGTAGGGAGAGAGAATGCCTAAAGTAGCAGTGGCATAATAGTCTCTGGGAAGGGAGTGTGGGATAGCAGGTATAGTAGCGAGAGATGATGCCTATAGTAGCAGTGGGATAATAGTCTCTGGGAAGGGATTATGGCAGTGGGATAGCAGGTATAGTAGGGAGAGATGGTGCCTATAGTAACAGTGGGGTAATAGTCTCTGGGAAGGGAGTGTGACTGTGGGATAGCAGGTATAGTAGGGAGAGATGGTGCCTATAGTAGCAGTTGGATAATAGTCTCTGAGAAGGGACTGTGGGATATCATGTATAGTAGGGATAGATAGTGCCTATAGTAGCAGTGGAGACAATAGTCTCTGGGAAGGGAGTGTGGCTGTGGGATAGCAGGTATAATAGAGAGAGATGGTGCCTATAGTAACAGTGGGATAATAGTCTCTGGGAGTGTGGCTGTGGGATAGCAGGTATAGTAGGGAGTGATGGTGCCTATAGTAGTGAGGTGAATAAGGAGCCAATGTAGAATAATGACATATTATTGAAGCAAAGACTCTGACCCAGTTCTTGTGACAAGTAAAAGAAGAACTACATTTATCTAATACACGTAATTCAAAAAACAACTGGACTTGCTGAAAATTTTTTAATGAAGAAGTTTCACTGCTCATCCAAGCAGCTTCTTCAGTTTAACTGACTGTGTAAGGGAGTTCTCAGTATATAGACTCTTACAAAACTCCAATCACAATGGCACATGGTAACTCTTCAGAGAGGTGACATCTGAAATTCACAAAGGTGTTGATTCTGTGTAGTTACTGTGATAGGATTATCAATGTGTCATGCAACTCATATAAACGGGTGTTACTTGTGAGAGTTCCATGAATGGATGTGTGAAGTGTTCTGAAACCCCCAAGGTACAGATGTGAGAACAGCATTGTATGTAGCAGAAAAGCTGGTGTCGAAAGCGAAGACCCCCGCCTCTGTTCGGGGATGGTTTCTCCACTTTGACATGAATCGCCTCTTTCATGCATCTTTCAAACTAGCGGTCTTCTTATCCAAGATTTGGTCCTTGCTATCTTCAAAGGAGTGTCCCTTGCCGTTTAGGTGTAGAAAGGCAGCAGTCTTGCCCTGTAGAGTCCCCCCCCATATGCTGAGCCATTTTCTTGGCGAGCAGTTGTTTTTTTCTCCCCAATGTATAGATCAGTGCACTCCTCACTAAACTGGACTGTGTATACAACATTGCTTTGTTTTCTTTAGCAGTTGGATCCTTAGGGTGTACCAGTTTTTGTCTCATTGTGTTGCTAGGTTTGAAAAACACAGGTTGGAGCCCACTGCCCTATATGCATCTCTCTCCATAATGGGGTGGCTGAGCACCCATCTGCACTCAACCACCCTCAATGTCATACCCAGATGCATAAGCATGGCAGCTTGCTTCAGAAGGTCATAGAAGCTTGTGCATACCAGATTTCTTTTACCTCCATAGTGCACAAAAAGTTCCTAGCTTTGGGGCAAAGTGATTGTAACATTTCAGCTAGGCTGTACCTTGTTAGTGATTCCTGCAGGTAAGTAATGCAGAGAAGCACTTGAGGGAAGAAGTGCTGTAGACAGCAGTTATAGGGATTCCATACTCCGCATCTCCATCACAACTAGCAGAGGCAGAGAGGAGATGCACATAGTGAGAAGCTGTAGGAATTATGCAGAGACGGGTGTTGACTTGAAGGCCATTATAGGTATGATGCTGAGGGCAGTGATGAATTAGGGATCACTATAGGCATGCTATGGGGAGAGGGTTGACAGCTAATCTCTCAATAAATAGAGGTGCCACCAGGTTGCCTACTACATTAAGCTTACATGGGGTAATGAAGCAAAATAAGTGACACATCTCCCTCATCCTTTCATTTATGAATACTGTTTGCATGCCAGAGCTTTCCCTGATCCTCTACAAGCCCCACCTGCCTACTAAATCCTGCTGGTCTGTTGGCTGATTCCCCTTTTTGGGGTAAAACCAGTGACATAACTACTGGGGGAGCAGCAGTAGGCTCTTCCAAAGTTGTTAAGCACAATGATGGTAAGGGCAGTGGCGTAACTAGAGTGCTCTGGCCCCCCCTGCAAAAAAATCTTGAGAGTGGCCAAGCGTTCTCCAATTCCCATCCACCCGCTTCCGTCCACTCTCACCCGGACTCAGCCCACTCCATGCCTGGACTCCGCCCACTATCCACCCACTATGCCAACGAGCTCTGCTTCCTTGGACATACATATGACCTTTATGTACCCATCAAATTTAAATTGACGTAACCTTAAGTATGTTAACAAAGTTTTGCTAAGAAGAAAGTAACACTGAAAATCTGCTAAGAAACTTTCTTGCTGAAGAATTTTTGAAAATATGCAAGTGTTCATTTGCTGAGATGAATTTTTGCATTTTGATGAATACACACAGGGTCAGACTGGCCTGCTAGGACACCAGGAAAAACCCGTTGGGCCCCGCCAGGCCAGACCAGTGCCGTCCAGCTCAGTGCATCTCCTGTGGCATCTTGGTAGGGGAGCCATTGGGGTCTGGAGGGGGCCCTGGACAGCAGTCCCAGTGGGCCCTGGGCCCCCCAGTCCGACCCTGACTAAACATAGTCATAGTGAAATTATGTCTGATGTAGTTGCGCAAAAAAAAAAAAGTATGGCAAATATTTTCAGGGCGTAAATTTTCCCCTTTGTGCGTGCAGGCCCTGATTTGTGGAGAGACCACCTAGGCCCGGGCCTAGGGCGGCAGGATTTTAGGGGGCAGCATGCTGCCCAACCACACCCACATTGGTTCAGAAATTTTAATTTCCTGTGTGTCAATTCCCATTGCTCTGTCCTGATGATGAAAATTTGAGTAAATAAAAGGGAGGGTACAGGGGCGACAAACTACAGTGGGCCTAGGGGCGCCCTCTATGTAAATCTGGCCCTGTGTGTGCGCATGGACTGCAGAGAACCTGCACTGGCACTGCATTCCCCTTCTGCTTTCTCCTCCCCAGCTGCCACTGACCATCTGCCGCTCTCCTGCCCCTTGCCTCAGTAAATCATCCTCCTTGTGCACTTTTCTCAAAGTTTACATTGAGATTGAACTTGAATCCTCTGCTGACAGTCACAAAACGTGATTAAAAAAAAAAAAATTTTGTGAATCAGATGCTCTGTAAGTTTTCTCCTTTGGTGGCCGGGCTTTCACTTTGGTCTCATTACTTGCCTCCAGGGGCTCCTAACAGTATTTTTGGGTGGAACTACTTTTCTGCTTGGATGGATGCTGACCCTTAGGACAGAGACACATGCAAAAATTCAGGGAGATTTAGTAGCCCTATTGACAAATCACCTCTTCTTTATGTGACTATCTCCCACTGGCTAGAATCTAAATCACTGGTGGGATCGCACTCAGAGTGGTTAGTTTTCTTAAGTTGCCCGAAGTTGCCTCACAAGTAAACTTTGGGCGACTTCAGAAAACAAAGAGCAACGAGTGCCATCCTGCCAGCGATGTAGACTCTAGTTGGTGGGAAGGCTTTTCGGGAAGATTAGTCACCCGAAAAAGAGGCAATTTGTTGCCGGGCGACTAAATCTCCCCAGATCTTCCTGCGTGTCTCTGCCCTTAAGGGTGGTGCACCCTGCTAATTTGCCTTCCCAAAGTTGCCTTTGGGTGACAGAAACCTAAGTGCCATCCCACCAGCAATTTACATTCTAACCAGAGGAAAGGCTGTTTGGGGAGATTAGTCACTAGAAGAAGAAGCCATTTGTCGCTGGGTGACAAATCTCGCCAAATAGCAGCATGTGCAAACACCTTAACTGATGGCTGATTTATTCCTTCATGTGTTTCATGTGGGCAGCAGTTTTGGGTTTACCAATTTGTAGAACCTGAAGCAAAAACAAAACAAAAGGGTTTAATCTGATTCAAACAGGCAGCACAGCATCAGCATCAAATAATCCCCCTCCCTTATTTCTCACTTCTCTGGCTAGCAGAAAGCCTGCCTTTATTCATGGCTAGTGGCCAGGTGGGTTGGCTGCTGCCTGGCCCCCCCTCAGTCATGCCTACTATCCCCTCCTCCAGCATGCCTGCACGTATCCACGCTTAGTGCTATATGCCTTTGCTGCATGTATAAGGAGAGTCATTCCTGCAAGCATAAATGTAGTTGGATACCCTGGGAAGCAGCAGGGGGAATATAAAGCTATAGGGAGCAGCTGTAGGGATCTGGTACCCAGAATCTCCATCACTGCTGAATGCACATGATAAGAGGCAAAGGGGAGGTGCTTAAAGTTTGCTGCTGATGCTATCAGGTGCCCTGCCTTCCCTCCTGTGTGGGCGTGTCTGTGTGTCAGTTCCAAGCTGTAAGTTTCACAAGGGCTTTAAGTGGAGGAGAGCACATGGAGAATGAAGCATCGCCCTGATCTCTCTGAGATTTGACACATCTGCCTGCCATTGGAAGGGAAGAGCCTGGGCTGCTGCTGCTGCTGTGGAACTCGGCATCCCTGGTGAATAAAGGCGCTATACATTTTTCCAGAAGGAGCTACTACATCTTAAAGGTAAATTAGGCATTGTGTTATAGAAATGGGCAACCTGTGGCCTCTACCTGTTTTATAACTTTATCTAGCAGTACCATAGGCAGTGGTTGTTGTAGTACAACAACATCAGGAGGGGCTCATTAAACCACTGTACTCTCCTACAAACTCTGTGCTGCAGGTGTATGTGCGCAACTGAATTGTAACCTCCTCCTGTTCTGAGCTTATTCACACACACATAAAATATAGGGGGGGGAGATGTGTCATTTATTTTGCTTCATTAACCCATGAAAGTTTTAATGAAGTCAGAATTTTGGTGGCAACTTTACCTGAAACTGTATTTGTGATGATTAGCTTTCAACCCTCCCCCCAGTTGCATGTCCATAATGATCCCCAACTCATCCTCTCTCTCAGTAGAATGCCCATAAAGATCTACAATTCATCACACCCTCAATCGAATGACGCTAAAGATCTACAACTCATCACCCCCATCAGTAGATTGCCCATAAAGATCTACAACTCATCACGTCCTCAGTAGAATGCCCATAAAGATGTACAACTCATCACCCCTTCAGTAGATTGCCCAAAAAGATCTACAACTCATCACTCCCTCAGTAGAATGTCCATAAAGATCTACAACCCATCACTCCCTCATTAGATTGCCCATAAAGATCTACAACTCATCACCCCCTCATTAGATTGCCCATAAAGATCTACAACTCATCACCCCCTCATTAGATTGCCCATAAAGATCTACAACTCATCACCCCCTCAGTAGATTGCCCATAAAGATCTACAACTCATCACCCCCTCAGTAGATTGCCCATAAAGATCTACAACTCATCACCCCCTCAGTAGATTGCCCATAAAGATCTACAATTCATCACCCCCTCAGTAGATTGCCCATAAAGATCTACAACTCATCACCCCCTCAGTAGATTGCCCATAAAGATCTACAACTCATCATCCCCTCAGTAGATTGCCCATAAAGATCTACAACTCATCACTCCCTCAGTAGATTGCCCATTAAGATCTTTAACTCATCATCCCCCTCAGAGGTTTGCCCATAATGTTCCCCAAATAATACCTACTATTAACCTATGAACTACTAAAATGCCCATAATGAACTGCAGCTCATCACACCATCAGTACCATGCCCGCAATGATTACTAATGCATCACTCCTCTCAGTAGCATGTCCATAATTATTCCCAACTCATCACCCCTCTCTGTAGCTTGTCGATACTGACCCCCAACTCATCAGCCTCCTGAGTACCATGCTCAAACTCAGCCTCAGTAACATGCCGTAATGATCCCCAACACATCACCCTCCTTATTACTATGTCCATAATGATCTCCAACTCATCACTTTCCTCAGTACCATGTTCATAATAATCCCCAACTCTTTAACTCCCTCAGACCACTGCCCAAAATGATCCTCAATCATCACAGCCTATTGCTTGCATGGAATATTGTCAGTGACAGTGGTTGCACGGAGCAGTACCACACACAGATATACACTAGCTTTGCAGTGGGGTCCTTTTCTCCTTGGCACTGTGAGGGTTAATACTCCGTGTACAGAAGGGTATTTTTGTCTCCCCTCCTAACTAGAACTGCTATTTTGAAACAGAATTTTGTCACCTACCAGCAGAGTGTTTCAGACAGATTTGTGAAGGAATTAGGTCTTCTCTCCTGGGGGAGACCTCCTCTCTCTCCCTTTCGCTGGCTAAGTAGCCACTTATTTTCTCCGCTGCTCCTTTCAGCCTAATTGCCCCTAGCGGCAGTCTGGAAGCCACAAACCCCTTGCTCCAATCTTAGCCGTTGCCCCTAGTATCAATTCAATTGAGTCTCTGAATATCCTAGGGCAAAGTTCCTTTGAATCTTTTAATGTCATTTTTCCAGTTTATTTTGTATAAATGAGAATATCTACTAGGAGTCCAGATGCTTTCTAGCTGTGCTCCAAAATGTCCCACCTGCTACCAGTGTGTCTGCTGCTTCTCCTTTAACCTGACTTCAATCCCTTTAATGCCATAACTGAGCTGCATTGCCTCTCCCAGCATGATGTGCAGTCTCTCTGGCAAATATACAGTTGCTCTGAGACATAGAAAACGTCTCTGCATGCTATTAGTTAACGCTGTATGATACATGGCTGTTCTGCACTTTGCATTGCTCTGTGTGCCTTTGTATTACCCTGGGAGTTTCAAAATTGCTGTGATTTATAATATTCCCCTGAGTGTTTGATAATTGCCTGGCATACTTGAATTGTATTATATGTAACATGTATATACACATTACAGTGTTGTACAGTGAGATAAAACATAGCCTTGCATGTCATGCACTGTAGCTGTAGGTAATGTAATAGTGTTCTATCTGTTATCTTATATGTATCAATGATAGGGGAGTCTATAAGTAATGTAATAGTGAGTCTTAGGGACTCGCCCCAATTCCCAGGGCATGAACAATTAAATATATATATATAAGTGTAAGTCCCATGACTCAATGTTCAATTAAAAATCAAAAATATTCATACAATATAATATTAAAAAGGTACATACTGACCCTAGATAGCCCACCTAACGCGTTTCATACCATCCAGTATTTAATCATAGGTGTCTCCTATCTTCTATCAGTTATCTCTTACATGATCACTCCATAGTTTTTTCTTTATATAAAGAGTTCCTCGGCAAACAAACCAAGTCTTGTCTTTGTATTGAATTTGTGGTTGCAGTCTCATTGGAACCCTGCCTATTTGTTTAAAATGCAGTGGTGAACCCAACTTTGCCTTTTTTTTGCCATATTTTTATTCTTTTTAACATGCATATGTTCATCCTTAACATCGGTTTGTGATTGATCTGCATTATGTAATATTCCACTGGTTTACATATGTTGCCAGATTTTGCAGAACAAAATAGCTGCATGTGTAATATACCAGGTAAGTCCAAAATGTGACCCGGACATTATTCCAGCACCCCCTGCCTGCCAGTCTGTACTCCAAAACTATTAAGAGGGCCCCATCATTAAAATAGCTGGCAGGGTACATAATGGTTTTATACGCCAATTCATTCTGCATGCACTCACATTCTAGAAGATACCTCTGCTTTTGTGCTGTCTGAAATATTTGCCTGCCAGCCATGATATTGATCTATGTGCATGGAGTATTATTGCACTCCTATTGCTTTTTCCAGTTTATAACAAAAACAGCTCAGAGGGCAACAGTCTATACTATAAAAGTTTTCCCAAAGGATCTCGGCTTGTAATAAGATTTCTATGAGTGCCAGCAGATCGCTGGGTTTGTCAGAGGCTTGCTCTGCAGGGTACAATGTTATTTTGAATGACTATGAAGTGTGTTTGGATGGGTTGCTATATATGAGAATATTGCTGTGCAGTGTATAAGATTTTGATTGTGGATCAGTTCCTATCTAAGAAGCTGCCATTCAGTTTTTCAGTGCTGGTATTGAAGGGTTATAGAAAACCTTAACAAAACTGTTTATTTGGATTTAATGCAAATGGTAGAGAAGGATAAATTGCACAGGGTGTATCTCCTCAACAGCTGAATAAAACTAAAGTAAAGGTCCCCATAGATGCGATGATTCTTCTTTGGTGGACGACCGATTTCAGTGCAGTCCTCCGTCAAATTATTGTGCAGTTAGCGGGATTCGAACGATTGTACCTCTTACGATTTTTCGTCCGACATCTGTCAGACGATTGATCGGCCAGGTTAAAAAATATTTATCGGTCCCAGTGCAATCTGTCTATGTTTGCAGGGCCAGCGGGCAGCTACCCTGCAGTTTTGCAGGCAATATCTCCTGAAATGGTCATTTTAGTTGATGGACAATTTGTACGATCGTTTGGAGATAATAGTGGTCTCACAATGATGATCGGATCTTTTAAAAATCCGTCTATGGCCAGCTTTAGGTGAGTTGTGATCTATTCTGCTGCACAACAAATGGAACGCATATTAATTGCCTTTGCTCCTACTCACAGAAAATGTTTGCCATAAGGTTAAAGATGTTCTGCACGGCAGTGGTTAGCTTGGGTTTTGTTATTGCTCCCAGCCAAATACAACAACAACAGGTATGGGGTCTGTTATTCCAATGCTCCACATTATGGAAGGATATCTTAATTATTAAACACCAGGTGCCAAGCTTTGTGGATAAAAGAACCAATCCCATACAGTACATATCCCTTGCGTTATTGTCCAGAAAAGAAAGTAGGGAAACCATCAGTGCAAAATAAAAGTATAAGCAGACTCATGTGTGCATTAAGCATGGGACCTGTTATTCAGAATGCTCAGGATCTGAGGTTTTTCAGATAAGAGATCTGTCTGTAATTTGGATCTCCATACCTTAAGCCCACTTAAAAATAATTAAAGTGTTAAATAAACCCAATAGGATTGTTTAGGGTGAAGTACAAGGTACAGTTTTATTGTATACAGAGTTCAGATATTCAAGTATTTATTTAGCATATGTGGAAGTACAGGGCAAACAAGTAAAAATATGATGTCTGAAGGCTTTGACAAAACACACCTAAACCTGTGTAAGTAATAACACTTTAGCCATGCTATGCAAGTTTGAATGAAACAGATGATGTGCCTGAGTTGGGCTTATGCTTATTTAAATGGACAGCACAAAAGGCCTGTGGTCCCTCTGAGCTTAGACTGATCATTACTGTCTGTATATTAACTGGGTATTTGCAATGCGCTGTGATTGGTGGGACAGTCGTGAATTATAATAAGGATGGATAACTATGCAACTTTGGGCTTCAAAATTTTGACCTGCAAAAAATCAAGCCACAAATGTGAATATAAGCAAAGTTATTGGGGGGGACACCAGCTAGCCAAAGCCTTATGACTTTGTGTTTTGTCGCTGGGTTCCATGTGAAACCTGCCAGGTTTAGCCAAGTTTAGCATATAGAGATGCATGGCAGGAAGGCTAGTAGGCTAGCAGGCTGTATGTATTAAATACTAACATGGGCTTCTGGTAGACTTAATCCACCACTAGGAAGAAGACTAATAGGAGAGGCAAGTTCTCTCTTATAGGGCTGCTCCACCTCTGGGTTGGTTAAGCTGCCTTGTGACTTGGGTAAATAATTGTGTTTGTTGTTGTAATAATTTCTTAAGGTGGCCATACACACAGACCTTTCCCTGATACCCATGGGACAGATTTACCCATCAAACCAGTTGCTGTTGTTGACAGTTAATTATTGATGTTGGATGTTGTTGTCCATTAATCCCTTCTCTATACTAAGTATCGGTCACTGAAATATACCTTTGTATTTAAGAATTTGTTGTGCACAAAACTGCAACTGCCACTGACCTGCTGTAAGTGCATACTAACAGGTCTATCTGTGGAGTGGTCCTTGACAAAGGTCCTTGTGGTGGACCGAAATGCTGAATCAATAAATTGTTTTATTTTTATCTCTATTTTTTGTTTTGTTTATAAATCCTGAGTGCCATCACATTTTGCCTAATATATATATATATATATATATATATTATTCCTACGTTGTTTTACATTGATGTTGTGGCTCAGCACCCAGGCATTTTTTGTGGACGGTTTTTGTGTCGGTATTTTCCGCTTCTATATACTGTATATATATATATATGTTAGTAGGCAATAAAAGGGAAGACATTGGTGCTTATAAAGTGGATTTACTAATTGAAAAGGAGTACCATTTGTAAAACCCCCTTAAGTTATATACCCAAACCATGGCAACCACAGCATTTTAGCAGGGAACATTTGTGTCTCCAAAGATGCCCCAGTAGCTCCCCATCTTCTTTTTCTGCTGATTCACTGATTCACATGCTCTGTGCTGCTGTCACTTACTGAGCTTAGGGACCCACTCACAATATACAGTACACATAAAATAGAAATGTAACAGTTTAAGGCTGATTAGTCATTAATACAGATAATTACTACATAGCAGCACAGAAACCAGTGCAATTAGCATCAGGCAGCAGGCCGTTTTTCAAACCGAAAATTTGGCTCTTCTATCGTAAAGAGAGCTATTATGCTCTCTGCACTATCAACCTGGCCCTCTCCCCCGCCATTGTGGACCCCCCCCCCGGACCCGCAAAAAGGTAAGCGCACCAGAGAGGGGGGTGGCAGTAATACCAAGCTGCCTCAGGCATGTAGGATCACCCATGATTAGCATCAGAATTTAATAATCAGTCCTGTAGCATCAGCTTATATTACAGACCAACCTAATTTCCTGCTGGATAATGTGAAACAACCCCTAAGCAGCCCAGCCTCATATATAGAGGCAATGGGGAGCCTCAGCTCCTCAGTGAACCAGCACACCAAACAAGGCGGGCGCTAGGCCTAGCGGCCTTGGGGCAGCTCCTCGGTGGACCTGCGTGACGCACACACGCTGGGGGCGGTGCACCAAACCGGGTAGGCACTAGGACCTGGTGGCCTCGGGGCACCAGATGAGTAAATCCAGCCCTGTTCTCAGCAGCTGAGAATGTGAGTGTCACTGGCACTTTCTAAAATGGTGACCCCCTGTGACAAGTTTGAAGCCCTGGATCATTGCTGCTATTGAGAAGCTTAGACTGGTGTAATAAGTATTTATAAATTATATATTATATATATTATATAAATTATATAAAACATGGCATTTTAGCCATATTCAATTATAGGGGTTAGTTCTCCTTTAATGAGAACTGAGAGCGAAGGACCATTATTGGTATACCTAGTTATGTTAATTTGAGTAGAGAAAAACATCCATCATGTTCAAATCATCCCATTGCCCTTATATATATTATACATACCTATACAAGCCTATATATACACTCACATAAATAAATTATTTATACTGATACCTATACTAAACTAACTGAACATCTCAAGATCACTATAGCTTCAGATATTATGCTTCTTCAGGAAATCACCAAAGCCAGTGTCTGACTGGGGGGGGG
>CM044438.1:106689674-106718848 GCA_024363595.1 Xenopus borealis
GTCTGGGCCTGATGAGGCTTCTACAGGAGGGCATCAGAACCCCCCAGGGGCCTCCCTCCCCATCCTGGAAATTCTTCTCTGTCTGGAAAGAAGCTCTGCAATAGTTTAAATAAAAAAAACTGCTGTGTAGCCATGGGGGCAGCCATTAAAAGCTGAAAAAGGAAAAAAATGCTTGAATGGCTGCCCCCATGGCTACACAGCAGCGTGTTTATATAAACTATTGCAGAAGCAAACACACCAGTTTTACAAGTGCAGGGCAACAGTAGATGATATTCTAATTTGTTTGAAACACTTGAATTTTTTTGGTGTTTTTGTTCCTTTAATAAAAGGGTAACAACAATGTATTACAGACACCTAAATGGCGGTGACCCCAAAGCCACAATCTTTTCAAAGCCTCATCAACTTTTGAAATCAGATATTTTTCATTAAAGTATAATATATTATTATAAGGTATATTATAGCTGCACCACTGGGCCAGTCTCAAACTCCGCTCCCTGTATAGTTTCGTCAATGCACCTAACTGTTAAACAAGTCCCTTGCTAATGAGCCATGCACAGCTTGCAGCTCAATTCTACATATGTCACTGATCAGACCTCCAGACAGAGAATTTGTGAATTTCAGAGTGGAGCCCTGAAAATTGCCTCCTGATACATGATGATTTAGTCGCTGTTGGATTCAGTGCTGAACCATTTAGCAATGGATGTATTGTTGAGAAATGTCCTCCTGTGTCTTTGAATGAGACCTATCATTATCACTGCTGAAGGGCATTTAACCTGGTTTCTCATTTGAAAGCCATGTTTGTTCGCAACAGCAGATATGCATAAGCAACCTTCAGTGTGCTTCTCAACTACAACTCCCAATGTGCAGTTCAGATGGGCATGTTTTGCTCATAGTTCACAAGTGTCCAGAATAGTATGCTAGAACACTCCCTGGTGTAATCTGTGTTTTTCATTCATTTTTGTTGTAAAGTATGACTATGGCTGAATAGCAAAACTTGTTGTTCAGCCAAAGCAGTGTATTGCAATTTTTTAATTTGTTAGAATCACATGCCCTAAACGGTTCCTGATTCTAGCTGCTTGCTCATTAAAGGAACAATATCGTCAAAAAATGGAAGTGTTTTTATGTGATGAATAAATAATGAAGTGTTGCCCTGCACTGGTAAAACTGGTGTGCCTGCTTCAGAAAGACTATTATAGTTTATATAAACAAGCTGCTGTGTAGCCACGAGGGCTGCCATTCAAACACAAGACAAATAGTATTTAACAGACAAGCTATGCTGAATTGCATTGTAAGCTATAGGGTGTATATGTTATCTTCTGTGTATCCTGTGCCTTTTCTCCTTTTTCAGGTTTGAATGGCTGCCCACATGGCTACACAGCAGCTTGTTTATATAAACTATAGTAGTAGCTGATGCAAACAAACCAGTTTTACCAGTGCACTCTAACAGTACATTATATTTTAATGAATTTAAAGAGATACTGATACCTGTTTTTATCTCTATCTTAATATTATCTTTGAATGCTAGTAATAATTTTGCCATAAAATTATTTTCCTGATGCTTTTACATTACCTTTCTTCCCCTGTGTTGCTCTATGAGGGGGCTTCCATATTTGTACAGAAGGAGTCAGTTAGCATTAGAAACTCTAACAGATTAAGAAGGGACAGTCAGGTTGGCAAAACAGTAAGGTTTTAGGAACTTCAAGTAGCAATAACTTCTAAAAGTAGAACTATCAGTGAAAAATGGTCAACATTACATATATGTAACTTTTAATGCAGATTAATAGTTTGAAAAGTAAATTTTTTGTGTTGGTATCGCTTTAATTTGTTGGTGTTACTGTTCCTTTAATGAACAAAGAGCAGGACTGGTGTTAAAAAACTTACAAGGATTCAAATATGATTAGCCATGTTTGCTTTTACACTTCCAGGTCACTGAACCAACAAGAAGGATTGGTTTGTGCATCAAAAGCACTTAGGTTTAATAAAGGGAGCCTTGGGATATATGTTGGGTCCATGCTGTTAACGGTTTCCTTAAAGGGCACCAGTCACAGTCAAAATCAAACACATATTAACAACCTGACCAGTACAACCTAAACATGTTTAATCAAACTACATATACAGTTTTTGAAAAAACAACAGCAGTTTTTTAAAAATCCCATACTTTGTCAAATGGGTTCTTTCACTAAGGGAGTCCATACTGTGACTACAACATGCAAATGAGTTCACGAGCATGCTCACATTGTAGCACTGCCCTGAGTATTCTACCCAGAATGCCTAGCTTTAGTAAACTCTAGAAGTATCATGAGAAGGGCACACACCAACTTCCAGAAGGTGGCAGCACTAACACAGAAGTTTTACAACAATATCAATAGGTGGAGGGCACTCCAAAGGCTTAAAATTTCTTTAAATAAATTTATATGCTCACAATAGGTGCAAAATAGCCCAAGAATGCTACCCATATAGCATTAACAACAGACACTTTATCAAAGGTGGGCTTGCCCACTCCAAATAAACAGAAGATACAGTGGTATGCAAAAATCTTTTTACTCAATCTGAAAAATTTCAATCATCATAAACATCATAACAAGATTCAATATACAAATATATAGGCATTATCAGATAGCATATACATACCACTCAGTATACTTTCAGAAATGAAAAAGAGAGAACCTACAAGCAGCGGATACACTTGCCAAAGATGAGAATCACCCCAACGTTTCGGCGTAAAGCCTTTGTCAAGGGGAATTCTCTTGACAAAGGCTTTACGCCGAAACGTTGGGGTGATTCTCATCTTTTGCAAGCCCACTTTTGATAAACTAACACAGAAGTTTGGCAGATTTCAAAATAGCTTAGAAGGTTTATTAGGCAAGCAAGAAATTTCAACTGAGCATGTGCGAGATTTCAGAGCTACAGTTGGCTGTGAAGATATAGGTAGGAGGAGCCAGTGAATGATTCAGAACAGAGGGTAGAATGATTCAGAACTTTTAGTTATTGCACCTTGATCTCTGCTTCATCCTGGATCAAATAAATACATTGATGAGTTTGTTGGATCACTAGTCACTAGAACAGGACTGGACTGAGAATTAAAATAGGCCCTGGCATTTCAGGTGCACAAGAGGCCCATCAGCCCACATAGAGGCCCAAACAGCCCCCACCAGCCCACTAAACACTGACTTTCTATGGGACCTTATAGCAGCCCCTCTGGCATTTGCCCTAACTCACAAATGGCCAGTCCGGGCCTGCACTAGAATACATCTCCCAGATGCACGCATGAAAAGTTACTAAATGCAGTCCTATCACCCTGAAAATGCAATGTATGGGGTTAAGCATGGATTTAAATCCAATCTCCTTTCCTGCATACATGTGTTTGTTTAAAGGGCAAGGAAAGTGTAAAATAAAATTGTATACTAAACATAAACATGAACTTATTGCACCACAAGCCTAATCAAACAAATGATTTATGCTTTCAAAGTTGGCCACAGGGGGCTGTCATCTTGTAACTTTGTTATACATCTTTGCAAGACTAGACTACATACACATGCTCAGTGTGGTCTGGGCTTCTTAGGGATCATCATAAATGATAAAAAAACAAAGCTGCTTGAGTTCTGCATGGCTGGTAAGTAAGGCAGGGGCTCGCCCTGCTGTTCATAAGTTTGATTGTTTCCCTGCCAGAAGTTAGGGACGGTCTGACAATTCCAATCCACAGCACTAAATGAAGGGAGAATTTCACTGCATACTGTCAGGTTTCTTATAAAAACAGTACACATTTTTTAATTAAAGTATATTGGAGATAGGTTTCTTTTTCATTAAAGAAATTAAAAATGGGATTTTATTTCTTTGCCTTTCCTTGCCCATTAAGGAGTGATACTGATCAGCCTTGCAGAAAATATATATATTAATATACATAAGAAGGGCACAACATAGGTACATAGTTAAAATGGGTTGAAAAAAGCAAAAGTCCATCAAGTTCAACCCCTCCAAATTAAAACCCAGCACACACACACACACACACCCACTCTTTCACACAAACCATATATGCCCATAGCTATACTAACTGTAGAGTTTAGTGTCACAATAGCCTTTGATATTATGTCTGTCCAAAAAATCATCCAAGACCCTTTTAAAAGCATCAACAGAATCAGCCATCACAACATCACCCAGCAGTGCATTCCACAACCTCACCGTCCTGACTGTGAAGAACCACCTACGCTGTTTCAAATGAAAGTCATTTTCCCCTAGTCTGAAGGGGTGGCCTCTGGTGCGGTGATCCTCTTTATGGGTAAAAAGGTCCCCTGCGATTTGTTTGTAATGTCCTCTAATGTACTTGTAAAGTGTAATCATGTCCCCTCGCAAGCACCTTTTTTCTAGAGAAAACAACCCCAACCTGGACAGTCTACCATCATAATTTAAGTCTTCCATCCCCCTAACCAGTTTAGTTGCACTTAGTCTCTGCACTCTCTCCAGCTCATTTACATCCCTCCTCAGGACTGGAGTCCAAAACTGCACTGCATACTCCAGATGAGGTCTGAGGTCTTACTAGGGATCTACAAAGAGGTATAATTATGTTTTCATCCCTTGAGTTTATGCCCTTTTTTATGCAAGACAGAACCCTATTTGCTTTAGTAGCTGCAAAATGACACTGCTCAGAATTAGACAACTTGTTATCTATAAAAAACCCAAGATCCTTCTCACTTAAGGAAACTCCCAACACACTGCCATTTAGTGTATAACTTGCATTTATATTATTTTTGCCAAAGTGCATAACCTTGCATTTATCAACACTGAACCTCATTTTCCAGTTTGCTGTCCTGTTTCCCAACTTAGACAACACCCATAAGGAGCATTTAGAATTTTTTGCACAACCAGTTCTCAGTATACATTAATTAAAACAGTGCAAATGATGTAAAGGTTATGTGTAAATGCAACTGCTTTTGAGAGCAACATATATCCATTGCTCCTCACCTCTCCTCATCCTGGCAACATGAACAATTGAATGCTCTAGCAGTAGTCCATTATTGTAAAGCCAAGATTTCAGTTCCTGCAATGCCTTGTAGATGTCTTTAATGAGGACCAAAACATTGGACTCTGGTACAATGTATTGACAATAAAAGTTTAAATAATTTTTTTAAAGGGTCTGCTAGTCTTAAAGTGGGCCTGTCACCCAGACATTAAAGCTGTATAATGGAAGTCCTTTTCAATTTACACATGAAATCCAAATCATTTTTTTTTTTAGTATTTATAGCTGTTGTAAAATCATTTAAAAATCTGAGCTGTCAATCAAATATTGCCTGCCCCTCCTCTATGCCTCAGGCATAGAGGCAGGGTAGGCAATTACTTTCACTTTCCATTCAGCACTTACTAGATATACTTGCACTCCCCACATCCCCCCTCTCTCTTTAGCATTTAATTGTGTAACCAGTGCACCAGGTTTGCCATTCTGGTGCACAAACAAGATTTTGAGGTGATGCAAAACTTGCCTTAATAACAGTGTCCACAAAATTCAGTTGTCCACAAACAAGATTCAGATATTTCAGTGTAATTAAAGTTCATTTTGCTTGACTAATATGATAAAATAGGATTTGGAATAGTTTTTTTGGTTGACTGGTCCCCTTTAAGATTATATAGATAGCTCTAGCTGCAAAGACAAGACTTGTTTTTACTTGTTTGTTGCAGACACTGACATTACAGATTTCCTAGTTGGGATCCTGTTCCTCTTTGTCCCAAAGTCACCAGAGAGACTAAGAATATAAATAAAATATGGGCGGCACGTTGATGAATGACCTTATTGTCCTGCTACGCTGGTGGGACGTCAAAGCTGTACAGTATGGGGGATACCCCGGAGAGAAGAGGAATTGAAACACACTTCCAGCTGTGGGGAGGATGTGATTTATATTTAGACTCTAATGACATGTTTTGTCGTGCATCCATGAAGAGTTCAGATAATAACACTGCAGAGGAACGCGGGGTGTGTGAAAAACGTGTCACACCAGCAACAAGAGAGCTTTTATTACACTCCCTCCTACAGGACAGTACTGTGACATTGTAACACTGTGTATCGGAGCAGTTAACTTTATGCCACTCTGATGGAGACATTCTCCAGATCGGGGTTATCTGTGGTACCCCCCTGCTAGTAACATTGATATCCCTCACATTAGGTAAAGCAGGGCTCTGCTTTAGAACAGGTGGAGAACCAGCAAAGTGTAGGGTTGCCTCCTCTTGCTTAAAGGGCATCAATCGTATAAAAAAGTTACCCCCAACCAAATGTGCTGGTTGATAGAGCCCGCATTCTGGTTGGGGGTACTAGTACTTTTTTTTTTTTTTTTTAAATGCCCCCCACCAGCACCGGCAAGCTAGCACCAGGAGGTTCCCTAACAACTTGCCCATACACATGCACACTTTATTGTACTATGCTGCTTGTCTCTCCCATCAGAACTTCCTTTTTTTCCCAGCAGCACTTTCTCTCTCCCTCTTCCTTCCTGTCAGCTCAGATAGTGGGGCTCCTCCCCCAAACAATACAGAGGAGAGACAGGTGTACACAGCTCTCCGACAAAAACATATCTCAACAACTATGAGAAACAATAAATCCTATTTGCCAAATAGAATTATTAAACATCCACTACATTTTCAGTGAATGTTGGTAGCCGAAGATGAATAGGTATAACAGTGTTTTATTAGCAGGTTCATGCAGCCTTTACACAACAGCAGTAACTGGAACTACGCAACAGCGCTACGCAACAAGTTGGCGCTATAGAAATACATGTTAATAATAACTATATTCCTTTCAAACAGTATAGAAGGTAAAGTGTATGCACAGTATAACTTGTGCACAGGGACCTCTACTACTTGTGCTTGTTTTAATGGTCCCATTTAGTAGAGAAAAAGGTTGAGATACTACTATTTGTCAGGGGCTATTGTAAGATTATGGAATTTTATGATGTGTAGGAGTCAAGCTACTTTCAGAGACATAACTTTCAATACTTTCAAGGACATAACTGCATGGCCCTGGTTCCCTCAGTGAGAGAACCCATTTGACAAAGTATGGTATTTTTTAAAAACTGCTGTTTTTTTCCATTGATTAAAGGAAAACTATACCCCGAAAATGAATTTTTGAGCAACAGATACTGTAGTTTATATCAAATTAAGTGACATATTAAAGAATCTTACCTACCTGGTATATATATTTAAGTAAATATTGCCCTTTTACATCTCTTGCCTTGAACCACCATTTCATGATGGTCTGTGTGCTGCCTCACATTTATAGTTTGTTTGGTATGTTTGTGTGCACCGTTGGATCCTAGGATATCAGGAGGCTGTCCTTGTTTTTTTTTTTCTATTTATGATTACCCAATGGTACATGCTACTAAAAAAAGTGTATTATTATGAAAATGGTTTATTTACATGAAACAGGGTTTTACATATGAGTTGTTTTAGGCAATATCTGTTTATAGAGATCTACATTGTTCGGGGGGGTATAGTTTTTCTTTAAACATGTTTAGGTTGTACTGGTCAGGTTGTTTATGTGTTTGATTTTGGCTGTGATTGGTGCCCTTTAAGCGGGGACATAACTGCATGGCCCTGGTTCAACCCTCAGCAAAAAAAAATTACATTTCTCTGTCATCTTAGGGGGACACAAGGGCACTGGGGTTAAGCTCCACCCTCCAGGAGGCAGGACACTTGAAATTGAACTAAGGGGCATAGTGTCTGGCTTACCCCCACACCAACCAACCTATTCAGTTTTTAAGTGTCCTGCTTCGTAGGAGGATAGACAGTCATTAGGGTTGCCACCTGGCCGGTATTATACCCCCCTCCCCCACAGTGGGGAAAAGCTGCTCCAGCTGCAGGTTCTCCTCAGTGTCTGCCTTCTCTCCTTTCCCCACTCTCCGGTGCCTCCTAAGCTCACATGTGTCTCCCCCTCATCCTGCTCTCCTCTGCAGCGTCCAAGTCTTCTCAGTGCTTAGGACCCAGGGCAAACAGGCACGTTCGCACTACGTTGGTTCTGGGTGCTTCTGGCACTTTCCTGGTTCGTGCCGTTGGTGGAACACATATGTTTTCCAGGTGCCATTTTGAAACCAGCCTTCAGAGCACACAGACACAGCAGCTGGACACCAGAGGACTGGATAGAGAACTGGCTAAAAGATAGACTACAAAGAGTGGTGGTAAATGGAACATTTGCTAATTGGACCAGTGTTGTTAGTGGCATACCGTAGGGCTCTGTACTGGGTCCCTTGCTTTTCAACTTGTTGATTAATGACCTTGATGTGGGCATTGAAAGTACAGTTTCTGTTTTTGCAGATGATACCAAATTATGCAGAACTATAGGTTCCATGCAGGATGCTGCGACTTTGCAGAGTGATTTGTCTAAAGGTGGCCATAGACGCACAGATAATATCGTACGAAACGAATTTTCGTACGATATTCGGTGCGTGTATGGTGGGAAATGAGCTGATTAATTAGAGGATTAAGATATCGGTCGGCTGGTTGATCGGACTGGACGGAAAAGTTTGATCGGATGCCTTTGAAAGCTCCCTGAACATCGGCCATTGTTAGTGCTGAATCGTCAGATACAAGTAGAATTCTATTGTTTCTACCTGTATATTTGACGATTCAGCTCTACACGTGTGTGTTGAAACGAACGATCTTTCTTGGAAAGATCTTTTCCGAGAAAGATCGTAATTGTTACGTCTATGGCCAGCTTTAGTTGGGGAACTGGACTGTAAACTGGAAAAGAGCTGCAAGTTATAAACTAAATGGCAGAGTGTTGGAAGTTTCCTTAAGTGAGAAGGATCTTGGGGTTTTTATAGATAACAAGTTGTCTAATTCTGGGCAGTGTCATTCTGTAGCTACTAAAGCAAATAGGGACCTTTTTACCCATAAAGAGGATCACCGCACCAGAGGCCACGCCTTCAGACTAGAAGAAGCGTAGGTGGTTCTTCACAGTGAGGACAGTGAGGTTGTGGAATGCAATGCCGGATGATGTTGTGATGGCTGATTCTGTTGCTTTTAAGATGGGGCTTGAATGATTCTACAGTTAGTATAGCTATGGGCATATATGGTTTGTGTGAAAAAGTGATTAATTTGATGGGGTTGAACTTGATGGACTTTTTCTTTTTTCAACCCAATTTAACTATTTAACTATGTAAAGGCTGAGAGGTACACATGATATGGATAATATCATCAGGAGAGTTTTGGATATACTGAAAATCTCCCACTCCAATGACCACCAAGCACAAACAGCGGGATTATTAAAAAAACAACCAAGTTTTCGACTGTTTTTCCTTCGCACGAACAATTGATCAACAACGCTACCACAGTAGCCTACATAAACAAGCAAGGAGGTACCCGCAGCAAGGCAGTTCTAATGAAAGCCCAACAGATGCCATCCTGGGTGGAACTCAACTCAGTGAGATATTCATATCCCAGGAGTGGAAAACATAAAGGCGGATTTCCTCAGTCAAAATCAAATAGATCCCAGAGAATGGGAGATCATCCGGAGGTGTTTGCAGTACTGTCAGCACATTGGGGACAGCCTCAGATAGATCTCATGGCGTCCAGAACCAATCGCAAGGTGACAAAATTCTTCTCCTGGTTGTGGGATCCTCTGGCAGTGGGAGTGAATGCCATGACCTAGATTATGTCTTTCCTCCGCTTGTTGCCACGGATTCTGAAGAAGATCAAACAATGATGGTGATCGTAATTGCTCCTTATTGGCCCAGAAGAACTTGGTTCTCAGATCAACAAGAGTTATCCATAGAGCAACCAGTCCACCTGATGCCCAGGGCCAACCTTCTTCGGCAGGGACCCATAGTCCATCACAATCTGGGCCTATTTGCTTTGATGGGATGGCTGTTGAAGCAGACATCTGGAGATGGCAAGGTATAAACGAAGAAATCATTGTCACAATGTTGAAATCATGCAAGCCAACGTCATCCAAATCATACCACAGGGTTTGGTAAGGCTGAGTTCGTTGAAAATACAGGTGTCAGCAATGTCTGTGCTTTTTCAATCTCTACTGGCTCTCGTCAATTCTGTCCAGACCTTTCTTCAGGGTGTAGCACATGTAGTACCACTGTTTTGCCCTCCGATCCCTGGATGGGATCTCAACATAGTACTGGATTCTCTTCTCGAACCTCCATTTGAACCACTCAGAATGGTATCAGACAAATGGCTCACCTGGAAGGTAGTCTTTCTTATGGCTATTTTATCGGCCAGAAAAGTTTTGGAGCTCAGTGCCTTGTCATTTGATCCGGCCCTCATAGTGTTCCACAAGGACAAGGCAGTATTACGTACTGTACCATCCTTTCTGCCTAAGGTGGTTTTGGCATTTTATATAAATCAGGAAATTGTGATCCCATCATTGTGTCCAGAACCCAAGAATGCTATGGAAAGACGACTCTACAGTCTGGATGTCGTCAGAGCTCTACGCTGGTACCTAGATAAGTCCAAACCCTTCCTAGAATCTTGAAGGCTGTTTCCCTCCGGTCCACAGAGAGGCATGGCAGCATCCATGGCTTCTATTGCACGATGGATTAAGGAGACCATCCTGCAGGCCTACATCTCCAAGGGAAGATCTCCACCAGAAGGCATTTGAGCACACGCCACAAGATCCGTGAGACCTACCTGGGCATGTTGCAACTATACCTCTCTATAGCTGATCTGCAAAGCGGCTACCTGGTTGTCTGTGCATACTTTTACCAAATTCTACAATTTGGGCACATTTTCCTGTTCAGAGGCCTCTTTTGACTACAAGGTGTCGCACACCATAGTGCAATAACCTGTCAAAAACTTCCTTGTGCCCACCCTTTGTTATTGGGGCTGCTTTGTTAAGTCCGCAGTGCCCCTGTGTCCCCCTAAGACGACAGACAAAACAGGATTTTTGATACTCACTGTTAAATCCGTTTTTCTGTAGTCAATAGGGGGACACAGGCCTTCCCGCCCTTTCTACAAGATATTGACCACGTTGGTCCATGAGTGGATACCCACTGAAGTACCTGTTCTGCAAGTTATGTTTTGGTTAATCTGATTATCTGACTCTGTTCAGCAGTCTCTTTGGTACAAACTGAATAGGTTGGTTGGTGTGGGGGTAAGCCACACCCCCTTAATTCAGTTTCAAGTGTCCTGCCTACTGGAGTGTGGAGCTTAACCCCAGTGTCCCTGTAACAGTGAGTATCAAATATCCTTGGCCCCCTTCCATCCCACAATCCCCGCACATGAACATCCTCGCACACACAATCTGCAATCCAGGGGCCCTCTTTTAACCAATGTCTTCCAGAAAACAAATTTGTCATGGCTAAAAAGGCACTTAGTCACATTGTACTTAGCTCACCAAGGACAGTAAATCCCTGAACAGAAGTGCAACAACAATTTTATAAGCTGTAAGGCATTCAGGAGAAAGGTTGTATCACAAAGGTTATCCTGGGACAATAACGCTTGTCGGAGAAAATCTATTGAAAGAAGATTTTGCAGGCATCTGTAGAGCATAAACACTACAAGCACGTTCCCTATGAAAAATAGGAAACTTAACAATAATGGCCTCCTAGAAGAACTTTTTACAAGGACAATTAAAAACAAAGCAGTAGGGTGAATCATAGCAGCTCCATGAACATTCTCTAGAGATAGCAGATTGGATCCGATTCTACAGAACAGTATTCTAAAACATAAATACAAAAGAAGATTCTCTAGTTGTATGATATTGAAAACATGCATGCACATTGTGCCCTAAACATAATCCAACCCAAAAACCCAGTGATCTGAGGCAGCAACATAGATTTCCTTGAAGGCCACTGAACTATATTTATATTTCCAGCAATATTAGATGAGTTGTTTGAATTTAACAACGTGAGACTGTATTGCAATGCAATAAAATAAAAGGGGCAAATTATGGGGTCTTGGTTCAGTCTAATAATAAGTTGTCCTAAATAATAATGCACTGGAACTATAACATAAGGTAAATCTGGACACAAATGAGAAGATCTGCTAAGCACAAACTGAGCCAAACTGGAAAACAAAAGTCTAATAAGGAAAATAATGCTGCCTATGTGATCATTTTTACATTAAAATACAAAAGACAATGTACTCTAAGAATATTCTGTGCTAGGGTACTCAGAAGTATGAGGGCCCCCTAGGCCTCCCCAAATCAAAGGAGATTCTCCACCATGCCAATAGGAGAAGACACACAAGTGATAACACTGCAAAATAATAATAACCTAAAGCTTCAATATTCTCCAAGGACTACTAGACACTTAGGAACTGTGGCTGCTGCAAATGTATTCTCCTTTGACAATATGATTCCAGCAGCATGGCTCATGCAAGATGATTCTACTGGAATATTAAAGGGGTGGTTCAACTTCAAGTTAACTTTTAGAATATTGTAGAAGGGCCAATTCTGAGAAACTTTTCAATTGGTCTTCATTATTTATTTTTCAATTTGCTTCTGTTTCTTTGCAGCTTTCAAATGGGGGTCACTGACACCATCTAAAAACAAATGCTCTGTAAGGCAACAAATGTATTGTTATTGCCACTTTTTATTACTTATCATTCTATTCAGTCCATCTCCTATTCATATTCCAGTCTTTTATTCAAATCAGTGCAGGGTTGCTAGGGTAATTTGTACCCTAGAAACCAAATTGCTGACACTGCAAACTGGAGAGCTGCTGAATAAAAAGCTAAATAACTATAAAACCACAAACAATAAAAAATGAAAACCAATTGCAAATTGTCTTGGAATATCACTCTCTAAATTATACTAAAAGTTGACTCAAAGGTGAACAACCCCTTTAAGCTATTTATGACCACAGCTAGACGGGTAAATTCTCATGAGATATGAAATTTCTCAACACCGTGGTTACCGCAAAACCATGCTCAGCTCTAACTCCAGCTTCTGGATCTTATTATGTATTTCTCCAACACCTTTTTCCACAGAAAAATATACTTTGATGGATGAAGATGTAGTGATTTTGCTACAGATGCACTTTACAGCCAAATAATAGCCCAAAGGGACATTATAGGTTTTATTATTAACAGCTAAAATAAGTACACAATAAATATCAGTTGGATCTGGAGAACAAAGGCTTTATTCTCTACAGCACGTAAAATGATACAATTTAACATTGCGCACAAAACAATGAGGTTCCAGGTCAGCATAGCACTCTATCAGAAGAACAGAGAAGTGATCATACAGTACCCCCCCAATGAACTGAAACAGCAAAACTACTGCAACAATAGCTAGAAGCTACAGAAGTTAAAGGGAACCCAAAAGGGTCTTGAAACCAAGTCACAGAGTGTTTGCTCTAAACAAAATATAATTTCTGATTAGCATAAATGAAGCCAGTGGTGCAAGGAGCACTGTTTGTAGACAATATCTTTCTGAATATGCAAAATAAGGACAGGGCAGAAACATGTTTAATGTGTATACCAAAATATAATTAAATGGGTGGATCATCCTTTAGCTAACTTTTAGTATATTATAGAAAATACTAAACATTCCAGCTTTCAGATGGGGGTAACTAACCCCATCGAAAAAAAAAAATTCTGTATCCGGGCCTTCTACTATTCATATTTCAGTCTTTTATCCAAATCAATGCATGGTTGCTTGGGTTACTTGGACACTAGCAACCAGACTGCTGAAATTGTAAACTGAAGAGATAATGAATAAAAATCTAATGAAAAATAAAATCAAATGGAAATTGACTCCGAATATCACTCTCTATATCATACTGAAGGTTAATTTAAACATGAACAATCCCTTTTTAAAGGCACCAATACACTATGTGAAAGTTCAATAAATTCGATTTTTAAAATAGAATTGTTTGTATAATGTAAATCATCAGCTCACTAAACCTTCTGCAAAATCTCCTAATTCTCCACTGCAATTCTAGCTGAGGCAGGCATCTTGGATTTCACTGGCTCCTCCTACCTATATCTTCACAGCCAACTGCAGCTCTGAAATCTCGCACATGCTCAGTTGAAATTTCTTGCTTGCCTAATAAACCTTCTAAGCTATTTTGAAATCTGCCAAACTTGTGTGTTAGTGCTGCCACCATCTGGAAGTTGGTGTGTGCCCTTCTCATGATACTTCTAGAGTTTACTAAAGCTAGACATTCTGGTAGAATACTCAGGGCAGTGCTACAATGTGAGCATGCTCGTGAACTCATTTGCATGTTGTAGTCACAGTATGGACTCAATCAGTGAGAGAACCCATTATGGGATTTTTTAAAAACTGCTTTTTTAAAAAAAAATAAAACTGTATATGTAGTCTGATTAAACATGTTTAGGTTGTACCAGCCAGGTTGTTAATATGTGTTTGATTTAGGCTGTGATTGGTGCCCTTTAAGGTCAGAGGAATCCAATAACTGAAGGTATAGTATTAAGGATATCAAATGCAGGGCATTCCTATATGATTGGGGCAATGTGGTCACTCGTGCAAAGTCTTTAAATTGCATTTTACCATAACCGTTGTAACTTTATTTTATAGCCCTATAGGGTTCATTTTTAATGAGCAGCACAAAATTGCACCCACATTTAGTGCTTGTGCCTTTCCCCTTCCCCACAGTGAAGGAATGCTCTGTGCGCTTGCATCCATTGTTTACCTCCCTACACTTGAAGAATGAAAAGAAGGAGAAAAAGTTGTTTGATCATGCCCATTTTATGACCTCACCCCTAATTACCATGTCAATTTTACAAAATTTGGCAGGTTATGAAAGTCTGAACACTTTTCTGGGAGTTTTAGTGCAATATTGTATGTGTTTTGCTAATGAAAGTGAATTGCCCTTTAAGCTGCTAGTCTTAGTTCTCCCAAGAGACTTGCTTATCTTAGATAGTTAAAATAGTTTTTTGCTTATCTTGTATTGTTACAAAACTATCCAAGTGCTGCTGCTGGCTGTTCTGGGCTAACTGTCTAAGGTCTGTCTAGGTGTGGATTTGTGACTGTGTGTGACCCAGCTAACTGCTTAAAGAGATACTGACACCTGAAATTAAACTCTTTTTTACATCTATTATAATATTGGCTTTGAAAGCTACTTCTAACTTTGCCATAAAGTATTTGCATGATGCTTTTACATTACCTGTCTGATCCCCCATGTTCCTGTATGAGGGAGCTGCCATATTTGTGCAGCAGGAGTCAGTTAGCATTAGAAACTGTAACTAACAGGCTGAGATGGGACAACTCCCGGTACCTGGTGTTGTTCAGTGCAGCAATAGATCCAATCAAACAAATTTTTTTGCAGCAAACTTTAACTTGTTTATTTAACTTGACAGTGCAGTGATATACAGCAATAATCCCTCCAGATTTGCTCCAGGTAGTCAGAACAGTAGAAATGATTCAAAGGATGATTACCACTCTCACTAGGCAATATTCCTCTTGATGAACAATACACTAGGTTTTGGGTTTCTCAGCCTGGAGTCTTATATCTTGGCACCTGATTTGGTCCTCACCAACTGTATTCAGCCTGTTGTATTGGTACCCTATCTGGTCCTCAACTCATCCTAATCTAGTGGTTTACATACCATGAGGTCCTAACCCCACTACTTCTCCTCGTTGGAGTAGAAGCTGCTCACTAGATACCCTGTACTTACTCTCACTCCTAGAGTGACTATTACAATATAGCTCTAACTATTTCATTGGAATGCCTGGACCTGTAATACCTCACAATAAATTGAGGTCCCAGGAAAATCCCTGAACACATGGGGCTAAACCCCTTCATACTATAAACTACTACCACCTAGTGGACAATCCCCTTGAACTAAAAGGGACATAGCTGCCTGAGTTAACTAAAGGACCCTTAGGTGTCCAACTACAACTGCCTGAGTAAGCATACCCAAATCTTAGGGTCCCTACATAAAAAAAAGACTGTAATTTTAATTAAGCTTCAAAAAACTTGTTTCTTTTTTTGAGTCAGTGCAGAAGATCAAAGAGAAAATCAGGACATTTTTAGTAAGGAATCCCAGGAATGCGGGCTGAGCTGTCAAAATCAGGACTGTCCTGCAGAAAACTGGACAGTTAGGATATATGCCATTGCACTTTTCTTGCAACCGATGCAAGATACAGAGTGGAGCTCCCTCGGGAACAAGGAGGCCCTGGCCTTAAAGGAGAAGTCTACCCATCATGCGCTAAACCCCTCCCCCTGTAGACCTCCTCCCCCAGGCCTACCTGGACTGGCATTCTGTGGGTCATGCCAGAGGGGTTGCTGTAAAATGCGATAATTTGTCACCATTTAGTGGGCCGGTGGGGGCTTTTTGGACTGTGTATAAAAGGCCTGATCCTATTTTGCATCCCAGTCCAGAGCTTATAGGCAGCATAACATGCAGGATATCATATTGTAACAGAGCAGCAATATTACAGACACAGCAAGGCTGGCAGCAGTTTGCTCCATATAACAAAACAGCCTTATATCTTCCTCTTTACCCACATTTATCTGTACACCACACTTCTTCATATCATTGCTCCTCTTCACTTCCTAAATCAGTTCTCTATAAAATCTGTTCCCTGCACTGTACCCCCCTGTGCAACTACTTTCTCTGTATCCCCTGCCAAGGGTGTACACGTGTCAGCAAGAAGCTCGGGGATTGATGGTTTAATAACAGTAGCTAGTCACAGAGGCTGTGGATTGGTTACCATGGTAACCCCCAGATTTAACCCCACTATAAAGTTAACTGCATTGCATCCTCCGCATGTACCTGATCCAAGGCCACCATATGTATGCTATGACTCACTGTTTTTGTGTCAGCACCCCTGTTCTGCATGTTGAGAGCGTGTTATACCATGAACACTATATATATATATATATATATATATATATATATTTATATATATATATATATATGTGTGTATGTTTTATATGTTATGTGCTCTTGGCTGTAAGTAAAGAACATGGAGGCTCTGCAAGTCCAAAACACAGGCCTGTAGCTCTGATGCCAATTAATGTTCAGCCTGTGGCGTGTAACATAAATGTACTTTATCCTATACGATGCCTACTGTATATTCATGCTGTGCGGAATAATTCACACACGCACACAGTACAACCACATTTGACTATTTGCTGTGTAGCCTGGTGTGTCACTACTGAGATACTGTGTATTATATATATATATTTTTTATTTTCCTATTTTGTACACATTTTACCTGAACAGCTAAGTCTTATGGAAATATGAATTGAAAGTAAAACTCTGTATATTGTGTATATTGTGTATCTAATATAAGTAATTCTAAAACAACTGGACTTGCTGAGTAAGTCCAGTTGTTTTAGAATTACTTATATTAGATATACCATGACCTGGATGAATGAAAATCTTCATAGTCATCTGTATATTGTGCATGACTGCCCTGCATCTCACAGTAGATAGATATGTATATATAGATAGATGATAGATAGATGATATATATATATACTGTTTATATATATATCCCATACAACTGGTGCACTCTAAACTGTCCTCAAATGCATGGGTGCCGGTCAACATATTAGTATAACAAAAAACAAACAAACCGCACTCCAAGGACTTTGTGTCTCAAAAGCCAAGTGAATGTTTATACTTGCTCAACGGTTTGGCACTCCAACTGAGGCCGTCTTCAGGATATATATATATATATATATATATATATATATATATATATATATATATATATATATATATATATATATATATATATATATATATATATATATGAACTCTCTGTATATTGTGCATAACTGCCCTGCATCTCACAATTGCTGCTGTGCCTTGGTCATACATATGTTCTTTCTGTATAATGAGTCCACAAGCACTATGGCAGCAGGGGTAAATATTTCAGTCATTCTCCTATGTAACATTCCAAGGGAGTTTACATTGTAGCCTATTTAAAAGGTATTCTGTCGTGTTGTTTTAATTCTAATGGTGGGCCTGGGGTAAAATATAAGCAGCTGTGCTACGTCCCTGAGGATGGACAATAAAACCAGTGCATCATAATACTGAGGGTGTACGGTAAAAAAACACTTTATTAATGACATGAAAAGAAGGAAGCCGTCCTTCATTCTTTGCTATCTATCATCTATGTTATCTGTCTATGTATCTAACTATCATTTATCCATCTCTACCAATCAATCTATCTATCTATCTATCTCTTTGTGTAGCTTTCTATCATCCAAGTTACCTGTCTATGTATCTCTCTCTGTATCTATCTATCAATCATCTCTCCATATATCTCTCTCTATATCTATCTATCTATCTATCTATCTATCTATCTATCTATCTATCTATCTATCTGTTTCTCTTTGAATATCTATTATCCAAGTTTTCTGTCTATGTATCTATCTATCTCTCCCTGTATCTATCTATCAATCATCTCTCCATATCTATCTATCACCCATCTATCTATCTATCTATCTATCTATCTATCTATCTATCTATCTATCTATCTATCTCTTTCTGTCTGTCTGTCTGTCTGTATCTATCTATCTATCTATTATCTAGTTTATCTGTCTATGTCTCTATGTATGCACCTATCTCTCTATCAGTCACTTTCCTATAACACTTTTCCCATATTTCCAATCTTGCTGGTTTAATTTTATTTTCCACATAAATATTTTTGTGACACTAAAGGCTGATTTACAAAGATAGGAGCTAAACTGCCCAAGTGCAGTTACCTTTAACAACCAATTGGATCTTTGCTTTCTGCATTTTGTAAATGATATCACATTGATCAAAACCAATTACTGATTGCTTCCTGCACTTGGGCAATTTAGCACCTGTGTTATTGACTGGACACTGGGTGGGTAGTATTGTTTCAGTAGCACAGTTAGCTCTTGATTGCAACTAGAAAAGGTCCAAACATAATGAATGAGAACAAAGCTTCATGGCCTGATACAATGAATACAAACGTAAATTAATTTGTAGCCAAGCCATTATTCATCTTCTACTATTTATCAGTTTATTGATGGACTAGAAGAAAGCAAACATAACTATAAGCTTCAGATTGGGCAGGAACTAATGGGAATGGAGTATAAGCTTTGTAAAGCACTTGTTCATTTTAAAGATTGTTTCGGCTAATAATAATATTGCTAAGTAGATTCATTGGTTTTCATCAAGTAAATAGTTGCAGTTATATGCAATCTGCTTTTCTGCATAATAAAAATTGTTGCTTTTAGTTTAATACATGCATTGATCACTTTGGCATAATGATATTGATGTTTCGTGACAAATAAGATATTAGAAAAATGGGTTGACTGCTTTACTTAAATTATTCTTATAATTTGTGGCCCATAGCAGGGCTGCTTTGTATGTTTTCTACAGTATACCTGGTCAGAGTTTCCCCCATGGCACAGGTGGCACCAATGTGAGTCAGGCTGCACTTGGTATAATAAAGGGACATGTAGCCAGACTTTCTCCTGCCTCATAAACATTTATTTTGCACATAAAAAACATTAAAAGTGCACCTCTCTGGAGCAACAGATTCATCTGGTACCAAGGAACAAAAGCAGAGAAATTTTCAATGTCACTTAAAAATTATTTTAGCTTGATGAGGGCTGAAGAACCATGGAAATGTTCAAGTACTTTACCTTCACCTTATTGGAAAACATGCAAGTCTCATATATAGCAGATTTTTTTTCACGGACTTTCCCAACTTCAGTGAATCTTGCACTATGGAACTGACTGCATATCTGTTAGACTTATCTGCAGATATTATAGTGCCCATGAGCAAAGGTGCACTGCAGATGTAACAGTGCCACTACAGAGTAACAGTGAGTGGCCAGTGGTATATTATTGTATTCCACAAGCTTTGACTGTCATTTTCGGGCTTCATCAAAGGCTCCTCTCAGTCAGTTCTAAAGAAAAGGCTGGGACACTAGTAGGAAGAGAGATACATCTGCTCCTCTCAGTATCAGAAAAGTTCCACTGATTGCCTTATATTATGTTGAGCCTGCCATTCTTGGACATTCTTATTTTTCATCTGCTAAAGGTAACCTGTGTGACTACCCTATATTACAATTTGAAGGCAGTGGAAATGGTGAGGCACTGAAACATCATGCAGGGCTGACATGCATATTATAACAACCAGCTCCCAATTCTTTGCACTGGCCTCCAGCATGGTGGTCCCACAGCACCATGCTGCACCACATTGGTTCTTACTTTGCTCAAGCTATGGACATATGGACAGGGCACGAGTAGTGATGGGCGAATTTATTCGGCAGAGGCGAATTCCCGCGATTCGCCACTGGTGAATAAATTCGCAAAACTCCAGCGAAAATTCGCCAAAAAAAAATTCGGCGAAAAAAATGAGTCGCGCATCATTTTTGACGCAACGCGACGAAAATTACGCGCGTCAAAAACGCGACTCGTTTCGTTTCACAAATTTTTTTCGCCAATTCGCAAATTTCTCTGGAAATTCGCTAATTTTTCGGCGAAGCGAAACGGGGGAGATTCGCCCATCACTAGGCACGAGTTACAAAAATAACACTGGCAAATTGTATTTAAGCATTGACCCTGTAGCTGTCCTGCAGATGGAATCCTGTACATACACAACAAACTCTATGTTTGACAGTGGGAGGAATTATGACACTAATGACTTAGTCTAGGGTCTAGGGTTTTAAGGGTGTTCTTGATTCTAACCATTCTTATTCATGTGTAGTTTGTATGGTCTTCTCATATCTGAGAGGGCTTCCTCCTGGTGATCTTATGCCTTGCTCCAGTTGTTGTTTGACAGAGGCAGGCACAATGACTTGAAGTTTAGGAGTGTTCTTGCTAACCATCTTTATCCTAGTGTAGTTCATATGGTCTCCACAAATTTGAGAGGGCCTCCTCTAGGTGGTTCTATCCCCAATTAAAAACATAGCAATAGCTTACATGGCTCCTGATACATTGACCCTAGTGTGCATTTTTGATAGAATAATTAGACAACTTCAGTCGGACTGATGTAGGATTGTCACCCTGGTCAATGTTTTTCTGGCTTGGCTGGTTAAAATGATATTTAATGCCAAAGATAATAATAGGAAAGAAACATAACATACCTAGGAAAGAAAGTATTTTCCCTAGACTGATGTGAATGATAAAACATCTTCTTTACAACTGCAAAAATGTCAGTGCTGTATAAATAAAGAATGAGAATGATCTACACATCTCCACATGCTTCTAGGTTTGCAAGAATAATCCATACTAGTTGTGCATCAGAAACAAGAGCGTATCCCTGCACACACACCAGCTACTTCCACTGCACTTGCCAAAGGTTGAAATGTTCTGAGAATCCCAAAAGGGATCCTGTTGTTAATTTAGCCATACACATTTTAAGCCAATATTCCTGTACAAAAAAATGTTGTTTTCCTGCAAGGGCTAAGTTACATGCCCAGCTCATCATGATATTGTTTGTGGTCATACTTTATGAAGCTCTGCTTTAAATAGTTGTTCTGGCAATACCTAGCCTTTTGCATTATGACAACCATCTGGTGCTGTGTTTTAGGGATACAGCAATCAGTCTTGTTTTCCCCATGCCGGTTCAAGAGAGGAAGGTTGCCATGACAACACTTTCAGGCCCTTCATAAACAACTGAGAATACGTCCACAGCCCCTTTTTTCTTCAACTGCACCCACTTATAACACCACCTATCAGTTTGAAAGCACAGAAATAACTCTCAGAGCTGAAGCAATATGTCCAGTTCATTATTAATATACTCTGCTTTATTTTGATAGGATCCTATTATAGCAGGGATCCCCAACCTGTTGAACCTGTGAGCAACATTCAGAAGTAAAAGGAGTTGGGGAGCAACACAAACATGAAAAATGTTCTTGGGGTGCCAAATAAGTTCTGTAGTTGGCCTTTTGGTAGACCCTATGCGGATTGTCAACCTACATTGAGGCTCTGTTTGGCAGTTCATGAAGTTTTTATACAACCAAAACTTGCCTCAAATATAAGCACCTGCTTTGAGGCCACTGGGAGCAACATCCAAGGGGTTGGAGAGCAACATGTTGCTCATGAGCTACTGGTTTTGGGATCACTGTATTATAGCATTCATGTACATTGTGGAAGTCTAATTGCTTATTATTTTTCTTAGGGATGCACCAATTCCATAGGCTTTTTTTTTACCCACATTTCATATTTAAATTTCAGAAATTGTCGTTGTTGACATTTTACATGAATAAGGAAGGAAAAACAACATCAATTGAGGATTGAAGCTCACTGTGGTGCGCCATATTCTTCCTCATGTAGGGTGATGAGTTCTCTTGTACCATAGATCACGTACTTGTAGGCTATTATGGGCCAGTGTGGAACATCCTCAACTGGTCATCTCATAAACTAAAGGAACAAAGGATGTTTTGGCTCTGAACACTTCATCCCCTCCATTAATAAGCAATATTGCGTTATTTTTAAAGGCACAATTGTCTGAAAACTGCCGTAGATCTCCTGTGTAACAAAATGATGGCATACTGTGCAGAAGTGTTGTAAATAATATGATTCCTTGAATGGTTGAGAGACTTTTCTACTCTTAACTATTAATTTATTTTCCCTGACTGCAGACGCCAGGGATAATTTCATAGCTCTGATAAGCAGTATGCCTGACACTACATATTGAATAAAAGTATTTCAGTACAGCATAATCCTCCATGGAAACAAAGTAATTTCATTATCTTCAGATAATTAATGGAAATAGCTTAAAAAATTTGGCATAACGCAAGAGATGAATGTTGTGGCCTTAGAACATGGGTGCCTTAAAGGGATACTGCCGTGGGAAAACATGTTTTTTTTCAAAATGAATCAGTTAATAGTGCTGCTCCAGTAGACTTCTGCACTGAAATCCATTACTCAAAAGAGCAAACAATGTTTTTTTATATTCAGTTTTGAAATCTGACATGGGGCTAGCCATTTTTTCAATTTCCCAGCTGCCCCGGTCATGTGACTTGTGCCAGCACGGTAGGAGGGAACTGCTTTCTGGCAGGCTGTTGTTTTTCCTTCTCAATGTAACTGAATAGTACGCAGTGGGACATGGGTTTTTACTATTGAATGTTGTTCTTAGATCTACCAGTCAGCTGTTATCTTGTGTTAGGGAGCTGTTATCTGGTTACCTACTCATTGTTCTTTTGTTAGGCTGCTATGTGGGGGAAAGGGAGGGGATGATATCACTCCAACTTGCAGTACAGCAGTAAAGAGTGATTGAAGTTTATCAGAGCACAAGTCACATGACTTGGGGCAGCTGGAAAATTGACAATATGTCTAGCCCCATGTCAGATTTCAAAATGAAATATAAAACAATCTGTTTGCTCTTTTGAGAAATGGATTTCAATGCAGAATTCTTCTGGAACAGCACTATTAACTGATGCATTTTGAACAAAATTTTTTTCCCATGACAGTATCCCTTTAAGGTGGCTATATGGGGGACGATTAAAGCTGCCGGGGCCCTCCAACGTGTTTCCTTGATCGATATCTGGCCGAAAGCCAGATGTTGATTGGACGGGACTAAAAATCCCATTGGATCGTGGCAGCATCTGTTCGTTTATGCGGCCCCACCTGTATCTCCTCCACCTCAAGGTGGGCATATTGGGGAGAGATCCGCTCATTTGGCAACACCGCCAAATGAGTAGATATCTCCGTGTATGGCCACCTTTACCTATGGCTGTTTATTAAGGGTTGCTCAATTGAAGCCAAAGAAACCCAGGTATAAGGCAACTGCATTGGGGGAATTAAGACACTAGTGTGATTTTTAAATTAATGTGTGTTTGGCAGTAGGGTAAAGATGTGGGTTTGGCATTATTTTCAAATGCAATCTAATCCAATCCATGTCACATGAAGCTTGACATACAGAAGGAACCAGAATGTTATGCCTTCAGTCCATGTCTCCAGGCCTTCCTGCAAAGTCTGAAGAAATATTTGTTTCCCAGACATCACACTAAGGGGCCGATTTACGAAATTCACGCGAAATGATCGAAGTTCGATTGAATTCGATCGAACAACGATCGTAAAAAATTTTCGTGAAATTTGGCCTCTTCGATCATCGAATATCGAATAGATCAAATGATCGTATATTCGATCATTCAATGATGGAAGGAATCAAAATTTTAAATTTATCCGACTGCCTACTTCGGCAGATTGAACCTACCGAATTGCAATAGAAGCCTATGGGAAGCTCCCCATAGGCTTCAGAGACTAAGTCCTGCTCGAATACCATTCATATGATCGGAACGTTCGATCGTTCGAATCGTACTAATTTTTCGGACTCTCGAAGGAAATTTCATGATTTTTTCATATCCGATCATATGAAATCATCGAGAAATCGGATATCGAGCAAAATGATACCCTAAAACAATTCGATAAGCATGTGATAGTCGAATACTTATTGAATTGCGAATTTGGTCGAGCTAATTATGGGGAATAATATTAAATTTGCCCCTACGTAATCACTTATCATACCTTCATTATCTGGCAATTTACCTGCCCATGGGGAATGGCACACATGGTGACTTTCATCCCAGATGTCCTCTTAGGGTTATCAAAACTCACATTAGTAGACAGTAGCCACTTCAAGTTCCTTCACATCAGTAAAACTTGCCTAAGATGTATGAATGTGAATGTATGAATTACAATTTCATTCATAAATATCATTCCAATAAAACAAGTGCCTCGGATGTATAAGAGAAATGAGATCACCTTAAAAATGTATAAAATGCGGTCCCAAATAAAATATACTTTGGTTCTGGCTACATTACTTAGCCCTTCCATCTTCATCCTCCACTCCAATCCCATTTGGGATCCAAAGAATTAAGACTGATGATAAGTTTTTTTCTCTATTTCCACAAAAAGGAAAGTTGATAGGCACCCTAACAAGGATCATAAAATAAAACAATACCCTCTGGACATTCATGATTGACATTACTGTTCACTGGAATACATCTTACTATCCTAGCCTGCCAACCCATTGGCAATATGGAGGCTAATGGATGTTCAAGCAGCCTTCCCATAGAAATGCAAATATTGTTTACGATAGAAACAGACATTATTTTGTAAAAACCTTAACAATATAAATTCTCAGATAAACCGCTATAAATCTGAATCTAAAACTGAACAGAAAGACTGTGCCCAAAGTGGAAAGAGGAGGCCAGTATGTCTGGGTACCAGTGAGGTAGTACATATAAATGCAATCTAAATATAAAATGGGGTGTTATATTCGCACACTCTAGTCTAGTGTTTATGTAAAATGTAACTTTGTTCGCACCTTTTTTAGAGGCAGAAGGAAACCGTTGACTTGTAAATGAGTTATTCTCCTCTTTACCTTACATTTATCCTGTCTTTATGCCAGGTCTTCCTGACTATCAGCTATAGAGACCACTACATCATCTACTGCTATCAATCAGCCCTTTAGTACCAATGTATTCCCTTCTCTATAGACCTTCATTTAGTCCTTATTTCATTGAAATGCTTCTCACCAATCCCCTTGTCTTCAATGAGACCTTTAAAGAGATTTTTCTTTTAGAGTTTGTGACCCTTCTTTGAAATTTCTCTAAATTATTTATGCCTTGTAGGAGATGTCCAGAATCAGCACAATTTTCTAGGAAAACGCAGATATCTGTAAAGTGCAACTAGTACCTATTTTCATGCATATTAATGTAATTAACCCTGCGCAATACACAGTATAGTAGAGTGGATGTTCAAAGTAGGCAGTGAGGAGGTCAATGGAGGGGTGGGGGTTGTTATGTTTAGAGCAGTGGCAAAAAGCCTTAAGAGGTCACTAGTAGTTAAGGCATATCCCAAAGGAGCTTTGAAAGCAGTCACTTTACTTGTTATCGATCTGCATAACGTGAGCATGGGACCACGTATCCCAATATTTTTCAAAGCAAAGCTTCATCCACAGCACTGCAAAGTGGTGCAATCAAGGAGTGCTCAAAATATTTCATTTTTGTTAGTTCTCTAACTAGGTCAGGTTGAACCTTATCCTATCTGGCTTTCAAGCCTAGGGCAGGCTATGGGAATACTCAAGAGCTCAAGACATAGTTGGTTCTTTGAATATGTAGGCAGGGCCCATTCCATGGTAAAGTGCACTGGTGCCTCAGAGCTGACTTTTTTCTCCCCTCACCAACGCTTTCGCTTTAATGCTATATCACTAAGTATACTGAAACATTCCCTGCAAACGCTTTTATATCACTGATGATTTTCAGTGTGCATCTTATTAGCCCATCCTCCTAGCTACTTTGTCATTAAGCATTTATATAATTCTGCTTGTTAGCACTGCTCCAGGCTCCAGCACTTTGGTTTTAAATCACTGTCCAAAACGTTACATGGCTCTTCTTGTTATGAAATCATGCTGCATGATTGTATCAATATGTCATACCTCTGTGAAGAGCATGGATGGCCCTTCAGCAGTGATAGGGTTTAATACGTGGGACTAATTCTAGTGGTGGTGAGGCTCTCCTCCCCGAAGTGCTCCCTTTCCAGGTCAGTGAGTGCAGGCTGTCACTAAGCATTGCTCTGCAGTGGAACAGCACTAGGCTCCTGTGGGGAATGTGTGCATAGGAAAAATCTCAGCGTTGCGGCAGACATACAAGCAGTTATTCTTGCCTTGCTCTTTCTTCCCAGCTTTCCATTTCCAATTTGCTTCTCTCATTTCCTTCCCTTCTGCAGACTCGTTTCTCTTTTCCACTGTGACCTATTTCCCTTCTGCATCATTCACATTTGTTCTTACCTGATCCTTTTCATCTCCCCATCTCTCTTCTTAGCTTCTTTTTTCATGCACTTTCTTCTATTCAGAACAATTTAACTAGTTCGCTGGTTTTAAGTCTGGTTTAAAGTCAGATTCTTGTGGAGGACAATGACATACTGGGCAGACCAGTCCGCCTATTGCTTGTAAAGCCTGCTAGGTCTCGAAAAGACAAAGAACTAAAACTGGAACCAGAGAAATAAAGTTCTGGAAATAGGTGCTATAATTGTAGAACATTAATGTTTAAGGGAAAGAGCTTCTTAAAGGGGTGGTTCACCTTTACGGTAACTTTTATTATGTTATAGAATGGCCAATTCTAAGCAACTTTTCAATTGGTTTTTATTATTTATTCGTTATAGTTTTATAGTTATTTGTCTTTTCGTCTGATTCTTTGCAACTTTCAAATGGGCGTCGCCGTCCCCTTCTAAAAAAAACAAATGCTCTGTAAGGCTACAAATGTATTGTTATTGCTACTTTTTATTGCTGATCCTTCTATTCAGACTCTCTCCTATTCACATTCCAGTCTCTTATTCAAATCAGTGCATGGTTGCTAGGGTAATTTGGGCCCTAGTTACAAGACTGCTTAAAATGCAAATTGAAGAGCTGCTGAATAAAAAGCAAAATAACTCAAAAACCGTAAATAACAAAAAAATTAAACCAATTGCAAATTATCTCAGAATGTCACTCTCTACATCATACTAAAAGTTATCTCAAAGGTGAACAACCCCTTTAAGGAGCCAAGAAGTTGCAGCATGGCAAGAAGAAGAGCATATATGAAGTCATTTAGACTTGCCTTAAAAGACATAGAAGAACAAATACATACTTGACAGCATATAAATTAACATTGCATATGTTGGGTGTATATTTATATATATGAGACTGTGTGTAGAGTTTATTTAAGGCAAATTGTGAAGCAAAAGAGTAATGATACTGTTTGAGGTTCCTAATATGAAATCATAAACAGAATTTGAGGAGCAACAACAATTATTACATATATTAAGGGACATGGCACATGCAGCATTAAAATTCATCCTGGATCACTTTTCAGTCCAGCTACAGTATTAACAACAAGAGGGTTGACAGGTCTTGCAGTTAAGGGCACCACTTAGTGAGCAATCAAGGTGGCTGTACATATGCAGGTTATAGCGTGGGGTCACTGACATGCCGCCAGGCAGTGGCAGGTCCAGCTTTTCGTGTTGCAAGACTTGCAGCTTGAGTTACTGAGAGTTACCTTTGCTGCCATCTTCCAATGTGCCCTCTGTATTGGTGATGTCAGTGGCAGGACACCCCCCCCCCCTTTGTGACATCACCAGCAAATTTAAGTTGAGTTAAGAGTAATGGTCTGTACCTCTAAAGCTGCCCGAGTCCAGTTTAAATATAAGGAGAACAGCTTTCAGGTACCAACATCCAACTGCTACAATTTAACTATACAGTATTTATAAGGCCTAACAGAATTGCAACCTCCCAACCCATTTCTAACAGCTTTTCTTAAATTCATTCTAATGATTCAGATGTAAAAACAAAATAATCACCGATATGGAGCAATTATTGGCCTGCTGGAATTTATTTCCAGAGCCCGGTGGTTAGGGTTATCAGTCTCTAACACATCTGGCACCACTTGTTCTTCTCTTGCAGGCAGGCAATGCCTTTTGGATGTGTGACTTTAGGTGACAAGAAGGATTACAATCATCCCACAGAAGTGAGTGACAGATATGACCTCGGGCAGCTTATTAAAACGTGAGTATGGGAAGCAGTGAGAGCAGTGGGTGACACTGTGAAAATACATGTGCCGGAAAGCAAAATGGGCAATATTATATTTCCACTAGGATGAACATCACTGGTGGTAGTGGCAATCATTTTTTTAAAGGTCCAGGTCCTGGTAATAGTTCTAACATAGTAGGTGACCATGGTAGGTCCAACCATGTCTTTGCCAGTTCTAGTGATACTACCCATCCCACCTGGTGGCATATATTTCATTCCCAAATGCAGAAATGGTACAACCCCAGCCAGTGTCAGACTGGCCCACAGGGATACCAGGAAAACTCCCAGTGGACCCAGGTGTCAGTGGGCCTCATGCTGCTAACCATTTGGCCTATTTCAGGGTCATTCCCTATTTATTTATGGGAACAAAGAGGCGTAATAATGGAAGAATAGAGTATAATATGTAGAGAAATGAGACTAGGAGTATAAAGCGGTTGAGCGAGGAAAGGAGGTTTTGGAAAGTGGGCCCTCAGCCTAATGTCTTATGGTGGGCCCCTGGCATCCCAGTCCGACGCTGACTCCAGCTAATATTTCATGGAAGAGGCAATATAAACATTTTTCCTTACAATTTTAATATATTTTCACCTGCAGGGAGGAATTCTGTGAAGTTTTTCGAGCCAAAGAGAAATCTTCGGGGAAGCTTTACACCTGTAAGAGGTTTCTGAAGAGAGACGGGCGCAAAGTACGGAAAGCAGCTAAGAATGAGATCAACATCCTGAAAATGTAAGTGCCCATATATATACATATATATATATATATATATATATAT
>CM044438.1:106740477-106751122 GCA_024363595.1 Xenopus borealis
CATCTGATTCATTAAGAATTCTATTGCTTAATTATACATTTTAAAAAGGGACTAAGTTTTTTAAATGGTTTTAAAAATGAGTGGTGAGCACAACTTTTTCTTGTTTGTTGTAATCAGATCTCACCATTCCATACAACAAAACAGGTCTCTAAAGCTGGCAATAGACATTACAATCAAAATCTTTGTTGCAGGAAAGAGCATTAGTTTTCAATAGTAACTGTTACAGCTGATTATGTCAGATATACAGAAAGAAGCAATAGAATTCTAATTGTATCTGATGATTAGGCACTAACAGTGGCCTTCAGACGTGCCCAATCAAAATTTTTAGGCCAGCAGATCAAGGAGCAGACTGATATCCAAGTCGTCTGCCAATATCGGTCGGCTCGTCGCCCCCCTATAAATGCACTGAATATCATATGAAACAAAGCTTGGCACAATGTTATTGGTGTCTCTATGACCACCTTAAGGGGGTGTTCAAAGGTGTTGAGCTTTTATCTGCTTACTCCAAAATCACCCAGCTGCCAATCTGACCAATGAAACTGTGCCATTCCACAGTATTGAGGAACTACCCAGCAAATTATTGAGAAACCACATACAGATAAAGATTTTGACCACTAGGTGGCATATCATCCATATCCTAAGAAGATGAGTATATAATTATGTCTCTTAGTATATCAATACTTCTGTGAATTGCACTTCTCCCTTTTATAAAGGCCCCTTAAATAAAGCACTTACTTGTAGGGTGGTTTTCCCATTGGCATCTATCTGCCCCAGAAAGTTAATTATAAAAAAAGGTAGCCTTGGCGTCAGTTGCAGCTCTGGGAATCTAGAGTGCCCTGTGGGGGTCCAAACTAATGAGCAATACAGTATCTATGAGTCAGACAGTTTCCTTTAGCCAAGGTTTGGGGGATGGGGTTCCTTTATAGATTGTGTGTGGGCCCCAGTAACTTCTAGTTCAGGCAGTGATCAGTGCCAAAATGTTTTCACAATACTTTGTTCTACTGAAAAATGACACCCTGTGTAAGAGAAATATAGAATTGAAATTAAATAGTGTTACAGCCGCCACCCCATGGAATATATAATGGTATATATTAGCCCCATGGCTCTCTCTGTGGTCGCTTCTTTGCTCCAGAATTCTGTAAAATTATGTTTTGTTAAAGATCCAATGGAGTTTTTAAACTCCTACATTTTAACACATATTTTCTCTCTCTCTCTCTCTATCTATATATATATATATACCAAATTTTGTCCAAGAAAAGCATTTAGACCAACTAGATACCAGATCAGCTAATGGCTCTTGTATCACACAAAATAGGAAAAGGAAACTGAATACACAAGAAACAGACACATTATTCCGTATTTATCTTCCTTTCACAGGAAACCATGACAGTCAAAAAAGTGGGCAGAAGAATTATTTGTCCAACTACTGGACAGATTATGAAAGTAAATATATTGGGAAGTGTTGGGATCCGTTATCTGGAAATTTGTTATGCATAAATTATTGCCACCACCCACAGACTCCATTTTATTCAAATAATCCAAATGTTTAAAAATAATTTCCTTTTTCTCTGTAATAACAAAAACAGTACTTGATCCAAACTAAGATATAATGAATATTTACTGGAGGCAAACCCAGCCTATTGCATTTATTTAATGTTTACATGATTTTCTAGTAGATTCAAATGGATACTATCATGGGGAAAATGCGTCAGTTAATAGTGCTGCTCCAATAGAATTATGCACTGAAATCCATTTCTCAAAAGAGCAAACAGATTTTTCTTAATTCAGTTTTGAAATCTGACATGGGGCTAGACATTTTGTCAATTTCCCAGCTGCCCCTGGTCATGTGACCTGTGCCAGCACTTTCTGGCAGGCTATTGTTTTTCCTATACAATGTAACCGAAGGAGTCACCGTGGGACATGGGTTTTTACTATAGAGTACTGTTCTTAGATCTACCAGGGAGCTGTTATCTTGTGTTAGGGAGCTGTTATCTGGTTACCTTCCCACTGTTCTGTTGTTGGGCTGCTAGGGGGGGGTGATATCACTCCAACTTGCAGTACAGCAGTAAAGAGTGATTGAAGTTTATCAAGCACAAGTCACATGACTTGGGGCAGCTGGGAAACTGACAATATGTCTAGCCCCATGTCAGATTTCAAAATGAAATATAATCAAATCCGTTTTCTCTTTTGAGAAATGGATTTCAATGCAGAATTCTGCTGGAGCAGCACTATTAAATGATGCATTTTGAAAAAAAAATTTCCCATGACAGTATCCCCTTAAGGTATGAAGATCCAAATATAATCTCCTGTACCTAAGAAAAAAGGTACAAATGCAGAAGGACCCTCTATGTCAAGCACCTTGGCAACATTTAAGTAACAACAGTTGTGAGTCCCTCAAAAAAACAGTCAAAGGTAGTAAAAAATCAAAAACATTTATGAGGACATAGTAGACAACGGCCTGCAGATGTTGCCCCCAGCCTTCATCAGATGATTTCACAAGGCTCATGAGCTTCTCTATGGCTAATAGAAGCAATGAATATATTAAGATATCGCAACTTAATCACAGGAGTCTTTGGTTCAGGGCATTTCATTATGGTTCTGTAATCCTTATACTACTTGAGGAAGTACTGGTGCTTTAGAGATCAGGTAATTTTGTATTTGTTATTATGACCAATATGGTGTTGGATAAAATTACATAAACCATAAGATAGGTCTAAAGAATGTCCTGAAAAGTATTTATTAAGGAATGTTTTTACTTGTTGAGGGAAGTAAAAATTTTTTCAATTTGCAACCCTTGCAGGGCATCAGGGCGTGAGGTTTTTGACTGGATCCTGGATCAAGGCTATTATTCGGAGAGGGACACAAGCAATGTCATCCGACAAGTGTTGGAGGCTGTGGCCTATCTGCATTCGTTATGTGTTGTGCACAGAAATCTGAAGGTAAGGGGGTAGGAGTGGGGTTAAACAGAGAGAGACCCTACATTCTATAGTCTACTTAATGCAGACGCAGCATGATTTCGTTTGGAATTAAAGATGAAGATGAAGTGTGTTTGAAACAGAATAACTTAACTCATCTATCTCATTTATCCCACTTAGCACAGAATATTGTGTCACAGCATCCCATCCAATTAAAGAGTTCACCATTGAAAACAATGGAGCTTTGGTATGCTAATGAAAAGGTTAAATGCATTAAATGAGTTAAGATAACTTTAGATAACACAGTTTCTTCAATTAACCCTGAGTCACGACACATTTAACACACAAATCCAAGTGGCTGCATCTGTCTTGGTCTGGCTCACAAAAAATTCTGAAATATGGATCTTATTCTTGCTCCATTCTGAGCACCATTTAAAGCTGCATAGGAGCATATAATTATATGCAGTATTTACTGATCCTTAGGATTGATTTAAATCCACAAGTTTCAGCCAAATCGTGAAGGTGAGCCCTCGCATGCACATGCAAACCCCAAAATATTGATCCCAGGGTTCAGTGGATTCCCACTAATGCTCCCAAAGCCAAATGGTCAGGGATGTGGAGGGCATGGTCAGATAGGATAAATCCTGCTTGGTTATATCTACCTTTATTTAGTACTACTTGGGAGATTTTGCTGCAATTATTCATTCAAAAAGGGCTATGAGGCCTCTGGTAATTAGAAATAACAAATTCCTCTTGTAAAGAACAGCCACTGAAACCTTACACTCCAGAGTACTCTGAGCTCTGTATTGCTGGTGGATCAACATGTTGCGCAGAAGGTATTGCTATAAAATATGTGCTGGACCCTGTAAGTCAACATCAGCTAAAGGAACCTTTTCTCTCCTCCATCCCTTTTATTCTCACTGCCTTCTACAGCTTGAGAACCTCTTATATTTTAACCGCATGAAGAATTCGAAAATAGTGATCAGTGACTTTCACTTGGCCAAAGTGGAGACCAGCAGCCTTATCAAGGAGCCATGCGGGACACCAGAATATCTGGGTAAGACCCATTCATAGCAATCTGCCTGAACCCAATTGATACTGAATGCTGGGTTATACAGTAAACATGGTAATGGATCACAATTTTCCTGATTTTCCCAGCCCCTGAAGTAGTTGCGCGGCAGAGGTATGGGCGGCCCGTGGACTGTTGGGCGATTGGCGTCATCATGTATATACTGTGAGTGGCTGTATTTTTAATGAGTGATATATGTGTGCATGTCCTAATTCTAAATATATATATATATAATTTCAAGATGGTGTGCTGGTCCATCTTGAAATGCTACTGTATATATGATTATTTGACCAAGCACCCATAAGTTGATGATGGAGAAAGAGTAGGTACTTCATGAAACGTTTATATGTTTCAGATATATAATTAGCAGAAATTTTTTCCCTTAGGAATGATTTAAATGTGTTCCGTCTTCATTATGACACCTAGGAAAAAGCAGAGCTTGGTATGGAGAATGAGAAGAAGCCACATTGTCAATACTTCAATGAATATGTTCAAAGCCAACCACTGGGGCTAATTAACGTTGCCTTTATAAAGGGGTTCTGGGGATCAAAGCTGATACCCCCTGACATTTTTGTCATTTTGTCAGAACCCAATTTAATGGCACCCTGTTGACATAATGATAATTATTTTCTAGCAACAGAAAGGCACAGAAGATGGGACAAACTTGTGGGGCAAAATTAAAGAAAAGGACAGATGATGTTGGGCAGAAAGTATATAAAGCTGTCCCAGTCTTTTTTTACTGGTCTTCAAAATAATAGAAAAAATTGTATTGAATTGTTTAAATTTTAGGTATTATTCCCTCATTTTTATTTTTGGCACGATGCACATTGGTAGCCTCCAGTGACAGACAGTTACTCATGGCATGATGACTAGTCTCTCGCTGATGTTTCATGGTAACTATGATTATTTCTCCATGATGGATAGCTATGTGTTTCTATTTGAAAGATGGTGACGGACGCATCAGATTGACTGAGTTAATGTGTCTCTGGTGACATTCTTCACTGATTTTGCCAAATTGATAGCTAAGTGTCTTAAGGTGACAAATAGTGATGTTTTGTCAAAATAACAGGATGTTGTGTGTCTTCACTGACATATATTGATTTTGTGATTGTGTGGTGGGGAATTGTGTGTCTGTTACCAGTATCGGACACAGTTAAAAATAGCAGAGTCTGTATGCCAGTGACATAGATCCATTGGGATCAAAGTGCAAATCCACATTAACACAGAACTCTCTGTCTCCACTGTAGTCTGTCTGGAAACCCCCCATTCTATGATGATTTGGAAGAAGAGGACTATGAGAGCCATGACAAAAATTTGTTCCGGAAAATTCTACATGGGGATTATGAGTTTGACTCTCCATATTGGGATGATATATCACCTGCAGGCAAGCAAGGCGCTAGAACATTCCAAGATGATTGTAATGAACTATGTGGCTAGAATGTTATGTAATGGAATAAATAGAGCATAGGCTTGTTCTCCTGACTGCAATCAAATGTGTAGCCTCAAATGGAAACAAGGCTTTTCCGATCCCTGAGGTTGTACTTATATTGTGCCTTAGATAAGGAAAAGAGTCATTAGCTGACCAACCATGGCTTCCATGTATACATACGCACACTATGTGTATTTCAGCCCTGTCACCGAGTGGTTTATTGAAGCTTATTAATGGCCGATGTGGGCTGTTTTCTCCCGTTTTCCCATTTTTTCTTGGGTGGGCCAAATAACAGCCACTCTCTGGGGTCCACAAGAGTATGTAACATATAAATGAAACCATATGGGTTCCCATGCTAGAATATGTGTTAAAGGGATGCATCTGTCTACAGATTTGTATGCATCCATATTCTTAAACACGGATACCTACATCCTTTCCAATTCTCTCTCCTATTCACAATTCTTTTTTAGCTGGAATCCTGTTCCATTTTAACTCTATCGGGAATTCAAATATGGGGATCTGTGGATTGCAGACCCGTCTACTAAAAGGATCATGGCATAGCATCTGAGCAGACAGTTATTTATATATATGCTGATTAACAGTCACCAACAGGGCTACTTTGCAGCAACTTGTACTTGTGGCTACAGCAAACCCTAGAAGTAGTGCTAAATGACACAGTAACAATACAGTAATGGGCGAGTTGTATCAAGACCCATGCAGACCCAAATGCAAACACTGATAGACTCAGCACAGAACTTTATTGCCATTAGATATTCTGTTTAACCATATACTTCCAGAAGTGAATTATAATTCTCTTTTCTGCTGCAGCAAAAGATCTAGTGACCCGTCTGATGGAGGTGGAACAAGACCAAAGAGTGACAGCTGCAGATGCCATCAGCCATGAATGGTGAACTTTTCTATTATATATCCTTTTAAATATCCTTTCTATTCTGTTTTACACCTGTGCATCCTTTTATTCACACTTTATTAAGATAATTAGATGAAAGCACTGCATGGCATATGCGATACTCAACAAATAGGTCCCAGAAAGTGGGTATACACACTCCATAAAACCCTTGTCCAACTTTTTTTAACCATGCTTCTGTTACCCCGGTAATACCTCAATATAAAAGGGGCTGTATATCTCTGGTCAGTACTTAAACAACTGGTTGGTCGAACCACAATAACGCACCAGTGCAATGCAATACAGCAGAATTGTGTTTAATTGTGTGTTACATAACATTGTGCACGTGTGGTTTAATTAAGAGACTTGAATTTGTGTGATTTAGGATTTCAGGAAATGCAGCATCTGATAAGAACATCAAGGATGGAGTATGTGCTCAGATTGAGAAGAATTTTGCTAAGGCCAAGTGGAAGGTAAGAACCACGTGGGATCCTTTTATACTGCATAGTCCATGTTTCTGCTGTTTATCCTTTCTCTCAGCTGGAATTATGCAGCCTTTTGTTTGTTCCATATATTGCTCTTCAAATGTCAAATGTACATACTCTCCATTGGGGACATTTTTAGGGACAATGGCACCCCTGTGTCTCAAATTTCATTTATCACTGTCGTTTCTTGGTTTGCATCAAGTAGTAAGTAAATTTGCAACATGGCACTTGCAATGCAGCTGTAAGTGTGTATGAAGGTGGCAGATAAGTTATAACTTGGGTGCTGGCAAACATGTCTTTTTCAGAAAGCGGTGAGAGTAACTACCATGATGAAACGTTTGAGAGCTCCTGAACAGACAGATCCGGGGACCCCTTCTCCCTCAAATGACAGTGACAAGACCCCCAGCATGGCCACACCTGCACCCTCACCTGCCAATACACCAGCTGGAGGTGCACCGTCTCTTCTTTGTCCTTCCCCAGACACCACAGGCTGAGCAGCTGAGGGAAAGGAGTGGCTGCACCCCACAGTCCCACTGACTGCAGAGCAAAATACCTTCAACTGTCCTTCTCCCTCCAATGTGAGGGACATCAACCCTTTCACTGCCAAATGAGTCTGCAATAAGTTGCACACCCCTTTGGCCACACAAGGGTTTACTTTAATTGCTAAGAACAAGTTGCAGCACTTTCTTTGTGTAGCTCCATGAACCTTCAGCTGCTGCAGCAGATTATTTTTCTCTCTTTAATTTCCTAGTTGCTAGAAAGATTAGGCACATTGTTAGACAAATATGATTTCTCATCATTGCTCCATCGTTCCTTCACACCTTCTCTAAACCTGGGATCTATCCCCTTGTACATGTCCTCAAGCAGGAAGGTTTATATATTCTCAGCCCTTCTCCCTGCATTCTTTCCTAAACTGTTTATTCACACCTGCCTGGGGCAGCTGATTCAGACCACCTGCCTCCTCTTTACTCTCACTAGTGGGATCCAAGGGGGCATGTAATGTACAGACCTTGACCCTGTGTTTTGTATGCTTTACTATGAATAAACTTGCTGCTCCTCCTAGCCCTGCTTGTGTTACATGACCTCTGGAATATCTGCATTATGTATCCATGTGCTTCACTGTTTGTAAAAGGAATCTTATGTTACCAAATGAACACGCAGTGTATATTTTGAAAGGCTCCCATACGCCCAGAGGTTTCAAACATTCTGCATTTTTCACATTACATTATGGTGCATGAAAATATAGCCTTGATAGAAATGTATGCAACTCACATTCATCAAGAATAAACGGGGCTCTTCACTTTTAAAACTTTTTTTTGCATAAGAAAGGAAAATGTCATTCCAATCAATTCTGCCATGTATGTTAAACATTCTCAGTGATTTAAAGTCTGGCTGTCTATATTCTCTGTACTGCTGGTTGTGATTCCTAAAACAGAGTTGCGCAAATCAGCAGATTTGCAGACCTGAGTTTTGATTTCTCCTACAAAAGAACAGAACATTTTGATTGTGTAGCAATTACAAATAACTTTAAAACCATTAAAAATATAATGAATTTATACTGGAAAGTGGCTTAGAATTGCATTCTCATTAACTGTGTAATAAACAGTTTCTTGCTAATCTGCTTTAATATAATGCAGCCAAAATATATGTGATACAGATAATGATATGGAGAAAAAAGGACAGACACCTTTATAAAAGACATCACGGGTCATATACAAAGATTGGTCAAGCTAAAATGGATAAAAATGTTGCTCATACTGATACATGTAAACATGTTCCTGGCACTTCCATTTACTAACCCTATGCACCATTGTGTCTTTTCTGGCTCTTCTGAATTGTGTACAAGTGCGCCTATTGGTGCTGGGTGGGACACGCATGGTTCAGCAGTTTGGGTTGACTTCCACACACATATTGTGGGTTGCATGCGGGTTCAGGTTGAGCTTTTCTTCCCCTTTCCCCACCCATGACCTTACTCTGCAGGCTTTTTGCTCCAGCAGTCTTCATTTATAGTGGCACACCTATAGAAATGAAGGCGCCATCAAGTCAGGCGTGCATTAAATTTTTGTCAACACCAACTTCACTAGTGCTGGGAACCTTAGAGCTGCTGTCACCCTAAATGCAAAGGTCATTCCAAATGGCTTGTGCCAATAGGGGTAGCACACACACGCCAGTAAGAATCACACACCGATGCTGGTTCCAAACCTTGGAAGTGACATAATACCTAAACTTGCACCTGCTTTCTGAACATGTGCACATGCAGCTGTGTTCTTAATGTTGCATTATGGGTAAAAAATTGCATTTGCATCTGAAATTTGCACTGTGTACACTGCATTTGTAAACAACCCTTTATGAGTTATATCTTAGAGCTGGCACAAACACCCCAATGGCTCTCCCCTCTAATAGCCACTATCCCTCTGTCTTCTACTCCCCAGCTGATCTGATTTTTCAGCCAGTTGGTCTATGGGAGTTCAGTGGCCTTTCTGCATTGGCCAAACTAGCTTCTTTACACTGATATAAAGTTGATTCCTTAGTCCCTATTTTTCCATTGTGCCAGAGTGACTCAGCCACGCACTTTTCTACAAATCATGATATTCTTATCGGATACATTGTTTTATTCTAGCACTGCTTGCCCTTCTTAGCCCTTCACGCGCCAGGCAGTTACAGGAGAACTAAATTCTAAAAATGATTATGGTTATAAATGCCTTTTATTTTATATACTGAACTTACTGAGCCAGCCTAAAGGTTCAACATCTCTATAGTGATATTGATCCAGGCCTTCAAAGTCATCACAGGAGTTTGCCATTTTGGATTTTCTTAGTGACACACTCATGCTCAGTTTTGAACAGCTAAGCTTAGGGGATGCTGCAAATCTTGAAGCAGAAAATTATGTTTGCCTGTCAAATGGGGCTGATTTTTTAATTTTGATGCTTGTGCTGATGTCTGAGCTGCCATGTACCAATAATCTGAATTATTTACTAATCAGCATTATATTGTGTCATTTATTTTATATACATTCAGTATATTGTGAGTGGGTCCCTAAGCTCAGTAAGTGACAGCAGCACAGAGCATGTGAATCAGTGAATCAGCAGAAAAGAAGATGGGGAGCTACTGGGGTATCTACTGGGGAGACACAGATCTTTACTGCTAAAGGGCAATGGTTGCCTTGAGCTGGTATAAAAGCCCAAAACATAATGTACAACATTTCTACCCTAGTAATTTAGTTAATATTTAGTTCTACTTTGTGTTTTGGCTTGATAATGTTGTTGCAATGCTGGTTTTAGCCTAAAGACAGATGCCCCTTGGCTAAACACTGCCCCTTTTTGTCAGCAGCGCCAGGTCTTAACAATCACATATGGTGTACTAACCACTAGCTGTATTGCTCCTTCTGTCTGTTCCTAAACTAGGCCTATTTGTTCCAGTAGTTTCATTAAACTTCTCTGTGGTTTTTGTGTTGATCGTTGGCTCCATTGCAGAAGACTGAGGGGAGCCACAGTCTGCAGCAGTCTGCCAGCGATTGTAGTAAGTCTGACCATGAGTGAACTGTTCTGTCTCTGAACTCTTATATATCCACTTGATCACATGACAGCAGTCAATGACACCAGTCATAAGCCAGGACAAATACTAGCTCTCTGTATATAGATCTAGATAGATCAAAAACAGTACCTGATCTGCATCTGCTCAGAGAAAATAAAGTACAGAAAGGGGTTCAGTAAATCATTTGAGACATTCATGAGGAGTAGGGATAAAGTTTCATAGGGACAAGAGACTTGGTTTTATATATACATATATATATAGTAACAAGTAATGGTGCACACCGTAAACAAAGGTTAATACCTGGGTGCC
>CM044438.1:106761590-106778749 GCA_024363595.1 Xenopus borealis
AGAATATCACTCTCTACATTATACTAAAAGTTAATTTAAAGGTGAACAACCCCTTTAATCCATCATAGACATAATCCACTATGGTTGCTGTATGGTTGCCTTGAGTAAATGCTTTAGCAATATGACAGTTCTTTTTAACATCTGTCGAAAAGCGAATGCTCTGTACACACAATAATATATTGCACATATTTCACAGCCTAAGTCAAAAACATGAAAACTGAACAAGTTTATAAATTTGGTAGAAATTATGGGTGGCACCAGTGTCTAATCTTCACACAAACCTTTAAAGCATTGTGTGTAGAAATGACTGAATATCTCACTTAGCATCACTTGATCCTCTGAGTGTCAGATATTTTCTTTGTCTTCTATGTGGGGTGAGGTAAACATAATATCAGGGGTCAATGGCCTGAAGAAATATTGCTTTAAAAGGAGAGTGCAGAAAGTTTCTATCCAATATGGCAGAGCAGAATCCCTTTAAATCAACCACCCATCAAGCTTCCATGGAGCCTGACAGCAACATCACAACTGTATAAGTAGAAGCCATACATCTGCACACTAACAAAGGTTTACAGTCCACCCATGCATGTTTGAATCCAAGAGGTACTCAGAAAACGGTTATTATAATAATTGTACATATATTAATTATTTGAATGTTTGCGCCATAGTATTGCATCCCGTACTTTGTCTCCCAGCATTAGGAAGGGCAGACAGAACCAAATGACAGTGATAGACACACATACATGTACTTGTGTTTAATATCCTTAGTCCATTATGCTCCAGCTCTATCCATTTTCACAGTGTCTGGGGGGATCGCATGGTTGATAATTTAATGTGGCTGCCCCATAAAAAGTAATAGATCTTCTTCCAAAGCTTTTTATGCTGTTAGGTGTGATAAGTGAAAGGTTATATTTGCTATCAACACATACACTGTAGGTTCCAAACTGGCAAAGCATAGTATCAATATTAATCATAGAGGCAGACAGGCCTACAGTTGTTTGGTAATGTCTAACGTATGACTCTCCAGCTGTTACTGTACTATCTATCTCCCAGCAGCTGTTGGAGATACAGTGCCACATGTTACTTGTTAGTGCTGTAACTTTATAATCAAATTTTAGTCTAGAACAAGTACATTCTATTTACCCCACCAGTGAACCACATGTAATTCCCCACAGACACTAGCAAAGCCCACTGGAGGATCATGATGCAAATAAAGAGAGGCTTTCCCAAATAAACATTCTCTTATGACAACTATAGTGTTCCTCTTGATTGATGTGGAATGTGGAGAAGCCATACTCTGCTTGGGGTTCCATCATCCCTGGCATGGTATTAATAGAGACACATTGTATTCTGGTTCCACATAATCTGCACTCTACTGGCAGGGCAAACCATCATGCAATAAACATTTAAAATACAGGCAAGGGATGAAGTGCTGATCACGTGAGATGAAGATCAAGTGAGCTAAATACATTATGGTGTAACAATATTATTCTCCTATTAATCGGATATAGTCTACAGAGATTAAATATCATTCATATCGATCCCTGCCCCGGTGGAGCTTGCACACTATGGTGTCTTGCCGAGCTTTCCTTGGCAGACTTATCACATACAAAATGTCTTGCCAAGCTTTCCTTGACAGACTAATCATATACGGTGATAGAAATAAAACGCACACACACATTGATCAAGATTAGATAAAAATAATATATCATAAAAAATTAATACACCACCGATTGAACACAACGCAACATCTAGCGGAGCTTGGCAGGACTCCTAAGAGAAACGTTAGCTGGGGGACCCTGGACCAAGTACAGCCAACTCTCAATATAATGACATTCTGACATTACTGAATTTTGACCTGACCCCCTATTTAAATCGCTGAGCTTGAAACTGAAAAGTATCATTGGGAATCCAATCATCCAACTTTAACACCTTCCACTTATATTTTGCACATCATACTATAGCAGATGCAATTTTCTGTTACGTTTTGGCTTTGTCCATTGTAAATCAAGTATCTGTTTCTTCAACTGAGAATTACACTCTTTTAGCTCTGAGCAATCACTATGTTGCTTATGATATGCAGATAATATCCACCCATGTCTTCCTAAAGCACAAAACTCTTTCCCTTTTTGAAAGGGTACTTTCTCCAAACATGTTACAACATCAATAGGACTGACATCTTTCAACTGATGCACCCAATCCTCACACGATCCTGCACCTTTAGACCACTCAGTGGCAATCATTTTACATGAAGTATCATCCCAACCAGGGATTTCTACAATACTTACAGCATTCCCCACAAGATTATTATTCTTTCTCTTCAGCATTTTGTTTTACTTCCTCACTCCACTTCTGGTACCAAAATGGCTTGTGGTGATAGAGATAAAACTGATCAAGATTAGATAAGAATAATATATTGTAAGAAAATTAATACATCACCGACTGAACACAACACAACATTTAGCCTAGCTTCCCTTGGTAGACTTCTGAGAGGAACATCAGCTGGGGGGACCCCGGGCCAAGTACAGCAAACTCTAAAAGCCAGATCAATTGGGCAAGGTTTTACACAACCAAGGTTCTACACAACACGTCTGCTTGTAGATGAAGTCCCAAAGCCCCCTTTGCTGAGTTCCTTTTTCTATTGATACAATAACAAAGTAATAGATCATTATAGGTTCCAACTTAAATTCCGAACGTAGACATATATTATAATAATAATGGCTACGTGCCCAGAACCATGGCCATGAGAATGAACTTGAAAATAAGCATGTGAATGAAAATAATTGCTGTATACCTAAGATTATAACCATGTGAATAAGATATAAGCTCCCTTCCTGATAAACATGTTTATATGTTTATGAGTAAATTACCTTAACTCCTACTGTTCCCTATTCTCCAACTAAAGTTAATATATCCATATTGAGTACATCAACTCCGGTTGTTCCCTTGACTCCAACTAATGTCAGTACATCCATGTTGTAACTAAGGAGCCATATTGGATACACTTGCTCACACTCACATTCATACATGACCTGTCATTCACATTTTAATCACATTTGGTCAACTTCAACAGGAGCCAATTAACCTGCTGTATAAATGACAAACTTATAGACATAAAATTAAAATTTAGATCTTGCAATGAATGTGGCTCAAGCATGATTTCAAGATAGGAAAAGGAGGGAGAATAAGAGCATCAACTTCCAGCTCACAATGTCCTGGATGCTGAGCTATAAGTTCAGAAAATGTATCAGTGCTCCAAGAAGTGCTATTTCAATTTACCTTGAAGATAGAAGTAGCTGTTACATGAACTAGATTTCAGAAGAATACAGTAGGTTATTCTAATCGGGGCAGTAGTGAAGAGCTTTGACCTCTGCATGTGTATAGGATGTGCATGAAAATAACTGGGGCTTAAAGCCATAACCACTAGATGCATCAAGAAGGGGATTGGTTCTTTTCTTCATCAAGCTGATACTAGCATGCCCAAACACAAGCACTACTATCATAACTAGCTTCTTGAGACTTTTGGTTTGTTTTGACTGTAGAAAACACATGGCGGATAATTTGGCCCAAAACTGCTACTTGTAATCTTAGTTGGCACTTGAAGGCTGAAGAGTACCAGTACCACTGCTGGTGATGCTGACCCATAAGGCAGTATAAACTTGAAGAGGAAGGCTCTTTGAAGAACAACAGATCACTGTGGTGTGAGAAAAGGGTATCACACTGATCTTGTTAGATCCTGTGTATGCTGAAAATAATGAAAAGAAGCGCTACTCAAAAGAACTATGTTTGAGCACCAACAGAACAAGCTGAGCATGGCACATCTTGCTGGTTGGTTGCCGGTAGGCACACCAAGACTGCAGATCAGGGCACCAAGGATTAACTTTTAGAGGCAGACCCCATTATAAGCCATAGGTACTGCCACTGAGAAACAACCACATCTGCATATTGGTTATGGCCAACACTGTCCTTACAGTATTTTCTGCACAGTTTGGAAACTCCACTAAGCCCCAGCCTTTATTAAGGTATCGCTTCACTGTTGCACATAGCAACGAAAGGTAAATTTCATAAATAGTAGAACATTTCTAGTTTTCTTGCTTTGTAAATGAACTGTGGGGCCTTCAATTTACAGAAGTAGAAAAAACACGAAATGAGTACTTTTGTGGTGTATTCCATATATGAAAGCTGCAATAGGCAACGATAAGTAAACAAATCATGTCTCTGCTAATTTTATTTCACATTACTTTCATATTTGAAATTAGACATATTTCTCTGCAGTTTTCTTATGGCTGAAAGCTGCCGTTTTTATTCCCAGTAGTCATACTGCATAAAATAAACATGCAGGTTTAGTCCCAATATAGGAATACAGCGTTAAATAAAACAAGTTTGGTTTTGATCCCCATACACTGATTTAGCATTTAACAAAGCTTTCAGGGTTGAGTCCCAGTAGAGCAATGCAGCAGTCATTCTACGTATATATGCTGATGCCAAAGATTCTGTAAGGTGATTGAAACTTTATCCCAGTCTCTCCAAGGCCCAATCAGGAAAGATTATCTTTGGTTGGCCTACAAATGACTGGTTACTGTGGTCATGGGTCAGCTCAGTCTTTGGATAAATTGTCATTTTCATGCATTGTTGCTCTTCTAGGAATTACTTTTAGCATTGTGTGTTCCCACTGTCCTCCCCTAAATCTTCTGTTTCCAGACTCATTTATATATCTAATCAGAAGCACTGCTACAGAGTGTAATTCAATAGCTCAGCAGGAGCTTTCATCGGGTAACAGAGATGTGTAAATGGATATGGAAAGCTTCTGTGTGCCAATAAAAGCTGTGTGCTGTGCAGTTTGGAGGAAATCCATGTGCTTGTGTTGAGGTGCCACTTGTATGATCCTGCCTTGTAAATCCACAATGCTCTACAGTCTACACACACCCTCTTCACAAACATGTAACACTAGAATTCTTTGGATGGAATCTCAGAACCCATATACGACGCCTTCAAGCACTTCTTAAAAAAAAAAAAAATTCGTAATGCAATAACAGTTTAAGGAACAATATTGTTTTTCTCTTTGCGACTTTTATTACATCCCCCTATTAATTTAGTTGTTTTTGGTATTTATTACTAATCTTCTACTTGGGTATCTCCTATTCTCTCCTAATTTGAACCCTAGCAACCAGGAAGCTGTTAAAATTTCAAACTGGAGAACTGCTGAATAAAAAACTAAATAATTAAAAACGCCAAATAATAAAAAATGAAAACCAATTGCAAATTGTCTCTGAATATCACTTTCAACATAATACTAGCAGTAACAGCTCCATTTCTACAGTTTCACTAACTGATTTATATTTTCTCAGAATTGCTTCTCTTGACGCTGCCTTTCTGCCAATCATAAGCTCAGACAAGGTCACAGAGACTTTCTGTTCATTGTTTATGTTTTAGTGATCTTCCCTGCTTGTCTGGGATCAATGGAATGCTCATTGGCCATTTCTATGGTGATTAAACTGGATCAGTTAGGGTTAATATGTTAATTAGCCATTTTTATGTAGTATATGTAGCATACTGTCATATCTGCATTTAATATTCTGATTATCCATTTAATACTGGCATGACTTTTTGCTAATTGCGTGTGGTATTTGGGGGTGTGGCCAAAGGTGGGCGTGGTTTAAAATAAGGCCCACCAGTTAGCTCTTTGCCCAGGGCCCACCAAGGCCTTAAATCGGCCATGCTGGGACGTGATCATGGTGCACACCTCAGAATTAAGCTTCCTTTGTGATCATAACAGATCAATTATATGCTGTCCCATAGACTCTCAGAACACTTTGGGTTGCTTTGCATAAAACAGTTATAGCTGTATTAAATGAACCATTCTGTAACTTTTGATGACTGTCCTAGGGTTGTTTCTTTCAACCACAATTCAACTGGAAAAGATGGGTGAGGTGGTTAATGGATAATAAAGGATAATTTGTACTTCACACTGGCTGTAGTAAATTCACTCCTGTTATGTGGTTGAGGTAGACGCATGGCTCCTTTTATTAAGACAAACACTCCATTATTCATCTACCTTTATATTTTATACACATGGTGTTGGGCAGGGTGATGGAGATGAACAAGGAGAGATGTCAAAAAAGTTTCAGAGATTTTAAGATGATATTTTCACTTTCTGAGTGTCCAAAACTAGACAACGTGAGAGGTGAAAATATAGAATGATCAGATAAAGAAAATGAAAAGAATGAACCAAGCACCCAAAAAAAAGTGTGAAATCCTTTCAATGAAATGCTCATTGATTTTAGCCATCACTCATCCAGGACTTGTAGCTGAAACGCTCACCAGGTCTCCTTTACCTTAGGTCCATGTTATGAGAGCAAGACCTGGAGGAAAAAGCAACTTGGTGGGTGGATAAACCAACAGTTATAATTTTGAATAGGGCTCCAGGCACTCTAGAAAAACCATGGGGCCACACATATGAAGTTTAAAAACAAGATTGACTTAAAATATACATCTCCTAATGACCCCAGTGTTGGACTGGCCCACGGGGATACCAGGAAAACTCCCGGTGGGCCCAGGTGTCAGTGGGCCTCTTGCTTCTAACAATTTGGCCTATTTCATATTCATTCCCCATTTCTTTATGTGGAAAAAGAGGCTTAATAATGGAAGGATAGAGTATAGTAAGTAGATCTAAAAGAATAGGAGAATAAGTGGAGGAGGAGAGAAGGAATAATAGTTGGGCCCCTGGTCTAAGTTTTCTGGTGGGCCCCTGGCATCCCAGTCCAACACTGAATGACCCTACATGTTTTGTGCCTTTAAGGCACTTAGTCATGGACTTTAAAGGCATGAAACGTGTAGGGCCATTAGGAGATGTATACTTTTAATTCAATTAAATAAAATAAGTTGTTGTTTTACTTTTTATTTGTGGCCCTGTGGTTTTTTCTGGAGTGGCTGGAGCTACCTTCAATAATATTAAAGTTTATTGCTTTGTATCAAACAAACGGTGGTGATTAGAGTCAGCTGTGCACCATGAATTTTAGATACTTCGAAAAGGACAAGGGATAATCTTTAATAGTTGAAATGAATGTGAGTGCTCCAGGTGTGATTCATCAATAAGAACATACTATGGGATGGGGTGACCATGGATGTTGCACACAGGTCAGATTGTACATGAGATATATTGGCAATTGATGAGCTCTTGATTTATGATCATTAGGGAATTCCAGTTCTAAGAGGTACCCAAGAACAAAGTCTTCTCCATCCTCCATTTATTTACAGGACGTTTGATCTTCCTTCCAGGTTATATACTGCTTCCACTCTGGCTCTAATTTCCACCCTTCCATTTCTGTTTGTGCTTGGGATATGACCTAATTATTAGTAAATTTGGAAGGACTTTAAGGGTAGGTGTTCTTCACAGTTCCACAAGACAAACAAGGGTATGTTTAGTGTGACGAGTAGGCTTCCAAGGTGAAGCTGGGCCTGGGCCAAAAGAACAAGAACAAATATTTTGTTACATTGTTTTTAATGGGAACTTTAATGGAACTTTTGTTTCCAATGCTTGTATTGTTCCCCAATTTTTTTTACAATTATGGGTCATGTGTAAAAACAGTTGGGGACCTCTGGTTTAAGGAGTCAGGGCCAGCAGTGCAGAGAATAAACAGCCATACAGGCACTTTCAGTTAAAAATAACTATAACTGTTGGAAAAGTCAAAATGTCATCTTCTTTCATGGGATGAAGGCCTTTAAGTGGTTTTGAGTACAAAAGCCAAGATGCTTTTAATTTCAAATTAATGTTTCTTTCTGGCACTGATAGGAAATTGCCGCCCCTGTATCTTGATTTGAGGGGACTGATTGAGGGATTTGTCCTTTCAAAACATTTTTTCAGCATGAGTGCGTTCCTTACATTCTGTAATTGTGCGACTGACTTCCTCTGTCTCTGATTGCAATTTTTGATGGTTCATGAGCAGAGTAGTTTTATTTTCAAGCATTTTTTCATTTACTCTCTAAATAACATATACTGTACATGCACATGCATGGGATATCTTATCAGGAAAAACTGTTGTTCAGAAAGCTTTGAATTATGGGAAGGCCATCTCCCATAGAATACACTTTAAGCAAATAATTCTAATGGTTAAACGATTTCTTTTCCTCTGTATAATATTAAAACAGTAATTCTAATAGATGGCAACTAAGGTGCATGCATCCATATTGGTGGCAAAATTGGGTTTAATTCCCGGTTCCGGGATGGTTAAGAGATCCAAAATCATTATCTAGAAAGCCAGAGGTCCCAACAATTACAGATAATAGATTTAATATATATATAAATTGTATTCCCCACTGAAATATAAGGAACCCCTGGCTGTCCATGCAATATTTTGCCAATGCAATTTGGAAAAGATTTATAAATAGCTGAGTTTGGAGATCAGATTTGGATCAGCATCAACTGTGCAAACGCATACAGGAGAAGATTCAGTGGCAGGAGATGGTGTCCTTCAACCCCTTTACTCTGCTTGGCAGATGTAGGGGGCATACTGGTGATGTTCATGGCAAGGGAGGGCTGTCCAAAAAAACATAATTTCTTTGATCAAGCTTGATCGCTATGATTCCATTGAGATTTTTTCTTAAATACAGGCAACTAAAAATCAGTAGTAATTTAATGATCAGCAAAATGGAACTGAATCTTGATTATGGAGAATAGTTCAATACGACTACATGGCTTTCGATAAATGTGCCCCTTAAGTTGTTTTTGTTCTTGAAATGTCAGTTGCACCCAAGTTTTTATCTTTTATTTACAGAATGAGTAACAGACAAGGCCAGGCTGGGTAGAATCAGCATGACAGGCAGAATCTGATTCAATTAATGTCACTCAAAAGAGGTAAATAGAATTATCTCAGTTCTACTATGAACTAGTTGGCCCCATCTCCAGCATCCTCCTGAAGGCTGCCTGGGGGCTGCTGGCATTTGTACTGTAGTTCAACAACAGCTGGAGGGCTGCAGGATGGACATGCATGATTTATGTCAGTTCACCTGCAGGTAGGGACTGCAGCATTCTATGTTAGGGACACTCTCCTCTCATTACTGACTTTGCTACAGTTTTGTAGTACAAGTACGGTGGGAAAGTAATTGAAAATCGCAAGTGTTTTTGCAAATGTTTAGCTCTGCTCGGAATGTAAGATCTTTCGCTGGCAAATATTACATTGCTCATTACCACTATGCAAAGGTTAACACCAGCTCTGGAGTTTCGTTAAATATTTTGTTGCAAAAAACACTTTGCGATTATGAAAATGTTATGTTCATAATGGTATTTGTGCGAGCGAAACATGGCTTTTCCATAATTCAAAGCATTTTCCAGATCCAATACCTGTATATGTACTGTATACTGTATAAATATAAATATATATATATAAATACATGTATAAATGTTTATGCATTATCTATATATTAGGGGAAGGTCATAGATTTCCCATAGATTCAATTTTAAAGGAGAACTAAACCCTAAAAATTAATATGGCTAAAACTGCCATGTTTTATATACTGAACCTATTGTACCAGCCTAAAGTTTCAGTTTCTCAAAAGCAACAATGATCCAGGACTTCAAACTTGTCACAGGGGGTCACCATCTTGCAAATTATCAAGCAGAAAATTAGATTCCCCTGTAATATGAGCTGATGCTACAGGGATGATTATTAAATTCTGATGCTAATTGCACTGGTTTCTGTACTGCCATGTAGTAATTATCTGTATTAATGACTAATCAGCCTTATATTGTGACATTTCTATTCTGTGTGTGTAACACACCCTTGAGTGACTTTAGCTGTGGATTTGTGGAATGTGTGTGACCCGGCTAACTGCTTAGCTTGTGCCCAGGACTCCCAATGTACCCGTGCAACTCCCTGCAACTCCCGGTACCTGGTGTTGTTCAGTGCAGCAGGAGATTCAGTCAGACACAGTTCTTTGCAGCAAACTTGAACTGATTTATTGAACTGACAGCGAGTAGAATACTTTGATAACCCCTCCAGTGGGATGATTCAGACAATATGCAGGATAGATAGCCCACAGCAATGATTCACGTTTCAACAGGATAGTTACCCTCTCACTAGGTAATGTCTCCTATCAGGTGGTTAGCTTTAGGTCCTGGATTTCACAGCCTGGGGTCTTGTTTCTTGGCACCCAATTTGGTCCTCACCTCACCCACTGTATTCAGCCTAGTGGTTTACATACCACACCTCTCTGGGAGGCACGGTCCCAGGAGTAAGACCCTGATCACAAGGGGCTATATCCTTTTATACTTTTAAACAGTGCCACCTGGTACATAGCTTCCTGAGTTACTTAAGGACCCTTAGGTGTCCTATTACTAAGGGGGAACTGCCTGAGTAAAATACACCCAAATCTCAGGGTCCCTTAGGGCTAGGCCAGACGGGGAGATTCGGGGGCATTTTGTCGCCTGGCGACTTCTCGCCGCGACTTGTAGCCCCCGAACCTCCCCGAATAGCCACTTACCCAAGCGCACCGGCGTTGCTTGAAAACGCCGGCGCGTATCCACACGGAGCGGCGCGCTTTTTGAAATTGCTCCAAATTGCCTGGCGAGGCAATTTGGAGCAATTTCAAAAAGTGCGCCGCTCCGTGTGGATACGCGCCGGCGTTTTCAAGCAACGCCGGTGCACTTGCTTACTTGGCTATTCGGGGAGGTTCGGGGGCTACAAGTCGCGGCGAGAAGTCGGCGAATCTCCCCGTCTGGCCTTAGCCTTAGGGTTGCCACCTTTCCCTGTGGTTCAAGCCGGACAGGGGGGTGGTCCCCGTGACATCACGGGGCGGTCCCGTGACGTCACGGGGCGGTCCCGTGACGTCACGGGGCGGAGCTATGACGCCGCGATCGCCGATTGGCCGATCGCGGCATCAATCAAGCTAATCCCGCCCGGTTTTCCTTATATGGAAAACCGGGCAGGAAGCATTGAACCGGGCAGCCCTTCAAAATACCGGGCTGTCCGGTTCAAAACCGGACAGGTGGCAACCCTAGGGTCCCTACATGTGTACTGTATATTGTGAGTGGGTCCCTGTGGTTGCCTTGGGCTGGTACAGAAGCCCAAAACATAATGTAACATTTCTAGCTCCTTCTTTAGTTTAACTTGCCTTGTCCCTTAAACATCTAATTCAAAATTTTTTTAAATGATTTCCCTTTTCTCTGTAATAATAAGACAGTACATTGTACTTGACCCAAACTAATATGTAACTCATCCTTATTGGTGGCAAAATAATCCTATTTAGTTTAGTTAGTGTTTAAATTCGTTTTTTTAGACGACTAAGTATGGAGATCTAAATTATGTAAAGACCCCCTTTTCAGGCCATATGCTGTTCATTATATATGTTATTTTATTGCCACTATGGAAAGCTATAAAACTATAACAAATTCTTGATTAAGAGATCAGCGTTTAACAGTGCAAGTATTTTGGGCAGCATATATAAAATCTAGACAGAAGGTCAAGTCATTTGGATCTATAAATATCTATGACCACAATACTCAGTTTCAATAGATCATGTTTCCGAACAAAGCCAGACTGATCGTATATATATATACTTGTTATACAGCACACCGGGGACAAAATGGCTAATGTGTTTACATTGGCTCTCATCTTTGCTGCTATACGCAGAAATAATGTCAGTTTTGTTTTACTGGATTGTCGAGGGAAGAGGAAACAAAATATAGCAAGAATGTTTTTTCATTAGTGGAGACTTAAAAGAAATTCTGCAGAATTCTGGACAAATAAAATGAAGCAAGGCACATTAAAGAAACGTTACAGTGCTCTGTGAATGATATTTGAGTCTACATAACATCCATGGTGCAGGTGCTTTACTCATTAAGGTGCTGGTATATCCCTTTCCCAAGGGACCCCTCCACATTGGCAGCAGCATATAAACCATTTACATGAAAGGGTTATTGGCAGGCTATCAGCAGCTTAATCATTCTGGATCTCTCTGCAACACCCTAAAGTGTGCATGTTCCAAGTGCAGTTTCTCTTAAGAATCCATCAATGTTTTTTTCGGAGGCCACCTGTTCTATAGTATTGGTTTTAAAGAGCAAGGAAAGGCAAAGAAATAAAACCCCATTTTTACTTTCATTAATGAAAAAGAAATCTATCTCCATTATACTTTAATTAAAAAATGTGGACTGTTTTTATAAGAAAACTGACTGTATTCAGTGAAATTCTCCCTTCATTCACTGCTTTGGATAGGAATTGTCAGACGGTCCCTAACTTCTGGCAGGGAAACAATCATACTTATGAACAGCAGTGGGAGCCCCTGCCTTACTTACCAGCCATGCAGAACTCAAGCAGCTTTGTTTTTTGATCATTTATGACGATCCCTAAGAAGCCCAGATCACACTGAGCATGTGCATGTAGTCTAGTCTTGCAAAGATGTATAACAAAGTTACAAGATGACAGCCCCCTGCAGCCAACTTTGAAAGCATAAATCATTTGTTTGATTAGGCTTGTGGTGCAGTAAATTCAGGTTTATGTTTAGTATACAAAATACAGCATTTCTAGCCTTATTCTATTTTAGACTTTCCTTGCCCTTTAAGTGCTCCAAAAGTAACATGCATACCCCAGTGAACATTCTTCTTGGGCTATGGGTATGATTTCCCTTCCCTTGGCAATCCACATGTGCCTTAGGAAAGCATGCATGCAAACTGAACTCTTCTCCTTTATAGGCTAATTTCGGTTGCAGTGTCAGGGGGCCAGCTGCTCCCACCGGGAGGTAGTCAGGATCGTTAGAGGAAGTCCTTCCAAGAGTCCAAGGCAGAGTACAGTTTGGAATAAATAAAGAGAATGGTCGAAGTCCAGGCAAGGGTCAAAGTTGGCAGGCAGCAAGGAATCAAAGTCCGTAAACAGGCTTGAGGTCAATAACAGGAACAAGCAATACCCAGGAACACAATGCAAGATTGAGCTATACTTGGGCATCGAACTCACGTCTTCAGCGTTCTTTTATTTTTGAATTTGGCGCCACAGCGCGTGACGTCATCGCGCCGGCACCCTGGCGTCCTTGGGCCCACGTGTGCTCCTGGGCTCCAGCGTTGCGCCTCGCAGAGGTAAGGAGCGCCGAGCGCTCGTGACATGCATTACATGAAATGTATTTTACACCATTCCAGTTTTAAAAAACGGATAAAATATTAATGGGAAGCAGGCTCAGATGTCTGATAAAAGTTCAGTCTTTTCAAGAGATGGAGCTGAAAAAAAGAATGTCATGTCAGAAACCATATTACATCAAAAGTAAAAGACAATGAATTATTAAGAAGAGATACACCACCAAAATTCTAATGAATAACTATCCTAACAACTATGAGAATGGTCAGTAAGAAAGAGTGTTTGAGGCCAGAAGATAAAGAAGAAGGTCTCAAATTATTATACGGTTATTGTTTTAATATATAAGGGATTCTGTCATGGGAAAACATGTTTTTTTCAAAACACATCAGTTAATAGTGCTGCTCCAGTAGACTTATGCACTGAAATCCATTACTCAAAAGAACAAACAGATTTTTTTATATTCAATTTTGAAATCTGACGTAGGGCTAAACATTTTGTCAATTTCCCAGCTGCCAAAACTTCCACTTGGCACGCACACCACGACTCAGGAAGATGTGGTGAATTAAAAGGCTTTTTATTTCCCAAATTCCAGCTTTCCCTGGTCATGTGACTTTTGCCAGCACTTTAGGAAGGAACTGCTTTCTGTCAGGCTGTTGTTTTTCCTTCTCAGTTTAACTTAATGGAATGCAGTGGCACATGGGTTTTTACTATTGAGTGCTGTTCTTAGATCTACCAGGCAGCTGTTATCTTGTGTTAGGGAGCTGTTATCTGGTTACCTTCCCATTGTTCTGTTGTTAGGCTGGGGGGGGGGTGGTATCACTCCTACTTGCAGTACAGCAGTAAAGAGTGATTGAAGTTTATCAGAGCACAAGTCACATGACTGGGGCAGCTGGGAAACTGACAATATGTCTAGCCCCATGTCAGATTTCAAAATGAAATATAAAAAAAATCTGTTTGCTCTTTTGAGAAATGGATTTCAATGCAGAATTCTGCTGGAGCAGCACTATTAACTGATGCATTTTGAAAAACAAAAACATTTATAACCATGCCAGTATCCCTTTAACAAGGGCATTTGGCCCCCTTCTGTCCTCACACATGTTGCATTCGAACTGAATATGACAATGTTATTATATTTCTCGAATGGAATCAGCCTGGCACTTGCAGTAGCAGCATTTATATTGGGATGCCAAGGAGAAAGAAAGGTCATGTTGCAGGAGTCAAGAGGAAGTAAGATGTATGATGAGAATGCATTAGAGTTTGGTTATTTTTCTCACTAATGTTCCATTGATCTCTTGCCCAGTTGCCAAGGCTGCTGAGGGTCCAAGGAGTAAAAGAAATGAGAAGCCATTAAGGATCTAACACAGCAATGAAAACCGGGCGTACCTGGAACAGAAAGCTGGACCCGACTGCATTATATTAGACTGTATGGAAAGGATTTATAGATTCTGCATGTGGCCAACTAGCAGCATCTGTCAGTGAGGACTGAATATACAGCTGCACAGCCTTTGCCTATGGGTGTGTTCACATAAAGAGAAGCATGCTTAATCCATAAACTGGACACAAGGGAATGCCCGATACCTACAAGTGTAAAACACTTGTAAAACAGATTAGCAAGGTTAGAGGCAGATTATTAGCACTTCAAATACAAAAAGGAGGGTTGTGGATGCACTCCTAGGGCTAAGTAAAGTATATAATTATAATGGAAGTGCTACTGACTTGGCCATTTAATCAGTGCACATTCTCTGATCCCCTGTCTAAGTAATTCAGTTTAAATGCAAGTGCATATGTTTACAAAAACAAGGGTTTTTAGTTACAAAGTTATGATCATAAAGTTGATAAGCCACCATACCACGTCAAGGCAAACCCCATATGGTGGTCCCTAACTTGTTTACCTCGGGTCATAGTAAAAAAGGTTTAGTACCCCTCTGCATAGTAACATTGAACTAGATGTGTCTTGAACCTTGGTTTGTCTGAGGGCTAAATCCTCCCCTGCCACTAACTAGCTGTTTTTAAGAGAGAGAGATTGCCCAAACCAACGTCCAGAAACAATGAAATAATGAAAAAAGTGATGGCTAAGTAAAGGTATGTGTAAAAGTGCACATTTAAAGCAATGTGTATACTATGTGCAAGTGTAAATGTGAATATAAATGAGTGTATATATAAGAGTATTAGTGAGGAGGACAGACTGTGTTATAAATATACATAAGTGTAAAAGGTGTTACCTGCAGATGTAGCAATCAAAAACATAGGACCACCATTAGTAAAAAAAAAAAGGCGGGGTATTAGGGTGCTCCACATGAAGCTCAGCCACAGCTTCCGGCTACATTTCAAATACAAAAAGGGGGGTTGTGGATGCACAGATTATTAGCACTGTCAGCAAGACAGAGTGGTCAAAAGTATAAACACAAACAGACGTATAATGAATATTAGCATGAGACACAACTGTATAATGTTATTAGGGGAACAGGATATATTTAGGAAAGTCAGACATCTATGGCATGGAAGCTGCCAAGCGCCCAAGAGAGGTACTGCCAGGGTAACAACTCTCAGAAAAATGGTTTTCAGTTCCCATGCACACCACTAGATGGCAGAAAGAATGCACCGCAGACGTCTCTGGCACTTACGCAAGCACGTCTAATGATAGAAAAGCTGTTGGATTGTCTTGGGAAATAAGTTACAGAATTTTGCTCTGCAGAACACTGTTAGAATCTATAATATTCTGTGGAACTGTGCAATATTTAGAAGCTATGCACTGGGGGGTGTTGGCAGAAATAAACAGCATACATGACAGTTTAAAGTCTTGCAGAAGTCTCATCAGTGCAAGGTTTTTGCAGCTTTCTCTGATTTTGAATGGAATTGTACAATAAATTTCTGCTGGGAAATCACAACATTAATTAATACTAAATGTATAGCAGTGTAGACTTGTGTTACCTGGGGCTAACGACTGATAAACTAAATAATTGTTGGAGGGGGCATATTTAAGGGATGTTGCCATGCATAACTATGACATAAGAGGTCAGTGTGATAGAAATAAACAGTGCTGGGTTTAAATAGCGGACGCCCCTAGGCCCACTGCCGTTCGTCGCCCCCCCTTCTCAAATTTTAATCATCAGGACAACTGGTGTGCTTGCTATACTCTACTATATAGTTGATATAAACAAGCTGTGTAGTCAGGGGGGCAGCCATTCAAAGCTAAAGCAATGGGGATTGGCGCATGGGAAATGTAAAAAACTATAGTATCTCCTGCCTATCCCCAGTGTTTCTAAAACAATGTGGGTGTGGATGGGCAGCATGCCGCCCCCTAAAATCCTGTCACCCTAGGCCCGGGCCTAGGTGGCCTTTCCACAAATCCGGGCATGGAAATAAAGGATAATTATAATGTTTTGCTGACGTGCTTGGTTTTGTTCTAGAGGTGCAGTATGAGTCTGGGCTGGAATCCAGCCTGTGCTTGCTACAGTGTATTTATATAACAACATGAGCAATTTTTAAACACAGAGTAATCAATGTGATTTATTGATCAAACACCAATTTGTCTGTCTCTCCCCTTTGCATATGTATCTGTTCTTCTACTCAACTCTCTCCCTTAATTTCTTCTTCTCTCTGATATTCTTTCTCACTCTGTACTCTTCCCATATGTTCACCCGGGAACAGCTTTTCCAGATGTAGGCAGAGAATGGTATAGATACTGGGCAGGTAATAAATACTGCTCTAATGATAAATGAAAGATGGTGGTTCTTACCCATATAATAGTGTATTAACAAAACAGCAAGCTGATCCATAGCCCAACAATACAATGTACAGTATCAGTAGTAGCAGACTCAATGTCAGCACTAACAACAGTTCATGGAGTGCCTGCCATTGGTCTTTATAGACTGACATTCTTTATACACACAAGGTGAAGGATCAGATGATCCCGGGGGTCCATGAAAAAGCCCTTGCTCTTATGGTGCCCTTTGTTTGCTACAAATGGTTGAATGTGGCAAGCAATAGGATGTAGAAAAGAAGAGCTTAGGAGCTCCCTTGGTGGAATCCACAGAGCTCCTTGTTACATAGTTACATAGTTAAATTGGGTTGAAAAAAGACCAGGTCCATCAAGTTCAACCC
>CM044438.1:106786932-106805624 GCA_024363595.1 Xenopus borealis
GAGGAGAAAGGATGCACGCGGCGAGCGTCCCCGACCAAAGCATGGGGAACGCTCCCGCGTACTTGGGGCATACCCACTAGACCACCAGGGGAAACGTGAGTCCTTACAGCCACTTACCTTTGCACTACCCACCCTGCGCCGGAGTCTCCTGCCCACCTGCACCCCCCCACCTTTCCAGTTATGGTGGAAGCAGATTCCATGGTCTGGGCCCCTCTTTAGCTCCCACCCACACACTCAACTGCAAGGTCTGCTACTTCTATAGTTATGCCATTGGTAGTATTGCCTCTGCTCACACACTAAAGAATGCCATTATGTTTTTATTTGGCATGAAATTGCTCACAGTGGATTGAGATACTTTGATCCCCATATAAAATACTATTGGGGTAATGTAATAAAAGGCACTAAGTTTGCCCAGGGGCAAAAACCCATAGCGACCAATCAGCAGATAGAATTTACTAGTCACCTGTTTAAATGCAAGCATCTTATTGGTTGCCCTGGGTTACTGCTCCTGGGCAAACTTAGTGCCTTATATTACTGTAGCGCTATAGTAAACTGGTGTGACTATAATCAGTTACTCACAGCACCATACATGGGCTGGATCCCTTCAGGCAAGGGGTCATGTCAGCAGTAGTTGAGCTTTGAATGCGAAGAGATATAAACCAGAATTCAGCAGCTGTACCAAGTGGAACCTGAGGGGAAACCCTATCCCTGAGGTCTGTACACTTAGTCCCTATTTCTGGGTTATGAGTACCCGAGGATCTTAATCCTTCTAAATCTCCTGTCGGAGCGTGAGCTGCTCAACTATCTACCTAGCTATCACTCCTAGAGTGATCTATGACAGAGTATGCTATACTTTACTAGGGCCTCTGCGCCTAGGGATCATGCCCATTCCCTTCCAGCCTGCAAGGTTGGGCTAAAGCAATGAACACTGACCGCATGGTTCCCATGACCTTTATACTTTTACACACAGTGCCACCTTGTGTACACTGTGAGAACTACAGGGGTTGCATAAGCACAAAAGGTCCCCATTAGGACCCATTAGGCGTCCATAATACTAAGGATGTGCCTGTCAGAAATATGTGAGGGTGTCTAATTTTCACATCCCTACATTACATATAGGTTTAACGGTTTTCCATGAATGTTCCCATATATCACTATTTTTTATCTGGCATGTGTGACTTTGTTGGGTGTCAGGTAGACTAGTTCTAGTAAAATCCCTATGTGCCAAGATAAAGTGGCCATAAATTTACTGCCAGCTTTTGCTTGGCAGTTAAGGTAGTGTCCCTTTGTGTTCATGTGTAAGCTGCATAAACACATTTTATTTATTAACACAAGAGACATAAGATATAATGAGCAAACCTTTAAATTGTGTTCCTGCACAAATAGACAATGCATGTGTAGTAAATAAGGTGTAATAAAAAGCATAATAAAAATAAAACCAGCTTGTGTGACAATTGCTAATGTTCATTGCTTTGCTAGAGTCATGACCTGCTCGGTTTCTAACTGCTCCTCACAGTGGGAACTTGGCTCTGATTCCTGCATGTTTCTCTAATAGTGAACTTGTTAGGGCTCTAACTGATCACTTCATTAGGGACAGCTGCAGGCGCCAGGCTATATAACCTTGCTTCTTCCATTTCTTCTTCATTTAGGTCCTTGGCAGTGATGTAGCAGTTGTTCCTATTCTATTCTCTGGTGGTGACCTCAGGCAATTACCTGGACTTTGATCATGCCTTGCAGCCTGACATTAATATTGTTTGACATTTATTAAGCTGTAACATATTTTGCAATTCTGCACAAGTTGGTTTTGGTTCACAGAGTAATAATTACAAAAATAAATAAATACAAAAGAGAACCCTACCCTAGAGAGGCCTTAGCCCTACTAAAGGTCATGTCACATTAGGTGTATTCTCCAACTGAGATTTTTAGCCTGTTTTGTCACAATGACAGAAAGCTAGATTAGAAGTCAGGAGACTATATATGTGTGTGTAAGGACCTATAGGATCACTATGGCTCCTATAGGGTTGAATCCCTACCTTATTCCCTATAATTCCTGTAACAGTTCCTTTATTACACAATTAGTTATTGGCCAAGAGGTGTAATGACCACTTCCTACCACACTGCCATATAGTGTGTGGAAGGGAGTGGCCTCTTCCTCTTTGGCTCTTGGTGTCCTTGTAGCTAGGTGTTTTCATTAAACCTGGGATCACCAAGGACCCAGTAAAGCCTTTCCCCCAAAAGTACCTGTACCTTTGGTGATTGAGTCGGCGACCAGGAAACCCAGTGAATGAGTTTAGCGATCACAGGAATAGATATGGTTATAGACTCTCTAGGAGAGTGAGATAGTCAGATTATATAGCAAGAGCAGCTGCATGCTCCATAAAGGATCAAGTAGCAGGGATTAGCTTCCCACAAGGCTTCCCTGTATGCCTAGTGAAGATACCACAGCGGATAGTGTGCTAGGCTTACCTTTATCTCCTTAACCACTCCACTGGATGGGATCCAGACCACGTAAAGGTGTATTGCCTTGGGAATTGATGTACCCTTGACTACTATGCCTACAGTAAGTCTTCATTTTGCTGTATCATCCTTATCCATCTACTCCCCTGATGTGATATGCTAATACTCCTCATACTTGAGTAACCCTGTGGTCATTTATCTTGAATAAATAAACACATGTTTTGTTTTCACTATAAAAACCTTCTGGTATCCAATTAATCTATTTATGTACAGTGCCTGTGTATTGTAGTCATACTACCTCTTAAAGGAAAAGCTTCCACTTGGCAAAGGCCCCACCCTGTTGTCTAAGTCGCAGTGTAACTCATGCTCATATCCATTGCTAGACAATTTAAATATTTGTGGCCAGGATAGCCCAGATTAGCATTACATGTGTATATATATTTATATCTGAGCAATTTACAGATAATGTCACTTTGGATTGTGTGTTTGACTCAGAATAACCAAACACAGATTCCCCATTTGTCCCATTTAACACAGAAAATTATGTCACAGCATCCCATCTAATTACGGTGTCCTTCATTGTGAACAATGGTGCTTTGGTATATAGTTACATAGTTAAATTGGGTTGAAAAAAGACAAAGTCCATCAAGTTCAACGCCTCCAAATTAAAACCCAGCACACACACACACACCCCTACACTCTTTCACACAAACCATATGCCCATAGCTATACCAAATGTAGAGTTTAGTATTAAAATAGCCTTTGATATTATGCCTGTCCAAAAAATCATCCAAGCTGTTTTTGAAAGCATCAACAGAATGAGCCATCACAACATCACCTGGCAGTGCATTCCACAACCTCACTGTCCTGACTGTGAAGAACCACCTACACTGCTTCAAATGAAAGTCCTTTTCTTCTAGTCTGAAGGGGTGGCCTCTAGTGCGGTGATCCTCTTTATGGGTAAAAAGGTCCCCTGATATTTGTCTATAATGTCCTCTAATGTATTTGTAAAGTGTAATCATGTCCCCTCGCAAGCGCCTTTTTTCTCCAGAGAAAACAACCCCAACCTGGACAGTCTACCATTCCTCTAACCAGTTTCGTTGCATGTCTCTGCACTCTCTCCAGCTCATTTACATCCCTCCTAATGACTGGAGTCCCAAACTGCACTGCATACTCCAGATGAGGCCTTACTAGGGATCTATAAAGAGGTATAATTATGTTTTCATCCCTTGAGTTTCTGCCCTTTTTTATGCAGGACAGAACTTTATTTGCTTTAGTAGCTACAGAATGACACTGCCCAGAATTAGACAACTTGTTATCTATAAAAACCCCAAGATCCTTCTCACTTAAGGAAACTCTCAACACACTGCCATTTAGTGTATAACTTGCATTTATATTATTTTTGCCAAAGTGCATAACCTTGCATTTATCAACATTGAACCTCATTTTCCAGTTTGCTGCCCAGTTTCCCAACTTAGACAAATCACTCTGCATGCTTATGAAAAGGTTAAATGCATTAAATGAGTTAAGATAACTTTAGATAACACGGTTTCTTCAATTAAGCCTGAGTCATGATGCATTTAACACACAAATCCAAGTGGCTGCATCTGTACAATAAGGTGGGCTTTAAAGAAATGACTGAAGGGAAGAAATAACTCAAGGTTCCATCAGAGCTAGAGGCAGTAGACATAAAGATAAAGGAAAGCAAGGCATTGGATCAACAGTTTCCACAATTGGATGGGTATTTTGAGGATTTCACTATTTCGTTGCTGTAAAGGTGATAGAAAGGAAATAGAGCCTAGTTTAGTTAATGATAAATAGCATTTAATCATACCATGTGTGAGACCTTTGCTCTGATCTGTGTATAAATTCCATGCCATAAAGCAGGACACGTTTTCTTTTTGCCAGGAAATTGAAATAGAAAACAGTCACAGCCTGCCTCTTACAAGCATAAAAAGTGATGCTGGTTAACATATGACTACAAATCTGTTTTCAGGTATCTTTATCCTGCGTCCTTTATCAGTGGAGCATGAATAATTATCCAGGAGGTAGCTGTACAGCGGAGTCAGCTTTACAAATGCACTGAATATGCTAAATAGTATGTCCGGTATTCTGAGAACTCTGTCACTTCCATGTTTGGGCTCATACTTGCTTTAATATGATAGTGTACAAAGATCTTTAAAGTTCCATGGCAGTTGGCCAATGCCCTCTGCAGCTAAGCTGGCACTATGGGTCATATAGCCAAAATTGTACAAAACATCATTTTGTATGGTATTACCACTACTACAGGTACAGGATGTGTCCTCTGGAAGCCTTTTATTCTGAAAGCATCAAATTATTGGAAGGAAGTCTTCCATAGACTCTCTTTTATTCAAATAATTTACATTTTTAAAAATGATTTCTCTGTACAGGCTCGGGCCTGAGTTTTCCTGATGTTGGATGTTTCCTTAATTTAGATTTTCATACTGTAAATCTATAAAAGGAAATCAGTTTTAAAAATCTGAAATATTTGTATTAAATGGAGCCTGTTGGAGACATCCTTCCTATAGTTTGGAGCTTCCTGGATAATGGATTTCCAGATGATGGATCTCATACCTATAACAATAAAATGAGCCTTACTGTCTAAAATCCATCTGACTTCAACTTTGTCTCTCCCTCCACTCCATACTAGCCTTCTGCTATTGTCGCAAGTTGGGCCTTGTGCTGTCCAATGGCACAGCTAGACCAATAAACTATTGTTTCTGTTTCAAGTAGGAACCCTCATATTCACACAATGCCCACTTGATGTTCAATGAGTATTTTCCTTTCAATAGAATAGAAAGGGGTATCTTATTGTTTAAAGTAGAACTAAACCCTAAAAATCAATAGGGCTAAAAATGCCATGTTTTATATACTGCACTTATTGCACCAGTTTCAGGACTTCACAGGGGGTCACCATCTTGGAAAGTGCCTGTGACACTCAGTGGGATCTGAGCAGCTGTTGAGAAGCTAAGCTTTGGGTTTGTCACAAATTATTCAGCAGAAAGTGAGGTTGGTCTGTAATATAAGGTGATGCTGCAGGGCTGATTATTATATTCTGATGCTAGTTACACTGGTTTCTGTGCTGCCGTGTAGTAATTATCTGTATTAATGACTAATCAGCCTTATATTGTGACTATATTTCTATTCTATGTGTACTGTATATTGTGAGTGGGTCCCTAAGCTCAGTAAGTGACAGCATCATTTGAAGTGAATCAGCAGAAAAGAAGATGGGGATCTACTGGGGCATCTTTGGGGGAACATATCTTCCCTGCTAAAGGGCTTTGTTGCCTTGGGCTGGTACAGAAGCTCAAAACATAATGTAAAACATTTCTACCTACTTCCTTAGTTTAACTTTCCTTGTCCTTTAAGGGAATTGCCCAAGGTTCTCCACCAGGAGGGCCATGTTAAAGCCAAAGCCCCAGATCACAGTGGGGGTCATTTATAAACTTCGCGCAGGGCAGATTGGTTCGCAGAGTAAATATATTTGCCCTGCGCCTGGTTATATTTATAAAGCTGAATAAGAGTGAGCAAACAGATTGCAAATTTGTTTTTCACATTGCGAATGTCTATAGGAGCTTTTTAAATATAGCAAAAATCACAAATTGCGAACACTCTGCGTCACAACTTTGGTGGCGGAGAAAATATTCGCAAAACTGTTTCGCAAATTGCGAATTTAAGTTACTTTTAAAGGGCAAGGGAAGTCTAAAATAGAATAAGGCTAGAAATGCTGTATTTTGTATACTAAACATAAACATGAACTTACTGCACCACAAGCCTAATCAAAGAAATTATTTATGCTTTCAAAATTGTAACCTTGTTATACATCTTTGCAAGACTAGACTACATACACATGCTCAGTGTGGTCTGGGCTTCTTAGGGATCGTCATAAATGATCAAAAAATAAAGCTGCTTGAGTTCCGCATGGCCGGTAAGTAAGGCAGGGGCTTGGTTCCCTGCCAGAAGTTAGGGACCGTCTGACAATTAATATCCACAGCACTAAATGAAGGAAGAATTTCACTGCATACGGTTATGTTTCTAATAAAAATGGTACACATTTTTTAATTAAAGTCTATTGGAGATAGATTTCTTTTTCATTAAAGAAAGTAAAAATGGGATTTTATTTCTTTGCCTTTCCTTGCCCTTTAATGCTATTTTCGTGCAAGACAACCTTGCAAAGTGCCTGTACTCACACAAAGACCCTTCTTGTTTGCAAGTTGCGAAAATTCATTCACGATGCGAATTCGCAAAAACCGGAAAGACGGGCACAGTAGTGCAATATTGTAGCGTTCAGGAAAAAGCATGGGCAAAACTACCATTTGCGAACAATTATGCGCTGTGCAAACTTTATAAATGACCCCCAGTGTGTTTAGTCTAAGCGGAGACTAAACTGCATAGTGTGCTATATACTCATCAAGATCATAATAATGTGCTGAGAATTCAATGTAAATGTTGCTATTGTCTTCTTCCCATTAAACACTCAAGCTGCTGACACATTTTACTTGAGATTAGCAGTAACTGTAGACAGTTGAGTATCCAGAGAATAAAGGAAAATGCAGTGCGTATACAGCAAAAGGCGGAAGTTAAGAGAAAGAGTTTATCGACCGTGTTTGGTTAGTGAACGAGGTTGAAAAGTAGCAGTGATCCATCAAATGTAATCAATTTCAGGTCACTGTTCTGTAGTTCAAGAGGAAGCAAACATCTTCCCCCCACTGAAAACTGCATTCCCCTATACAATGAAAAACGACAGTGATGTGTGCCGCAGCATCCACTGTCACATACCTCAGCAGGCTGACTTTTCCTGCCTTTGATCACATTTTATTTACTAGTTCCTCCTGTACATTTTGTTTCTCTTTGGCTCCCATTCATTGCTTTGTTTGTATAGACAATAAGTCTGAGCTAAGCACAAAACATGATCTGCCCTTTAAGTGGAAATGTTGCATGAAGCAGAGAGCTCACAATCCCAAGAGATAACTATGAACATATCTGAAGTTAGCAATGAACAGCTTCACTCCTAGTCAATCCTATTCGATGAAATGGGGGCCCTACCCATCCCTGGAATGGGATTCCCTCCTTCAGTTTTGAAAAATAAAGAAAACCTTATAGGGTTTAATAAAATAATTCCAATTGGTCTACATGATATCATACCCATTGGGATCAAGAGATTACCCTTTCTTTCTGGCTTCTTTTAAGAGGAATATAACACAATAAGAGGATGTTGTGCAGGTTGCAATTGGTAAAAATTGTATAATGACACACAAAAGACTGCGGTGTTCCCATAAATACAGTAAAGTACAGTAATGTTAAATAGTAATGTATTTATGGGAGACAGGCAGTGGTGGTATATGGGTTTTCCAGACTTAATCAGACACTCAGGCTAGGGAGTGCCAGTGGCAACATTGCACTTGAGGCCTCCTATCTGCTGAAGTGAATTGAAATCATATAGCTACAGTAGTTAATTTGCAGCTTTCATAAAAAAATCCCCACAGGAATCTGGAATATGTGGGGTGTGAGCATTTGGCACAACATTCTGATGCAGATTAGTGATACAAAGAGACATTTTTAACATTAGGAAGAATGATGAATAAATAATTCAATCAATATGGACACTTGGGGGCAAATTTACTATTATTCCCAGAAAAAAGCTCGACCAAATTCGCAATTCGATAAGTATTCGACCATCGAATGCTTATCGAATTGTTTTAGGCCATCATTTTGCTCGATATCCGATTTCTCTATGAATTCATACGATCGGATCGTAAATTCACTTTACTATTTCACGAAAAATTTGTACGATCGTTATTTGATCGAATTTCATGTGAATTTCATAAATCGGCCCCTATATGCTAACAACAGCAGTGCCACACACAAATCTGAAATACATTTTCTACTGCTTCCATGGACTCCTGGTTCCTCTAGTGTCCCACATACACTTTCACGTGGGAACCCTTCTCTTAATAATTGTCTGACCAGCCAAAAACAGAATGGCTGACCATGATCAGAGCATTATACCAGCTCCCTGTCTCCTCAGCCTTCCAAAACCAGTGGTTTGTGTCTGTCATCATGTGGTGGAACAATTAGGGGTGCAGCAATTACCACATTTGACTTGGGTGGCTCAGCTCTGCTTTTAAAGGCCCCAGGGAGGACAATCAACAGCACACTTTCATTTTCGCTCTGCTTTTTGTGCCAACATTTTTTATGGACTGGGCATTTATATTCCTCTTTACCACTAGAGACTATTCACAAAGGACTTTGATGGTACACTCAGCAGTCTTCCAAAGAGTTTTCCATTGGGTCTATTCGGCCGCCTAACAATTATGCCCACCCATCTCCTTACTGCTTTAATGGGTGCAAGCACATATTGGTTCAAACCTCTACAACTCAACAGCTGCCTTATGAAAAAATATATAATATACAGTAACTTTTGGCTACAGTTAAACACTCATCACTGTCTGATCAATGTTCACTCATAGCAGGAGCGGAGTTTGCTTCTTTTGTCAGAATAATCTTTCATGTTGTGGATCTTCATCTCTGTTTTCTATCATAGGCTTGTTCAGAAACACATTGGATTCATTCTTTAGTACAAAAACTCCTTTCTTCCTACTTTGCACATTTTTTTTTATTACAGCTTGAGTGACTCCTACCAGCTCTGCTATATTTCACCTGGCCCACAAAATAAATTAAAGCCATTCTGCATTGGTACATTTATTTGATCCGTATAATCGCTGGCAAAAAGCTGAGGCACATGGAATAATATTGTTGTATGAAGTATTTTCCCCACACAAAGAGCAGTGGGGAGCAGCAACTTGCCAGACGTGGACATGTGGTGTGGCACAGGAGGAGTGTGCCAAGACAAAGGACCCCTCGTTCACAAGAATGCATATTGTTTGAAAATATACAACTTACTCTTTAGTGCAACCACCTAACATTGCAGTGCCCACCCCTGTGGTGATCCAAGCCACTCCTGTGGTTTTCCAGATACAGGTTCTTTCTGTAGTTTGGATTTCTCTACCTTAAAGGGCACCAATCACAGCCTAAATCAAACACATATTAACAACCTGACCAGTACAACCTAAACATGTTTAATCAAACTACATATACAGTTTTGGAATAAAACAGTAGTTTTTTTAAAAAATCCCATACTTTGTCTAATGGGTTCTCTCACTGAGGGAGTCCATACTGTGACTACAACATGCAAATGAGTTCATGAGCATGCTCACATTGTAGCACTGCCCTGAGTATTCTACCCATAATGCCTAGCTTTAGTAAACTCTAGAAGTATCACGAGAAGGGCACACACCAACTTCCAGAAGGTGGCAGCACTAACACACAAGTTTGGCAGATTTCAAAATAGCTTAGAAGGTTTATTAGGCAACCAAGAAATTTCAACTGAGCATGTGCGAGATTTCAGAGCTGCAGTTGGCTGTGAAGATATAGGTAGGAGAAGGAGATTTTGCAGAAGGCATAGCGAGCTGATGATTTACATTATACAATCAATTCTAACTTTTTTAGATTTCAGATTTCTTGAACTTTCACTTAGTAAATAATTTTAGTTATGATTGGTGCCCTTTAAGGCTACTAAAATATAATTTATTACTTTATTTATTATTGCTTATTAATGATACTAAGTAAACCAAATAGGGTTATTTTGCCTCCAAAAAGGATTAACTATATCTTAGTTGGGATACAATGCAAGTTATAGAGAATAAATAAAATCATTTTTAAAAATTGGAATTATTTTATTAAAATGGAATCTATGGGAGATGGACTTCCCTTAATTTGAGCTTTCTGGATAACAGGATTCCTGATAATGGATCCCATGTCTGTACTTAATAAAAAAAGCATGCCTGAATTTCTTCACCCAGCACTTATCATTTGCATAATTTACACTTTCATCGGCCAATCGTCTTCTGCCTCAGCACCAGGCTATTACTTAATCAGACTCTACACAATGTCTGTTCTCATTAGTTAACACAATAAACATCATTCCGCTACACAGACCACACTAGTCCCTTATGGCAAGCAAATTGCATTCTTTCTAGCAGCGTGCTCTCCTTTTATTACCCAGGGATTTTTTTGTTCATTTGAATTCGGGGATTAACCGAATGGAGATTGGCACAAATACATAGCAGAGCAACACTTTTGAATGCAGTTGCCATATTTTTACCATAATGTAGTGTTATACCTCCCAACTGTCCCATTTTTAGAAAACCAGTCCTGATTTTGACAGCTCAGACCAGTCCTGGATTGTTAGTGAAATGTCCCTGCACTAAACAGCCAGAAAAACATACAAAGTTTGTAAAACTGAGAGCCCAGAATGGCAAGTGCACTTAGATACACTTGTAACAATTTAAGTTATGCAAATAAGCAATTATAACAATTTAAGATAAGCAAGTCTCTTGGGGAAACTGTGATTTGCAGCTTAAAGGGATACTGTCATGGGAAAAATGTTTTTTTCAAAATGCATCAGTTAATAGTGCTGTTCCAGAAGAATTCTGCACTGAAATCCATTTCTCAAAAGAGCAAACAGATTTTTTTATATTTAACTTTGAAATCTGACATGGGGCTAGACATATTGTCAATTTCCCAGCTGCCCCAGTCATGTGACTCTGATAAACTTCAGTCACTCTTTACTGCTGTACTGCAAGTTGGAGTGATATCACCCCCCCCCCAGCAGTCTAACAACAGAACAATGGGAAGGTAACCAGATAACAGCTCCCTAACACAAGATAACAGCTGCCTGGTAGATCTAAGAACAACAGCCTGCCAGAAATCAGTTCCCTCCTAAAGTGCTGGCACAAGTCACATGACATGGGGCAGCTGGGAAATTGACAAAATGGCTAGCCCCATGTCAGATTTCAAAACTGAATATAAAAAAAAATCTGTTTGCTCTTTTGAGAAATGGATTTCAGTGCAGAAGTCAACTGGAGCAGCACTATTACCTGATGCGTTTAGAAAAAAACATGTGTTCCCTTGACAGTATCCCTTTAAAGGGCACTTTCATTAGCAAAACTTTAATAACACAAAACCGAAACACTAAAACCCCCAAAAATGTGTTCAAACTTTCCATAACCTGCCAGATTTTGTAAAAAAAAAAAAAAAAGGATGTGGTATTTAGGGGGCAAATGTTTTTCTCCCTCTTTCTATTTTTCAAATGTTGGGATCTATGTGGCCTTTTTGCCCAGAATTTTGACTGTCTGCCTGGTATAACTTCAGGTGTTTCACATGTAAGACATAACCCCTGGTCAGTTGGTGGTTACAGCTCCAGGGTTCCCTTGCATCAATAGTTACAGCAGAACTTGACTCCGAACAAGGACTGAGTGAAAAGAGTGCAAGTACCTTTTGAGAAAAACCCTACAACTGCTCTTGCATTTTTAAATGAATGAATGAACCCTATGATGTGCTGTGAGAAGAAAGACTAAAAAAGGAAATTGTAGAGGTATTCACTACCATAACCTTGCAATTATTTAATTCTGTGTCATCTCGACTGAGAAACAGAACAGGCCCTGGCACTTCAGGTATGCAAAGGCCTATGTCATCTTAAAGCAACAGCACCACCACTAGCATTTGGAGAGTTTTGGATACAAATACTCCCTCTCTCTCTCTTAAGGTGCAAACATTGGCTTCTAACAGTGAAGGGCTTACATGTTGGTACAACTTATTCCTGCCATGTAAAAGACAGCATGCAAGACAGTTACCATATTATTGTCTCTTATTAACATGCAATTCTTTAGCTGCTAAAAGGACCGCCTGTGTATGCAAGCTTCAGTAGGACCCCTGTGCTTTGTGGCTAATATTTGTCCTGCAAAGAAAACTCCTGAGAAATCAAGCAATGCATGAAGGAGCTCCTAGGCAAGCAAAGAGCTGAGGAAGAGAATTAAAAGATGAATACGTGCAACAGTATATGTCTGTGACGAATATGAATTTGTAACGCTGCCAGATAGGATTTAAGGGTTTAAAGATTTTAATTAATCTGAAACTGATCTGGGCAAGCTATCAACAGAAATCTGGACCTACAGTTCTTTAACCCTATGGAGTAGCTGACTAAAAAATGACTTCATAAACTGTCCCATCAAGCACTTAAAGGGGTGGTTCACCTTCAAGTTAACTTTTAGTATATTGTAGAAGGGCCAATTCTAAGAAAGTTTTCAATTGGTCTTCATTATTTATTTTTCATAGTTTTTTAATGATTTGCAATTTTCTTCAGTTTCTTTGCAGCTTTCAAATGGGGGTCACTGACACCATCTAAAAACAAATGTTCTGTAAGGCTACAAATGTATTGTTATTGCCACTTTTTATTACTTATTCTATTCAGTCCCTCTCCTATTCATATTCCAGTCTCTTATTCAAATCAATGCAAGGTTGCTAGGGTAATTTGTACCCTAGAAACCAAATTGCTGACACTGCAAATTATAGAGTTGCTGAATAATAAGCTAAATAACTCAAAAACCAAAAACAATAAAAAATTAAAACCAATTGCAAATTGTCTCAGAATATCACTCTCTACATCATACTAAAAGTCATCTCAAAGGTGAACAACCCCTTTAACCTAACCCAGTGACCATGCAAAGTAAAGACAATGTAGCCAGAAGAGAGAGCCATACACTAAACCTTCCAAACACATAGACATTCTGTGCTTCTGAAATAGCACGTGGCTAGAAACTTAGCATGGAAATCCAAATGCTAAACATAGTTGCACCATCAGCATGGGAAGTGGGTTGTGTAAATGTCACACTTTCTTGGCCTATCTGGCACACAGATAGTTAAAATGTCCAGCTATTGGTATGAGCATGGGTTACACTGCGACTTTACACATCAGGGCAGGGCCTTCGCAAAGTGGAAGCTATCCCTTTAAGAAGTGGTTGAACTACAACCCACAGGCACTGTACACACACAGGGAAAAAACTTGGGCGCCAGGAGGTTCTTGGTGGAAACAGTAAATGGGTCTATTGAAATATGCACATGGCAATGGACTTCAGGTTTACTCAGACAGGAGCGGATGATGAGCAATTAGAACATGACATCCACCACATCACATCAGAGGCAGGTTGACAGCAGTAGTACAGATATTGAATAGGCATTTGCAGTTACATGATCCCTTCCCTCCTGGAAGTCGACAAGGAAAGTAGCCTCTACTCTCACAGTCCCTCCTCACTGAGGTCCCTGCACTCAGGTTTTCAAAACCTGTGGGAAGCTACTCCCTCCTGCAAATCCTCATTAGAGTTGAGCTACTCAGAAGGTGGCAGCACTAACACAGAAGTTTGGCAGATTTCAAAATAGCTTAGAAGGTTTATTAGGCAAGCAAGAAATTTCAACTGAGCATGTGCGAGATTTCAGAGTTACAGTTGGCTGTGAAGATATAGGTAGGAGGAGCCAGTGAAATCCAAGATGCCTGCCTCAGTTAGAACTGCAGTGGAGATAGGGGAGATTTTGCAGAAGGTATAGTGAGCTGATGATTTACATTATACAAACAATTCTAAAAATCAGATTTCTTGAACTTTCACATAGTGTGTTCACTTAGTAAATGATTTTAGTTATGATTGGTGCCCTTTAAGTGCCTCCTGAGATGTCTATGTTGTTGGCATCATAAGGATTTCAGATCAGCTGCTTTCCTGATATGAGTAGGGCATCTGAGTAGGGCTGTATGATATGGGGGCTTTGTCATGATATAATACTCTATCCAGGTTCCATCTGGCATTACCTTGTATTATACATAATAATCTAAACTAGCATGACTATAGGACTTTCTGTTTGTAGGTTGAAAATCATCAAGGCTGCCCATAGTTTAAGGCTTTAGTCATCTCTAGCAAAATCTGAGACTTGCTAATTTCTTACAAATACATAGTTTATTTAATGTATAATACATATACAGCATTTGGAATTCTGTAAATTCATGGCACTATGCAGGTATAGAAGAACTAGGATTAAGAGTAGTAAGGAGATGGACTTGAGCAGCAGTTAATTTGTGATCTCAGAATGAGAGTAACAATTCACAGTTGTGGAACAGATAACTGTACATTGGGGAATCGCATAGGCATATGTTATTAGTTAGACCAAACTTCATGTTGCCAATTATTGTAGTTTCTTAAAACATGAGTTCTCCCTTTTTAAACAACACCATGATAGTGGAGTAGGATGAAGATGCCCAATTTCTGGTGGGTTTTGCATAAATGCCTGTGTAGGTATACAGTGTAGTATAAAGCTGGCCATAGACGTAACAATTACGATCTTTCTCGGAAAAGCTCGTTTCAACACACACGTGTAGAGCTGAATCGTCAGATATACAGGTAGAAACAATAGAATTCTACTTGTATCTGACGATTCAGCACTAACAATGGCCGATGTTCAGGGAGCTTTCAAAGGCATCCGATCAAAATTTTCCATCCAGTCCGATCAACCAGCCGACCGATATCTTAATCTTCTGACGATATCGGTCGGCTCATTTCCCACCATACACGCACCGAATATCGTACGAAAATTCATTTCGTACGATATTATCTGTGCGTCTATGGCCACCTTAACTGTGTTATTTCAGTGTTGCACCTGGCTGGCAGTAGAGTTGCCACCTTTTTTTAAACTTTCCACCAGCCGGTGGTGTGGGCAGGAACAAAAAGGGCAGTCCATGCTGCAAAAGGTGGTGGAGCCAAGTTTTGATTGGATTGGGGGCGGGCCAAGGGCTTTTGTTATTGGTATTACAAATTTACCTTTGTAATATAAGCCTCGGGCCTTGGCTGGTGTTTTACCGATTAGGCCGGCAACTGTAGCTGGCAGGCTACATGTATAACTAGAATTAAAACGTATAGTGTCCTGCCAAATAAATCTGTCAACCTCTCCACTGTGTATGTGTATTGCGCATCAGAGAAGTTCCCAGTGGCACTCCCATATAGCAGAGGCACAGGTCTATTGTAGCGCCATAGGCAAGTAAATGCATAATAGATCTCATGCAGTAGCAGAAGAGGACTATATATATATATTAATGTATTGTATATAAAAACACATAAAGTAAGAGAGAAATTATGTTGCGTGGCCATAGCTCCCTCTTCTCCACGAATACAAATGAAATCCAGGGCTGAATCTTGCACTGATGGGATCTAATAAAGATTCAAAACCGACTGCAAGATTGGGTTTATGAAATATTAGGCTGGATCTGTTCTAATATACAAGTGGGTCTGGACGCAAAGTTGGCCACAGGGAAATAAAGGTGCAATTTTCCAACAATTCCTGAGGGTTAAGGCTTCACATCTGTGGTTTTAACGGAAAACTATACCCCCCCCCCCCCGAACAATGTAGGTCTCTATAAAAAGATATTGCATAAAAAAACTCATATGTAAAACCCTGCTTCATGTAAATAAACCATTTTCATAATAATATACTTGTTCAGTAGCATGTGCCATTGGGTAATCCTAGACAGAAATTTTAGGATTAAATCCTAAACAGAAAATTGCCATTTTAAAAAATAAGACACATGAGTCACAGAGTTCTGTCTTTTGCTTCCACATTTCTTCCTGTTACAGTTAGAGTGGAAATATTTCCGGTCAGGTGATCTCTGAGGCAGCACAGAGATCATCACGAAATGGTGGTTCAAGGCAAGAGATGTAAAAGGGCAATATTTACTTAAATATATATATACCAGTTTGGTAAGATTCTTTAAATATGCCACTTTCATGATATTCATATAAACTATCTGTTGCTTAAGTATTCATTTTGGGGGTATAGTTTTCCTTTAAGGCAGTGCTATGTGTGTAGCAAGTGAATAAGCCATTAGTGTAATTGCAGATTGCTTTTGGCTTCTTTTGAGCCTTCTCATCCTACGTGGTTAATACGTGCATTTGGTCTCCAAGTTCTACCCACTCAAAAGCTATGTTCAATACCATACACTAATAAGATTAAAGTGATCGAAACAAGCTGCCTGTGAGTTTAGATTTATGGCTCAGAATTATAAAGCTGTATTTGTGCTGTTAAACCAAACCTGGATGCATAGTTGGCACAGTTTCTCTTCTAAGAAGGGCTTTTTCTTGTACATGCACTCTGGTCACATTAGCGCCAGCGCATGGGACATTACTGCTCTGCTATCAAGCTTTTTTCACTATGTTCCACATAAATCAGACACTTTAAATATCCCTTATATAGCCCTTATTTCCACTTTCCATTGCTTATTCTTGCATATGGTTTGTCTCTCTCCCTCCCTCCATTTTGTTTAGTAACCATGGTCACTTACAGTATATAATAAGAAAAATAATTCTGTTCTGGGGTGCTGAAGATTAAAGGGTGACATCACTGACCCAGTGGAGTCTGAGCAGGTTGACAGTTGGGAATAGTAAGGCAGCGGTATAGAGATTACTAATATGAGAATTCCTTAACTCACCCTCATGTCGTGCAGAGCTGAGTGATGATTAAAGGTTCAGCAGAACATTAAAGGGGAAGAGGGGAAGACAACATAAATGTCCCATGTGGATGGTAAAAGCAGGACAGACATTGGAAGTATTTGCAGACTGGATCCAGAATAGGACTGGGAAAGTCAGAAAGGCATGACATGACTATTTAGTAATAATACGCATACAATTTACAGTTACAATTTAACTGTTTCTACTCCATACATAAAACTGTTGTCTAGGGGCCGAAACATGAACTTACATACATTTCCTCATAAATCAGCATCAGGCACCATCTGCACTCCAGACCATAAAATCACCTGGAAATCACAACTGCCTAATTATTGGGTGTGTTAGGAGTGCCCCCCACTATTACTAGAAGGTGGTGGTCATTTAGATTAAAGGGTTAAGAGCAGATGCGAACTCTAGAGCCATAATGCCGAAGGAAAAACTTTAATAGCTCCTTGGGAACTTGCAAATATAATATAGTGACTTTGAAGATGTGTAGAAACCCAAAATGCTGCTATGTTTAATGAAGGGCATGCTTACAATAACATTTTATATGTTCCCTGAGGGGTTAAAGAAAGCCGCTGATTACAAGCAAGCCGCACTCTAAGGGGATATACTAATATTTACCAGCAAGCGCTGCTTAATGATTGCTACACATATAAATTATTAGAACAAGCATGTTGTGTATTAATACACTACTCACTATTCATTAGCCTGTTTTGCTACACTGGCAGGAAAACACTGAAGTCAATGGGGTGGACAGGGTGGAGGCTATACTCACTACAGGTTTTTCTATCTGAGGCAGGTATAGTACAATATATTGCAGCATACAACACTTTATATCAGCAGGAATTAACAAGAACACTTCAAGAATGTGTGCACTGTAAATGTGGAGGTGATGCAAGGGTTAAACTGGTTCTCTCTTTTGCCTTGTTCAGTCCTAGTGGACCCAACATGCACCTGCATGCATTCTGCAGCCAGTGCAGGTGTGTGATTCCCCTTTGCCTACTCCTCCCCACTACAGCGGCGTCCTGTGACATATAAAAATAAATTAATTTCCCACTAATATGAAACCAAAGTGTTATTAAATGGAAAGAAACCCAGGGAATATTTTACAAAGCAATAACTTCACATCAGGGGGAGGCAGGTGCTTCCCCTGGGGCCTCCATGGTCTGACGCTCTCACCAGCGCCCACCTCCAACATTCTCCCACTTTATTGCACAAGAGTTCCCTGTTCACCATTTCACTAGAAATCACCATTTTTCTAGGAATCAGTCTGCTTTTCTTCTGTTTTTTTATTTTCTCCAAATCTCACTTTGCTGACTTGCACTGACTGTCATTCCTTTGTCTCTGACAGTTTTTCTCTTCTGGTTTTCATAGTTACATAGTTACAAAGTTAAATTGGGTTGAAAAAAGACCATCAAGTTCAACCGCTCCAAATTAAAACCCAGCATACACTCACCACTCCACAATTTCACACAAACGGTATATGCCCTTAGCTGTACTAACTATAGAGTTTAGTATCAAAATAGCCTTTGATATTATGTCTGTCCAAAAAAATCACCCAAGCCTCTTTTAAAAGCATCAACAGAATGAGCCATCACAACATCACCCGGCAGTGCATTCCACAACCTCACTGTCCTCACTGTGAAGAACCACCTACACTGCTTCAAATGAAAGTCCTTTTCTTCTAGTCTGAAGGGGTGGTCTCTGGCACGTTGATTCTTTTTATGGGGAAAAAGGTCCCCTGATGTTTGTCTATAATGTCCTCTTATGCACTTGTAAAGTGTAATCATGTCCCCTCGTAAGCACCTGGACAGTCTCCCCTCATAATTT
>CM044438.1:106817131-106906841 GCA_024363595.1 Xenopus borealis
TCAATATTTCACTTATATGTAAATGAATGAAATAAAACTTTTGAAGAAAGATAATTTTTTGTCAAATATTTTGAAATAACTATTATTGGAAAATGTTATAAAAGTAACATCATTATTCAGCTTGCTACATGGGCTGTTTTATTTACATGAAATCATTATCATATGATTAAAATCCTCCTCTCAACCTGTATTTGAGTCAAGCATGGTGGGAAAAATGTTCTCAATGCCATGTTCCAGTCAAGAAAAAGAAAATTTATGCTAACTCTGTCCTTCACAAAGCAGTGGACACCTATAAAATTACAGTCCCTACAGAGAATAAATAGCTATTTTTATAACATCAACACACAGCTTGTTCCATTCACCCATTGTAGATTTATCAGCTTGTTTTAACTTTTTTAATGCCATAAGGGATTACTAACAGGTCATTCATTTTTCTGATCATAGATAGATTTTAAGATACTTCCTGACATCCAAGGTGCCAGGGATGATCTCTTTTAACAGAAAATATTTCAGTAATTAAGTTTAATTTCTTGATTCTGGTGAATCGTGGTCAAGCAGAATTCCAAGCAGTGCCTGCTGTATGTGTGCTACAGTAAAAGGTTTGCTTGCTGTGCTTGTGGTAGCAAGTCAGGTGTATCCCCAACCCCCTAGGTAATAAGTGGAGAGGACTGCCACTTCCAGTTCCCCAGTGCCTGCTCACTCACTTCCTGTTACATAGGCTCTAAGACCATCAATGCTGTCAAGGACCCTCCAGCACACAGAATTGGTGTCCTTTTTTAAAAAATTTACACACATACATGCATTCACACACTTCACATTTTACTGAAGTTAGCTTTTTGGCTTTTGAATATATTTACACACTCACATACACAAATACACACATATTTGCATTTTTAGAGCTGTACACACATGCATATACAAACTCTGGAGGCCCACCTGCACCATTCTTACCAGGCTGCACCACATAGTTAGAGCCTCCTCCCTACCGCTAGGACTACTATATACATATTTATGCCACTGATCCATAGGACTCATTTAAAAACACAATTAAAAATATGTGAGCATACATTGACTTTATACAGAAGCTACTAGTGTTTCTTTGCAAATAACTCCATTATTAGAGATATGAGTTATATATAAATGCCTGCTGTGGTCATGTTTCCTAAACACATTCCTGTTCAAGGGAATTTTTTGTAACATTCATAAGCATGAGCATCATCACATACACTGTGCATTTGGTAAATCTTACAGACAAAGACAAGAGGTTCTCTGCACTCAACCCATTATCAATATATTAAAGGGGTGGTTTCCCTTTAAGTTATCTTTTAGTACATTATAGGCAGTGTTGGACTGGGATGCCAGGGGCCCACCAGAAAACCCTAGACTGTGGGTCCACTTTTTAAACTCTTATTCTGCCTCTCCTTGCTCAACCTCTTTATTCTCCTAGTCTTTAATATCTACTTACTATATTCTTCAAATATTAAGCATTTTCCCTCATAAAGAAATAGGGAATGACCATGAAATAGGCTAAATGTTTAGAAGCAAGAGGGTCCACTGACACCTGGGCCGACTGGGAATTTTACTGGTATCCCGGTGGGCCAGTCTGACACTGTCCGGGCCTAAAGATCAGCACTTAATTGTGCCAGTCCAAATACCAACTGCTGTAAGTGCTTATACCTACTAGTGCTCCTGTAAATTTGTGTTGTGCTTAAGTGTGCCAAAATGCAGACTGTGTTTGGTTATGAGAATTGGGTGCACCTTGCTACTCTTGGGTGCTCTTTACTTATATCAAGCAGGAGGGTAATTCCAGGTTTTCCGTTAAGCATTGCAACAATGGAAATTACACTGGAATGTTGGGGAAAATTGCTGCAGTCGGTAAAAAATATTAGTTTTTGCCAAAATATGGTGCTTTCCACAAAGCACCGGTATAGAAAATGACCCCTGTTATATTTAAAATCCAATTTGCAATGCCATTTCTGAACTGTTCATATTTTTATAGTTTCCTTATAATTTAATATAATTCCTACATATACTGTTTGTCTAACCCCTCCTTAATAAAAATCCATTCTATTACTCACTCTGATCCCTATGTAATTTGTGCGCCATAAATGTTCCTATTAGATCTCCTTCATTCTCTCAGGTCATAACTTTGCTTTCACAGTGGCTTCCCTGTATTTCCCAGTGTTGTTGTTTAGTGCTTGGTAAAAGACAGGATTGGACCTGCACCTTTGTTATGAAGAGAGGGGGTTCATTTTTATGACTATAAAATTATATGATACATGAATATAAATTAGCTATATAATACATCCCACCATAGCACTTCTGATTTAACAGAGGTTTTTATTTTAACCTGTTTTAATTTGTTAAATGTTCTTACACTTTTTATTTACTGTTCATTGTCCTAATAGTGATTAGAGAATAAAGACAGTAACCCCTTCAACCCTATTGCTAGAATTTCCCAATTACAATCAATCTTAGCCAGTCTCAATATCTATCATTTGTGGAATCAAATAATCTCCCTTTATCACCTTAATAAACCCCCAGTCAAATATAAAGTGCATGTGCTTAATATTAATTAGGATAATACTCAAACTGATTGCTTAGGTTGGATTATATATATAGCCACAACGACAATTAAATTATATTAAATCAATAGTATTGATTTGATGCCTTTGCCAAAGCTAGTATAGTGAAATGTGTTGGTTTTCCGTGTGCTTTTAACCCTATAAATATTTTGTACTTGGTTTTATTTTCAATACACTTGGTCCACTTTGCAAGCAGGAGGCAGCCTGGTGCTGCTTGCTCGGTTCTTTCTTCTTTCTACTCTCGATCAATCTAATTCTAAAGGGCCAGTGGTTTGTGGTTTTTTAGGCTAAGGGCAGACGGGGAGATTCGGGGGCGATCCGTCGCCTGACGACTTCTCGCCCCCGAATCTCCCCAAATAGCTTGACACCCCAGTGCACCAGCGAGGCTTAAAAACGCCGGCGCCTGTTCACACGGAGCGGCACGATTTTTAAAATCGCTCAAAATTGCCTGGCATTTTAGGACATCGTCCTGTAAAAGCGATGTCCTCCATGCGTGCTCCTACGGCTGCGGAATGCAGCATTGCAAGCTTTTTATCTCGCCCATACTCCAAAGCTGCAGTCAGCTATCCGTCTTCGGCCCTCCCTTTTCAGACCTCAGCCCTCCCTCCCTGCTCAGTTCTCCACCTTCTGCCCTCAATTATCTCCCTTTCTATTACTGCCCTCGGTTCTCCGCTCTCCCATATCAAGCAGCCACCCTCTACCATCACTGCTCAGCCCTGTAACTCTCCCTTCTCAGCCTTCTTCCCTCCACTCTCCCCACTCAGAATTCTCGTGGGTCTTGTGTAGCGCTGCATTAACAATTCAATGCCACACTTTAGAATCTCAGACCCAGGCGAATTCCTAAGGGGGAGAGCGGAGGGAAGAAGGGCTGAGCAGGGAGGGTAGAGGGTGGTTACCTGATTTAGGAGAGCGGAGAAACGAGGGCGGAAGTGGGAAGGGAGATAACTGAGGGCAGAAGGCGGAGAACTGAGGAGGGAGGGAGGAAGGGCTGAGGCCTGAAGAGGGAGTGCTTACCTCTCAAGAAGGAGGGCTGAGGGCTCAAGAGCGAGGGCTGAAGACGGATACCTGACGGCAGTGCTTGAGGACGGATGACTTAAAAAGCACCCGATGCTGCATTCAACAGCCGTAGGAGGGCGCATGGAGGACATCGTTTTGAAAGGACGATGTCCTAAAATGCGTTCCGTATACTTTGCCTGTGTGTGACATACTCTGTCTGTGTGCCCTGTTCTGCCTGTGGAACATTAGCCTGGTATTTGTTCTGGGGATTTGTTAGCATTTAGGGGCCCCTAATCAGCAGCGGGAGAGGAGGCATATGGATTTAGGGGTATGTCTTATTTAATACGACAACTTTTTTCACATACAGTATGAGTTGATTTGCAGTGGCCAACAATCACCAAATTTGCTTGCGGCTGAAGAAGCCGAAGGTTAAAAGATCTTATATATACTCTAATCCTGTGACTTAAGAGGCTTTCCTACAATCAGATACCATTAATAACAAGCATAATTAAAGGTTTATTTCTAGAAACGTGTAAGGTACATCACTTTTTCTCTGCATTTCATCAAATATGCCCCTGATTTAAGAGTTGTAAAGCTCTGGACTAGGTAATACAAGTGCAAGATAAGCCAGGCAGTGATTATTATGTGTAATAAAGTCACTACCTGGTGGTCTAGTGAGAGGACAGCAGAGACGCCTGCTGCCCCCAAAGTGGGGACGCCCGCGCCATTCTTCCTGCAGCTCCACTGCTGCCGCTTCAGTCTCCTATGCGCGTGCACGGGTTTGTCTTAAAGGTGCAGGTGCACTGATGTCATGACGTCAGTGTGCAATGGCGCGAAATTCAAAGGTTTAAAAGGCCGGTTCAGCCTTTTGCACATCGCCCGTTAAAGGTTATTCCTGATGCCTTGAATTTGTGCTTTAAGCTTCTGTTTGATCCTGATTTCTGTGTTTGACCCTGCCTGACTCTTGACTACTCTGATATCTGTATCCTGACCCGTGCCTGTTATCTGACTACCGATTCTGCCTCATCCTCATCTGATTGATTACCTGGTTTTAATCCTTTGCCTGACTGATTACTCTTACTATCAGCCTGTCTTCGACTATGATTCTGTCTTACGCCTCTGTACTTTGACCTTCTGCCCAAAAGACTTTACTTACAGTCGTGCCCCTTAGCCTACTCAGAACCTCTCGTCAAGCACCTCTCGTTTTAAGACCTGGCGGCGTCTGATTAGCCGAGGGCTCCTCCCGAGGTGAAAGGGGGTTGTTATAGGCAGAAGCATGAGCCGACACCAGGGTGCTTGACACTGGTTCTGAGTTTAGGGTGCCGACCGTTACATTATGCTTAATTACATTTAGCAAGAAGTGTATTTTGTTCTTATATTACATTTCTGCACAAATATCTGGTTTAATTGGTCAAGATTTGGTTGCAAAAGCAGCTTAACTGAGATGAACCTAATGTAGCTCTGGCCATGTAGACAATTCAGTGTTACAAGACATCCATCTGTTTTCCCCAATGAGCAGCTGTACAGATGCCCTAAAGATGCACTCAAACACATACAACTAGGGCAACAAATTTTCTGTACACAGGTTTGGATATGCCATGTTTTGAGATGCCCTGCATTTTAATTGCAAAGGAAACAATTTGGAAATGTCATGGGCTCTGTCACAAAACCACTTGGCAGCACTATTGCTGCATAAAATCCAAGAAAAAGACAGCACTCTGGTCAGGAACAGATTTACTCGGGAACCATTAAGGGATGGTTTCCCGAAACGCGTAGGGCATTGGTTCCCGAGTAAATCTGTTCCTGACCAGAGTGCTGTCTTTTTCTTGGATTTTGTGAAGTATTCTAGCAGGGGGATGCTGCTGACTGAGCACCTGATCAGAGGAACGACAGTGAGCTTTGAGCGGTTATTTTTGTTTATTTAATGACTATTGCTGCATACCTTGAGTTGTACTCAGAATAAGTGTGGCTTCTGTTTTCCAGTAACCCGTTATCCAGAAAACTCCAATTATACAGGAAAGCAATCTCCCACAAAATCAATTTGAAACATAAAATGAATTTTTTAAACATAATTTCCTTTCTCTGTAATAATAAAACAGTACCTTGTACTTGATGATAGCAAAGATACAATTAATTCTTATTAGAGGCAAATGGGTTTATTCAATGTTTAAATGATTTTTAGCAGACTTAAAGGGCAACAATCATAACTAAAATAATTTACTAAGTAAATACACTATGTGAAGGTTCAAGAAACAGAATTGTTTGTATAATGTAAATCATCAGCTCACTATACCTTCTGCAAAATCTCCCCTATCTCCACTGCAGTTCTAGCTGAGGCAGGCATCTTGGATTTCACTGGCTCCTCCTACCTATATCTTCACAGCCAACTGTAGCTCTGAAATCTCGCACATGCTCAGTTGAAATTTCTTGGTTGCCTAATAAACCTTCTAAGCTATTTTCAAATCTGCCAAACTTGTGTGTTAGTGCTGCCACCTTCTGGAAGTTGGTGTGTGCCCTTCTTGTGATACTTCTAGAGTTTACTAAAGCTAGGCATTCTGGGTAGAATACTCAAGGCAGTGCTACAAACATTTTGGATGGATACTTTGTCAATAAAAGTGGCAGTTCATTGGTTAAAACAGAGCAAACGATGCAGTTTTAAAGTTGTAAACTATGCAGTTTTATTTAAAAGCCAGCACTGTAATCCAATATGCCAGGGACTTCATTGTGTCAACTTCACCATCTGTAACCAATTATATATGAAAAGAAGGATCCCCAAAACACCCAGCCCCCTCCCATGTGCTGGTCCAAAAAACTGGCCTATTAAACCAAGATTGAGATTCAGTGTGATATACTATTGAGTCTATTTGCAGAGTGATATGGATCAAGAACTGCCTTACTGCCAAAACATAATGACTAGATTCAGAACTCTAAGAATGAAAGGTAATGCAAGGGGAGGCAAGATAAGCAAATTATAATTCAGAGGGCGTAATAAGGCTCTCTGTGCTAGAGCTAGGACAAGGATGGAATTTGAAAATATTGCAGCAGAGGCAATATTAGACTCAGTCCATGTTTACACACCCTACAGAAAGCAAGAGCAAATGAGGCAAAGGGCAAACACACAATGATGTTCCAGAGAAATGAAGTCAGAGATCTGTGGTTCTGCAGTAATATGGGTCAATGGCAGTGAAATAAAGCACCCCTATGGGAGGTGAGAAATAGACAGATACCAAAAGTAGGGTTGCTTCTCCTTTCTTTCCCTTTGAGTCTGGGCTGTGTTTGCACACTCCGGATCCTCTATGCTCACTAGCTGTGTATTGAAAGTTAATCGCGTGAAGACACAAAGCCAGCAGTACAAAAAACAGGGAAGGGGATGATTAAATGGCTAGCAATGCAGCAAGTGAAGGGGAAAAGACAGGGAGCAAATAAAACCCTCTGGAAGTCCCTGGTGTATTCCCTAAATAAATATGTATCCAATGCTGAACTTAAAATAAGGAAGGACATTATGATTAGAACTATTAATGAACGGGGATTGACATTCAGTGTTAAATTAGTCCCTGCAGTAAAACTAAGCTCATTTTCAGAGCAAATGTTTTCATATAATTAAGTGGAATCTTAGTCTACTGCAACATGTGAAAAAGGCACAGGGTTCACTGTACCAGGGTAAAGTAACCTTAAAGGAACAGTAACAGCAAACAAATTTTAAAAAAATTTGTTAGTGCTACGAAAAAAGACAACGCATATTAAACTTTAAAATCGCTATGTTTTTATTAAAAAATAACTTACCAAAACTCCACAGATATAGCTTCTCATTTTCTAAAGTGTAAAGTGGTGGGGCTGAGGTAGGAGGGAATAGTAAAATGTGCCATATTTTGTAGAAAGAATTCTGGCATCATTTGAGCTGCTGAAATGCAGTACAAAAAGTTTTGCAGTGATGTCCAGTTATACTTGAAAACCACTCAATTTTCCAAAATGTTCTGCAATAAAAGAAAGTGCAAAAGAACACAGGAACATTAGATGCAAACTGTCTGGTCAATGGGAAGAGTTAAATATATGGCTAATTTGTGTGCTGAGCGTGGGCCTTACTTTGAACAGCCACTTTAAATACAGCACTTTAACAAGAGCAAACTTGCACATTTATTTGCACTTAGTGCAGCCCCACTAATAGTAGATAAACCCCATTATAATTTATTAGAGAAAGGTGGTGCAAATTGCCTTAAATGTCAGCTTTAGAAGACACTGGCATTACAGAGGCTCTACGGGAATTAAAAGTTGCACAATTATATCACTTAGTAACTCAGGAAATGATCTTATAATTAAATATGCATTTTTGAAATTGCTGCTACTTGCCCTACTGTAATAGAACAACACAAATACAAAAGGAATGGAAATAATCTCCTAATGATTTATCACATCCACACATGGGAAACATATTCATGTCTTTGCAAAACTATGGCTCATGCGGTTTTTCAGCTGGTGGATAAGTGCCCATAACCACCCCTGCTGCCTGCTATTCACTTGAACGGGAAATGCCTAATATTGTCAATACCTATATATCCAGGAATCTGCTGCAAATATATTATATGCACAGCAGTTGTTCGTGTACTGTATGTGTAATTTGTATCATTATATTTTACCTGTACTTCCCTGCATCCAACGGGTCTGAAGAAATGGATAAAGGGAGCCAGCCTGGGGCAAGTTGGGGCCCCAGTTACTAGGGATGCACCGAATCCAGGATTCGGTTCGGGATTCGGCCAGGATTCGGCCTTTATCAGCAGGATTCGGATTCGGCCGAATCCTTCTGCCTGGCCTGAACCGAATCCGAATCCTAATTTGCATATGCAAATTAGGGCCAGGGAGCTAAATCACGTGACTTTTTGGCACAAAACAAGGAAGTAAAAAATGTTTTCCCCTCCCCACCCATAATTTGCATATGCAAATTAGGGTTCGGATTCGGTTCGGTATTCGGCCAAATCTTTCGGGAAGGATTCGGGGGTTCGGCCGAATCCAAAATAGTGGATTCGGTGCATCCCTACCAGTTACTTCTGGAAATATAGGAAAGGGACTATTTTAACACTGCTTTAAAAAGGTTCTTGTTTAAAGAAGAACTAAACACTAAAAATGAATATGGTTAAAGGGGTGGTTCGCCTTCAAGTTAACTTTTAGTATATTGTAGAAGGGCCAATTCTAAGAAACTTTTCAATTGGTCTTCCAGTCTCTTATTCAAATCAATGCAGGGTTTCTAGGGTAATTTGTACCCTAGAAACCAAATTGCTGACACTGCAAACTAGAGAGCTGCTGAGTAAAAAGCTAAATAACTATAAAACCACAAACAATAAAAAATGAAAACCAATTGCAAATTGTCTCAGAATATCACTCTCTATACATTATACTAAAAAAATAACTCAAAGGTGAACAACTCCTTTAAAACTGTAATTTTACATACTGAACTTATTGCACCAGTCTAAATTGTAAGCATCTCAATAGCAGCAATAATCCAGGACTTCAAACTTGTCACAGGGGGTCACCATCTTGGGCTCTGAGCAGCTATTGGGAAGCTAAGCTTAGGGGTCGTCACTAATTATCCAGCAGAAAATTAGGGTTGTCTGTAATATAAGCTGATACTACAGGGTTAATTATTAAAGGGATACTGTCATGGAAAAAAATGTTTTTTTTTCAAAACACATCAGTTAATCCCAGGGCCGGATTTACATAGCGCCCCTAGGCCGTCGCCCCCCTACTCTCCCCTATTTTTTTTGCACATTTCAGTCATCAGGACCAGAGCAATGGGGATTGGCGCATGGGAAATTTAAAAAACTATAGTACTTACTGCCTATCCCCAGTGTTTCTGAACCAAATCCTGTCACCCTAGGCCTGGGCCTAGCTTGCCTTTCCACAAATCTGGGCCTGGTTTATAGTGCTGCTCCAGCAGAATTCTGCACTGAAATCCATTTCTCAAAAGAGCAAACAGATTTTTTCATTTTGAAATCGGACAGGCATGTGACTTTTGCTCTGATAAACTTCACTCTTTACTGCTGTACTGCAAGGTAGAGTGATATCACCCCCCCCCAGCAGCCTAACAACAGAACAATGGGAAGGTAACCAGGTAACAGCTCCCTAACACAATATAACAGCTGACTGGTAGATCTAAGAACAGCACTCAATAGGAAAATCTGTGTCCCACTGAAATACATTCAGTTACATAAAAAATTTCACTTGCTGGTTCAGGAATTACATTTTTTATTGTAGAGTGACTTATTTGCAGTGTAAACATTGTAATTTAGAAATAAAAGAATTATCTGTCGACCGAAAAGTCAGTTGGTTGGATGAGAGGAAGTAAACGGAGCTGCATCTTCTCTACACGTATTGCTGTAATGATGTAAGAGATTTAGGGAAAAATGGAACAACAGAAAAGTGGGTATATGTGTGTATGGCCCCTCGTATGGTATCCATTCATTCAGCCTACAACCCAATCTGATACAGGTTTGCCAACGTATGGACACTTTAAGGGCCCATTAGCAAATGGTCAGAAGTATTTGTGTACAAAAAGAAATATATTTATTAATTCATATTTGTATGTAATTTGTATGTTTGATTATTTTATTAGAGAAAGGTTGTGCAAATTGCAGCTTTATATTCACATGTTTATAATAAAGAGAAGAACAATAACAACAGAGACAGAAGGAAGATTACAGAGACCTGGCCAATGGAACCTCTGGTTCTCTAGGGATTCTCATAGCATTCCACAACAGACCTGATTAAATTCAAAAGAAGACATGCAATACTCATGGGCGTTTTTCTCTTAAATAAAAACAAATTAAAATATTCTGGGTTTGCTCTGAAGCATGTTTTTTATTTAACAAATAAATTGCATTTGGTACAGTTGCACTGCTAAATCCCTTGTCCCTGCTGTATTTATTGCCTATTTGCACTGAACAACTGGAGGCCAGAGATAGCCCAGGGGAGATACATTGCAGAAGACTCTAAGGCCCAAATTCAGCATCTAACGCTAGCGCTAATTTGCCAGTGTGACGTAAATTCCTAACTTCGGAAATTCACTAACACCGGCTCTGGGGAATTTTCACTAGCAAAGTAGATAGACTTGCGCAACTTCGCACCCTTACGCCAGGCGAAGTTGCACACTGACGAAGGATCATAATTTCACAAATTCACTAAGATGAACATTTTCCTGAACGTTACCACTTATGTTAGACTTTACTTCGATTGCTCAGACCAGGTGAAATTCAATACAATAGATAGGTGGTTGAGTGTTTTACCATTGGAGGGTGATAGTCTGAAAAAGATCGATTTTTTTGAGGGGGGTTACCCTCCTTCCCCCCTACATTTCCTAACATATGGCAACACAACTATACAGGGGGCACATGTAGGGCAACAGGACAACTTTATTTTATTTATTAAAGGTTTACTGGGCTTGTGTAGTGGAATGTAGTGACTGTAACATATGCTTCTATTATATGTTAAAGTTCCCGCCATATGCAAATTAGGCTTCACTAGTGTAACTGCACTCTGCCTAGCGAAGTAAAACTAGCGCAACTACACTACCATTCGCTGACCTGAACGTAAATTCGTACTTTGCCTGGCGAAGTGCGGCGAACGCTAGAGAAGCCAACACTGGCAAATTTTCGGTTCTTAGTGAATTTGCCCCTAAGAGCTCTGGGATTCACATTCCAGAGAGGTGAACAAAATCACTAGACATTTACATAAATTAAAGGGAAACTGTCATGGGAAAACATGTTTTTTTTAAATGCATCAGTTAATAGTGCTGCTCCAGTAGACTTCTGCACTGAAATCCATTTCTCAAAAGAGCAAACAGATTTTTTTATATTCAGTTTTGAAATCTGACATGGGGCTAGCCATTTTGTCAATTTCCCAGCTGCCCCGGTCATGTGACCTGTTTACCTTCCCATTGTTCTTTTGTTAGGCTGCTGGGTGGGGGAAAGGGAGGGGGTGATTTCACTCCAACTTGCAGTACAGCAGTAAAGACTGATTGAAGTTTATCAGAGCACAAGTCACATGACCAGGGACAGCTGGGAAATTGACAATATGTCTAGCCCCATGTCAGACTTCAAAATAAAATATAAAAAAATCTGTTTGCTCTTTTGAGAAATGGATTTCAATGCAGAATTCTTCTGGAACAGCACTATTAACTGATGCATTTTGAAAAATTTTTTTTTCCCATGACAGGATCCCTTTAAGGTAATGTATAAAGTATGGTAAAAACAGTAATAATAAAAAAGGAATTTGGAATTCTAACCCAAAGTCAAATCATACACCGAATGAAAATGGCAACTTTTTAGAGGGACCAGAAAATAGTGACTGTGGAAATGTAGGGTAACCAAGCAGCGCTTTAATTGGAGTGAAAAAAGTGGAGGGATGCTCTGTGTTGTGAGTGTAGCTCAGCGTGCTAATACAACCCCCTCCCTCAACCACAAGCCACACCCATTGTTATATTAAGCCACCGATCACAGCCAAAATCAAACACATATTAACAACCTGACCAGTATAACATGTTTAATAAAACTACATATACAGTTTTTTTGGGGGGGAAAAAGTTTTTAAAAAATCCCATACTTTGTGAAATGGGTTCTCTCACTGAGGGAGTCCATACTGTGACTACAACATGCAAATGAGTTCACAAGCATGCTCACATTGTAGCACTGCCCTGAGTATTCTACCCAGAATGCCTAGCTTTAGTAAACTCTAGAAGTATCATGAGAAGGGCCCACACCAACTTCCAGAAGGTGGCAGCACTAACACACAAGTTTGGCAGATTTCAAAATAGCTTAGAAGGTCTATTTCTCTCCCAGCAATCTTTTCTCTCCTTTTCTCTTCTATATATTTAACTATATTTTTATTTTACCTCTGCATTTTATCTGAGTGCAGAAGTGGAGAGGAGCAAAACTCTTCCATCCCCTCTGAGGGAATGCTGTTTCACAAAAATCCATGTGCATCCCTCCCCAATTCCAGCACTGTAACCAAGCTGAACAGTGTGGGTTGCAATCCATAGCATTTTTATTTGGCTGAATACAACCCCTGCACAAAAAAACTTGTTGCGTATTCATATTTGAGAAAAAAAATATTGCCCAAAAAAATGAAATATTTAGCTGTTTTAAAGTTACATGCCATTAAGGGTCTGGTTTGGTTTTGGCTGAATTCTAGACAGATCACTCCTCAGCCATACTCCAAATATATCACTTGAGTGTATAATAGGCAACAGTACACTATGTATATAGGTGTGCCCACTCCAACACCTTGGTGCAAATTCACTAAAGTGCAAAGCGTCTCTAATGCTAGCGCTAATTCGCCAGCGTGACGTCAATTCGCAACTTCAATTTACCTTTTGTAGGGTGATAGTCTGAAAAATAGCTAATTTTTTTTAGGGTTACCCCCCTTCCCCCCCATCATTTCCTAACCTATGGCAACTCAACTATACAGGGGGCACATGTTTAGGGCAATAGGACAACTTTATGTTATTTATTAAAGGTTTCCTGGGCTTGTGTAGTGTAATGTAGTGGCTGTAACATAAACCACTATTATACGTTTTTGCATAAGCATAAGGGATTGGGTATATACAGTAGCAAGCAACTCTAATATTACTAACTGTATTTGGTCAGAATTTCTGGTACTCTCATTGCAGGAATCGGCTTAGCTGTGGCTGGATATTACAGACAGCTCATTTGCATTTCTAAACTGATTGGCTTATTTACATATTAAATACATACCAAATTTGCATTTTTTAGGTGAGCAGGCCATTTACATTTTAAAGCAAGCGGCCCATTGGGCATTTGCCCGAACCTACAGATTGCCAGTCTGGGACTGCCTGGAAGCCTACAGGAGCCTCTGGTGGGCAGAACATCTGGTTATATGAAACCAAAGCTTGCTTCCAGGCTGGAATTCATAAATAAACAGCTGCATTGTGGCCACTGGACGCAACATCCAAGGGGGTGGGGAGCAACATTTTGCTGTCTATAAGAGAAGGACACATGATATAAGTTGCCCATATACAGCAGGTGCAGCACATTTTCACTCTTTTACATTTCAAAGATTCCATTGCAGGAAAACCATTGATTGAATGGAGGCCAAAAGTAAGTGTTAGTTTCTTCATCTCAAGTTTTCTATTACATGAGCAATCAATAGGGAGATGGACATTTTTATTTCTGTAGCATACATAATTCCCCCTTGCAATCTATTATTCAAGCTAAATGCCGTATATGGCAGCCTACAACGTTTTCTGTCTCTACATGTGAAAGCAATGTCACATGAGGAAATTCAATAACAGAATCAGGAACAACTGGTCCCTCCTACCTGGTGGACATTTTTTCAGAATCAGAACACGTAGAAGATTTTTACTCTGTGGAGAAACCTCTGGCCTTGAAATTTATCTATAAGAAACCCAATCCATCTATTCAACCAGGCCAATTGGAAAAAAAATGTTTTAATAATAGGACCACTAATATTTGGATGAATTTCTATACAGCGCTACGCAACAAGTTGGCGCTATAGAAATACATGTTAATAATAATATTCAGAAATAAACAATAGTAGGGGATCCTCAAGGTCATCTTTCCCTTTAACTTACTGGAGAAACAAGGTCTTGCCTGAGGAAACGTTTTAATAAACCCATCCAGCTTGTCTTCAGATAGATTATCTCCCCAATTAAGAAAGCCACAAACTAAAAAGAGATTATCCTTTGATGATTTGTCAGCTGCCCAAGGCTTAAGCCAAAGGAAATGCATGGCTGAAAAAGATAGTTGACATATTAAATAAAGGCCATAGAAAGTCTCTAGCATTTAAACTGAGCTATTGAAGTAACATATTTCCTTTCCATAGTGCAGATCTTTCCATTATATGTGTAGCCTTTAAAGTAACAGGACTGCTTTAGTGTCTTCTACAACTGAGTAGCATCTTTTCCCCTACCTTTTTATTGAGGTTCCTCAAGGCTCTGTCCTGGGCCCCTTATTATTCTTCCTCCCTTGGCACACTAATCAACTTGCATAGTTTCCAGTACCACCTCTATGCTGAGAATACTCAGATCTATCTCTCCTCTCCTGATCTCAACCCAGAACTCCTAACTTGGGTCTCCTCCTGCCTGTCCGCTATCTCTAGATGTTGCAATTCTGCCTTAAATTAAACCTCTCTCATGAAAATGATTCTCTTACCTGCAACTAACACCATTAACATCCCAGAAGTATCCATCATATCTAACAATTCCACTATCTACCAGTCTCCCCAGGCTCTGTGCCTTGTGGTTATGCTAGATTCTGCCCATGTACAAAATTCAATCATTTATCACACAAGACGCTGCCAAAATTATTATTCATTCTCTTGTGATATCACATCTAGACTACTGTAACTCAATTGGCCTTCCCCACCAAAGACTGTCACCTCTCGAGTCCATAATGAACATTGAAGTGAGGCTCATAAACCTCAGCAACCGCTCCTCCTCTGCCATGCCACTCTGCCAATCCGTACACTGGCTTACACTACCTTTCAGAATAAAATTCAAATGAATGACCCTGTCATTCAAAGCACTTCAAAACTCTGCCCCTCCCTACATCTCTGAACTCATCTCTATATACTCACCCAACCGCTTACTACGCTCCTCTACTGACCTGCTGCTCAACTCTTCTTTCATTACCTCCTCACATGCTCACATTCAAGATTCCTCCTCTGGGATTCTCTCTCACGGTCTGTCTGACTTTCTCTGTCTTTCTGCTTTCAAAAGATCTCTTAAAATGAACTTATTTAGAGACACCAACCCTCACTCTTCTTAAAGGACCAGTAACATCAAAAAATTGTTTTAAAGTAATAAAAATATAATGCAGTGTTGCCTTGCACTGGTAAACCTGCAGTGTTTGCTTCAGAAGCACTACTATTTTTAATATAAATAAGCTGGTGTGTAGCCATGGGAGCAGCCATTCAAAGGAGGAAAAGTTCAAGTTACACAGCAGATAGCAGATAAGCTCTGTAGAACATAATGTTATCTGTTATCCATTACTTATCCTGTGCCATGTAGCCGTTTTTCAATTTCTTCCCTTGCTACTTAGCAGCTTGTTTATATGAACTATAGTAGTGTTTCTGAAGCAAACAGATCAGTTTTAACAGCGCAGGGCAACACTACATGATATTTTCTTTACTTTAAAACACTTTAATTTTTTTCGTTTTACTGTTCCTTTAACTACCAAATGCAATACCACATACAGTACTACATCTCTCACCCACTTAATTCTGTTTTTGCCCACTCCCATACCTTGTCTCTTATTTCCTTCCCTTTAGATTGTAAGATCTTTTGCACAGGGCCTTCCTCATCTATTGTACTGGTATTGATTGTGATGTATGTAACTCCCTATGTTCTATGTATGTAATTCATGTGATTTAGTCGTATCAACACATTTACTTTACAGCACTGCAAAATATGTTGGCGCTATATAAATAAAATGTTAATAATAATAAAATTGTATGCATGGGCACCCCAAGGTATGTAAATAAGGCCTTTGGAGAATAAAAAAGTTAAGTAAAAAACAGGCTCATAGTCTAAGACCAATGATCCCCAACCAGTGAGCAACATGTTGTTCACCAACAGTGTTGGACTGGCCCCCCAGGATACCAGGAAAAGTCCCGGTGGGCCCAGGTGTCAGTGGGCCCTGGTGATGCTAATTTGGCCAAGTTCATGGCCATTCCCTATTTCTAGAGGCTAAATAGATGTAATAATAGATTATAGTATGTAAAGAAAATACACTAGGAGAATAGAGGTTGAATGAGGAGAGTGGGCACCTGGTCTAAAATTTTTAGGTGGGCCCCTAGTGTAAGGTTTTTGGGTGGGCCCCTGATGTCCCAGTCCGACACTGTTCACCAACCCCTTGAATGTTGCTCCCAGTGGACTCAAAGCAGGTGCTTTTTTAATTTCTGGCGTAGAGGTTGCATAAATAATATGTGTACTGCCAAATACAGCCTCTTGTAGGCTGCCAGTCCATATAGGGACTACCAATAGCCAATCACAGCCTGTAATTTGCAACTACAGAAATTTTTGCATGCTTGTGTTATGGACAATCAAATTTATTCGCCAGACATAGATTTGTGGTGAAATTCTGTACTTCGACACCTGCAATTTTTTTCGTGAAACTGCAGCTAAAATTCGATGCAGAAAAATTTGAGGCAACAAAAAAGTCTCTGCGAGAAAATTGTCTCCAAAAAGTCACCAAAAGAAAAAACGCCTATTGACTTTAACGCATTTGTAGTGTGAAAAAATGGTAGCGCGCATAAACATTGTCAACCATAAAAATTTTGTGAACTTTTCAGCAAAGCAAAACTATTCTCCAACTTTTTTTTTACATTTGATGTGGCTCAGGGGGTAAAAAAGGCTGGGGATCCCTGGTCTAAGATTCTCTTGTCAGGGTCATATTTCTGTCTTCGATGCCCTGAGGCCTCATAGTCCTAGCACCCGCTGTCCACGGCCACCACGCGGTAGGGAATTCTGCTGCCCCTAAAATTTCAACCTTTAATAAGTGGGCCTCCTAATGAAAGGTAAACTTAGGATATGGAGATTTATGCTGCATATGGATGTAAATTGCCAAATGTCATTGAGAAGGCCAAGCAGCATCTGCAGTATACATCACACAGAAATATTTAGAACTTTCCTAGAGTTTTTCATCAACCATCTCTCTTTTGGTCCCAACTATTAACTAGATCAGAGATGGCAATCCCTGGGGCTCATAGGTAATTGGACTAGCAGAACACTGGGAAGGGCTATATTAGAATTCAGTGAGTCAGTCAGCATTGTGCGGAGGGGGGGGTTTAAAAATGTACCTGGTGCAAAGGTTATTTCCTCATTACAGAATTATGCAAGCATTAGTTCAACTCTGTGTGCCATGGGGCAGATAAGTAGAGCTCAGGGCCATAAATATTAGAGGCTCTACTCTGGACATTATTTCGTCACCACCACGAAAGCTGCACAACTGAGTCTATTATAGGGGTAGGGTCAGACTGGAGAAATTGGGGAAAAACCCTGTGGGCCCCACCAATCCAAACCCAGTCCCCATGCTGCTCCATGACCTCTCCTACTGGCCTTATCTTATAAATATATGCACAGGGGGCTGGCAGAGGGGATCACGGTTGGGGCAAGGGGGTGCTTCTGCCTTGAAGCAAGGCGAGTTAGGGGCAGCAAAAAAGAAACTACCTACTGTAACTTTAAGAGCCAAATTTATGTTTTTTATACTGGAAATTCGGCTAGTGCAGAGAGTACTGTAACACTAGTAATGCAACCCCCCTTTTGACCTGCTCTGACGCTTAAGTTTTAAGCTGAGCTGGAGAGGGGGCAGCAGTTCCTGGATTGACCCCAGGGCCAGGCGTTGTACCTCGGGCCAAGCGGGGGCCCTTGATGCACAGCCCAGGTGGGCCCAGACCCTGTATAGAGTCCCACCTACTGCAAGCTCTAGTTAGGTGATTACTGTACTGCAGAAAGCAATTTCTTATGTATTTCTTATGTATCCCAGTATAAACTGGCACTGGGATCAAACTAAGGTAAATGGCAGAGAAAAGTAACTATATACTATTTATAAAATATATCTGGCTTGGTGTCTCATGGTTATAGACATATGCAAACATGTTACTTAACTAACCTTCAAGGTGAGGCTCTAGGAGGATCTAAAGAAGAAAGTAGGCATTATTTATAAATATCTATGTGGCTTTTATTCTGTGCAAAATAAACATGAACAATTCCAAACCTTAAGTGACACATGGTAAAACATCACATATAACATTCACCTGAGGTGCTCAGGCATGTTTGTACTTTAATTTCTCCACCTTTGGAAATAGCAAATATTTATGCAAATGGTTTCAATTGTCTGTATGAATTAGGATCAAGGACAAGATGAGCAGAAGCGGTGGAGCAAGAAGCCCTTACTCACCCAATTTCTGGTCAAGGGATTAACCTTTGTCCTTTCCCCATCAAAGAAATAGCTCCATCCCAGTTAACTAGATCCAAGGATCATTATGGGAGAACAAGAACTAAAGAAACTTTGTGTTCTTTCTCTTATACAAGTTTCTAGATCTAATGAGACTGGTCTCTGCCTCAGTCATATTGCAGTTTTTATAAAGTATGTATTATTTGTACACAAAAAGCACCAAAGAGTCTAAGGCTTCATCCACATGAGCAGATTCAGGGAGATTAGTCGCCCAAGCGGCAAATTGCCTCTTCTGCGTGGCAACAATCTCCCAGAACTGCCTTCTCCCTGCCCTCCTCTGGCTCTAACGAAAATAGCCTGCAGCAATTCACATGAGGCACTTCATTTTCTGAAGTCGCCTGAAGTTGCCTCAAGAGGAAACTTCGGGAGACTTCAGAAAACGCTGCATGTGAATTGCCTCAGGCGATTTTCAAGTTAGCCAGTGGAGGGAAGGGAAAAGGCAGTTCGGGGAGATTGTCGCCCCAAAGAAGAGGTGATTTGTCGCGACTAATCTCCCCGAATCTGCTTGTGTGGATGAAGCCTTACAGGGTCAATGAGCAAGAAACAGGTTCTGTAACATATAGATCAGTAGGAATTTTGATTTTGTGAAGAAAGGCTGGATGAGAAATTAGTGAGGAGATGAATGGAGAACTGTGAAGATTGCTCCAAAGAGGAGTTACATGAGGAGAAGTTGGAGATAAATAACTGAAGACTGAACTATACATTTCAGGGAATTGAGGGGAATAAAACTACAACATCAGCATTATTCAGTAACCTGCAAGGGTCAATGATGCCCATAGACCTAGCAAATTCTCTCTACATTTATTATTAACATTAACAGCTGTACTTGTAGTAATGTATGCTGTTAGCTAAATAATAGGGCTCCACTTACTCTATGAGCCGGTAAGGTTGGGTTTATGTTGTTAAACTTTTTAGTATTTATACATCTATTCAGCTCTTCTGCTATCCTCCATTCAGAAAGAATAGCAGCATGGGCACAGGCACTCCAATGATTCCACAAATGTTATCCACTTTTGGCTCCTATGTGCACCTTCTCTTTGCTGACACCCATTCACCGGTTCATAGAATAAGTGGAACCCTATTATTTAGCTAACAGCATACATTAATACGAGTACAGCTGTTAATGTTAATAATAAATATATAGAGAATAATGTACCCTTTATTGTAAAATATAAGTATATTATAAGTCACTGGGTAGGATACAAGACATAGAACTCTGAGTTGACTACTAATAGCCTCATATTTTACAGGGGAGGGTAAATGATTTATTTTAATGTATTGTTACAATACAGTTTATAATAATAAGTTTCAGTGACTCGTGACAGAAATTGCTGAAATCACTGAGCACCAATTATAAGGATCTAATTTACAGGATATTCTTGTGTACTGTATTACATAAATATTAATAATTTAAAAAAAAGTAAAAGTCATTTGCAAAGTATATAAGAATACCATTGTTTGCATCAGGGCTGTCCAAATACCAAGCAGGCACTCTGCATGATGTGGCCGGTCCATGTCTTTCCCCTTCTTGTGCTGGGTTGTTCTGGAGGGAACTGCTAATTATTGGCCAATAGCATAAAAAGATGGTGCTGCCTCTCCCAAAAAAACTTTGGAGAGGCCTGGTGTGCAAATATCTTTAGAGGGGACCTGTTCCTGCTCATCACACAACGTCCTTTACTGCGGGGGGGGGGAGGGTCAGCCTTCTGTATAGTTATGCTAGTGGCATCAGCATTCTGATCCCTGTAACAGTGGTCCCCAACCAGTGACTACTGAACAACATGTTACTAACCAACTTTTTGTATGTTGTTCCCAGTGGCCTCAAAACAGGTGCTTATTTTTTATTACTAGACTTGGAGGCCAGATTTGGTTAAATATTACCCAGGTGTACTGCCAAACAGAGCTTCCTGTAGACTGCCAGCTGACATAGGGGCTACCAAAAAAACAATTACAGCCCTTTATGGGCACCCCTAGGGCTTTTTTTATGCTTGTATAACGCTAATCTGACTAAGCAGACCAAAAAGGGGTTAATGTCCATCTAGTTGTTAGAGCATGGGTTACATGTGACTCAAAACACTTCAGGCTAGGACCTTCGCTACATGGAAGATTTCCCAGGTGGAGTAGTTTAACTACAGCTCTCACGCTACACCAAATAGAAATAATGGGCGCCAGGAGATTTTTGTGATAAACCAAATGAATAACAATTTATTTGTACAAGACAAATGAGCCGAGGGTTTACTTACAGAGGTATAAGGGATACACAATGCCACACAGCAGCTGAAACAGGTTAGATTACACAGCAGAGAACAGTGACTCCCATCATACAAGGTAGTTGAGCAGTGCATCCATTTTCTTCTGCGACATACCTCAAAGTGGTCCAGCTTCCACCCAGTGGAGTGGTCAGGGTGAACACCTTTCTAATCCTGACACCCTGTCCACTGTGACCCCTTCACTCTAGGCAATTCAAAGGCCTTGGGAAGCTACTCTCTGCTCCAATCCTCGATGGAGCTCCAGTTGCTCTTACTATCTGTCCTCTCTACCTTACTCTCCTAGAGAGTCTATGACAGAACTAACCCTGTTCTCTCTCACTATACCAGGGTGTGACAGGATGTGTTTTTTATACAGTATTTAAATGGGGCTTAAAGTGATACTGACCCTAAAAACTTACTTTATAAAATATGAATGTACATTAAAGGCAGCCTAAAGGTCACGTTGATTTTTGCTGAGAGGCTTGTTTTGAAAGCCGGTACTGCTCATCTACTGTGCATGCGCGCAAACTCCTTGCATGCAAGAACGCCACTACCACACACAAGCACTGGAATGCTGTTACTGCGCAAACGAGGCTACTGCTGAGATGGGGGAGGCGATCTGGCTGGCTAGTCTGCTTATGGCGCCCAGCCTCTGCAGACAGGTAATGCAAAAGCATTGTGCAAATACTTTATGGCAAAGTTATATGTAGCTTTCAAAGCCGTTATTATGATAGATGTAAAAAATTGTTTAATTTCTGGATTCAGTATCTGTTTAAGGGTAAAAAAGGTTTGTTGCCCCTGCTCTAGAACAACATGGCAGGGGGGAGAAGTGATGATAAAGAAAGAAGAAAAATTACTGCCCCCTAAACTGAGTTTCCTTCAGACATGTTAGCAGACATATTTTAACGTTCTACCAGCATCTCAGCTCGGAGCTCTGCTTCTTCTGGTGAGGCGCATCAATGTGGCTGGACGGCATGCCACCTCGCCACAAATCCGGGCCTGCATGCTAGTTAAAAGCACCTTTTCAATTGGCCTTCATTTTTTATTTTTGATAGTTTCTGAATTATTAGCCTTCTATTTCTGACTCTTTCAGCTTTGAAATGGGGGTCACTGGGGTCACTTGTTTGTCCCTCCTCCCCCCCGGCCTACCTGCCCCCTGGGCAAATGCCCCTAAGTTGTTACTTACCCCTCGGCTATAGGGGTAAGTAGCCTACAAAATAAACTATTAGTAGTGAGAGTTGCCTATGCAATATTTTCCATTCTGCATTGACTATCAGTACGTAGTGTATGGTTTCCACAAAAGTATATTTAATTATTTAATTATGGCTGTTGGCTGCCGTATAGCTTGTGCTGGCTTAGAGGCTTTGCAAAGAAGGAAATATCAAAATTCTTATGTTTTTTAATCATGCTATAATGCATTTGTTTGTCCAAGAAAATTTGCAGAGAGGCATTTAAAGCTAATATTTGGCTTAATAATGTAAGATTTATTAGGCACTTGCTAATAAATGCACCCATACATTTGTCCCCTGGTATACACACACACTTAGAACATTGAGAGAGAAATGCTAAAGCCTACAGACTCTACGTGAATACATACATTAAAAGGCCCTGCAAACGCCCACACACGTATCTGGTTTCTTGTGTTGCAGACCTGGCTATACTGAGGTTGTATGAACATATTTTGTGTCCCCTGAGAGTTATTGTAACTTCTCTGCTTCCTAGCCCTGTTTGCCTCCCATTTGGAGTGTTGGGAAGGGTTTGAGGGGGAGCTGACTCTCTGTTACTTTGTAACAAAGAGCTGAATTCATGTGAAATGAGATCTAAGGTGGAAATACATACCCAGCCCCCTCCTGTCTGTCAGACACCCTGTCCCAGTCGTGCTCCGCCATCCTTCCTACTACCCTGACTTTCTCACTGCTATTTTCCCTATTATTAACATTACAAACCAGGTTTATTTTAGAAAGCGCCAGCCATTTTCTGCATACTGTTCTTGCATTCAGGTTCCAGCCCTCCAGCCCCCACCTCACATTCTCCCATCCATGTACATTGCTTCCTTAGTCATAGAAACTAATGCTCCCTGCCTAAATCCTCTTTTATTGCACGGCTTAAAGGGTTTGTTCACCTTCTAAAACACTTTTTTCAATTCAGTTGTTTTTTCCCAGAAATAAATACGTTTTTAAAATTACTTTCCATTATTTATTTATTTTTTACTGTTTTTCCAAAGTTACATACACACACCCCTACACTCTTTCACACAAACCATATATGACCATAGCTATACTAACTGTAGAGTTTAGTATCAAAATAGCCTTTGATATTATGTCTGTCCAAAAAATTATCCAAGCCCCTCTTAAAAGCATCAACAGAATGAGCCATCACAACATCACCCGACAGTGCATTCCACAACCTCACTGTCCTCACTGTGAAGAACCACCTACACTGCTTCAAATGAAAGTCCTTTTCTTCTAGTCTGAAGGGGTGGCCTCTGGTGCAGTGATCCTCTTTATGGGTAAAAAGGTCCCCTGATATTTGTCTATAATGTCCTCGAATATATTTGTAATCATGTCCCCTCGCAAGCGCCTTTTTTCCCAGGGAAAACAAACCCAACCTGGACAGTCTACCCTCATGATTTAAGTCTTCCATCCCTCTAACCAGTTTAGATCTATAAAGAGGTATAATTATGTTTTCATCCCTTGAGTTTATGCCCTTTTTTATGCAAGACAGAACCCTATTTGCTTTAGTAGCTACAGAATGACACTGCCCAAAATTAGACAACTTGTTAACTATGTAACTATGTAACTATCAGTTCTAAGGGCTTGGGCAGACAGGGAGATTTGGGGAGATTCTGTCGCCTGGCGATTAATCGCGGGCGATTTATGGAATTGCCTGAAGTTGCTTCCTGAGGAAACTTCGGGCGATTCCGGAAATCACCGCGCTGCGTGTGTATTAGCGCTGGCGCTTTTTGATTTAAACAGGCGGCGGACAGGGAGAAGGCAGTTCGGGGATATTCTCGCCACTGATTAATCACCAGGTGACAGAATCTCCCCGAATCTCCCTGTCTGACCCAGCCCTAACAGCTGCCTGTAATGAAACGGAGAGATTCTGCTCAGCGAGGACAAAGATAAGAATTGTATCAACTAAATGTATCCATTTAGAACAGTTTACAGGCTTGGCGCCACCCTCCCCCCCGCCCCCAGAGCTGATGCAGAATGTGAAAAATGACACTTTAAACTTCAATATTAGAAAAATGGTCACAAATAGAAAAAGTAACTGGAAAAGGTTGTTATTTCTGGTGATCTATCTGAAAACAACGATTTTAATGCTCATTCCTGTTCATCCATTGCACTTTTTTCAGTGTTCTTTTCCCCCTCGCCCTGTCGAAAGCCCCTTTATTCAGCAGTGCAGCAGTGAGCTCTAATTTCCCAGTGATGTTGTTACCTACTACTTTAGCCTTCCAAATGAACAATGTCTTTATACTTTAACTTCCACATCCCGCACAGTATCCTGTTCTCACCTTCCCGGCTTCTGACTCCTGTTACTTCAGTGCCCTCTCCCACAGCCTAGGCTTTATCCCTTTATTGCTTTCCACCGTTTCCTTTCACCCTCCTTCTCCCTATTAATCAAGCTCTCATAGAGGAGGACGAGAGCACTTGAGCTTGTACTTGAATTGATGGCCTTTCCTTTGTAAGAATTCCATCGCAGTGAAGGAGTGTGGGGTGTTATTCTTCCCATACTAACACAAACCCACACTGTTTCTCTGTCAGGTACCTTTCCCATATACAAAGACAAATATTTATGGTCTTTATAACAAAGCCAATGGGGCTCATTCACTAAGGCACCATAATCGCACAGTGACTTCCTATTATACACTGGGTAAAAAATGATTTGTCGTCTACATGCTGTGCCCATTTGGCTGAATGCCTATGAGCTTCACAGGAAACACCAATGTATAGAGCACAGTGGGACATGGAACAGAACGGGACAGTACTTTAACACACATTCCTGTTCCCCTCTGTGATATTTTCTGCTACAGCTTTGCACCCCCGCTCATGCCCTCATAGACATAATCATTTCAATGGGTGAAACTCAATTAGGTAGAAAAGTCTACTTTTGTACTGAAATATTCTTGTAGTTGTAGCATTATGTCTTTATTAGTCAATTTGTGGATTAATCGGCAGCACAAGTTAAAGCTAATGGAGCTGTTTTCATTGCAAACTATGAAAAAGATTTGCCTCTTTGTAAAATCAGGTAACACATGAGACTGCAAGCGACACAAGACATCAATACAGTTATAATGCATCATCATACAGAAAGATCAGCCCATAGTTTCTGGCAGATGTACACCACTGATAAACTACCTGTTTTGGAAGTATATCTTTTTTCTCATTAGTTTTGAAATATTTTCAATGTTTTCTGAAGGGTAAACAAGCTCAGTAAATGGTTGCTATTTATCAGCGATGTGCAGTATATTCTGAACAGTCTGAATTGGCCTGCAGGATATGGGGCTAATATAACATTTTAAGGTATGATGCTGCACCGCAACCTGGAAATGACTGGAAACGCAACGCAAACAAATAAAATGTTTTTCAGATTGAGAAAGTGACCTAAAAAGAGTTTAGACTTGTAACCCTAGATTCCAAAAAAGAAAATACAATTTCTGTAAGGAGGAAGTATTCTATTCCTAGCGCCTCCATCAGATTTCTAGGGGCCCTGTACAACAGAATGGTAAGAGGATGCAAATGGCCCTGATCGAGATTTATATATATATATTTATATAGGGTACCAAATAGCCAATCATAGCACTTATTTGGTACCCCCCCCACGCTTGTGTTGCTCTCCAACTCTTGCGCGTTGATAAACAAGGATAGGGTCCCATACAACTAACCATGGTGAACAGAATGCGCCAAGCACCCCTGCAAAAAAATCTTCAGAGTGGCCGGGAGCACTCCAATACCCATCCTCCTGCCCACTTCCTAACGCCACCACTGCCCCACCCATTTCCCACCCTGGCCCCTCCCACTCCCACTGGACATGATCCCCTTCCTCGCCACAGTTAATAGAATGGCTGAGGAGGAGGGAGTTATTTATTAGCTCTAGAGGAAGCAGACCCCACAGTCTGGGCCCCCTGTCCCCCTGTGACATGCAGGGTCTGCTTCCTCTATAGTTACACCACTGTGACTGTGGCATAGAAGTTTTCTTTGTAGCACCAATGTTATAGTGATTTGGGAAAAGTCCCATTCCCAGGATATTGGGTCTAGTAGATGGCATTACTGAAATAGCATCAATATACCGAATAGTCTGAGGGTTGAAATACCACACTCAATAAAGCTGGGTTATTTCCAATGTTAAGACTATAAAACTGCCATAAAATGTATTAGCATATATTACAAAATGCATGCTTACTACTAATTCTATGCACAACAAAGTTTGTTAGGAAAAAACGCTGTACACATCAGTGCACTATGCACACTTGCAAGATTATTTTCATCTCTTTATAAGTAATGTTATATTAAAGAGGAATGCCACAAAACATAACTTAAGTTTTTTTTGAAAAAGTAAACATATTTTCAAGCAACTTTGCAATATACATTAATTAAAAAATATGCAGAATTTTCATGATATTTAATGGTTTCTGACAGTTCTCTAAGCCTAGCCCCTTGCTCTCCTGCTGATCTGTCTGACTACTTTGTGGAGCTGGCTGACTACTGTTACTTTTTATCAGCAGCCAGCTGTCCTCAGCCTGCATCCTCCAAACAATTAAGAAACAATTAACTGTGATGGGCATATTAGGGGTTTCAGTGTTATGTGGGCCTCTTTATCAAATTTTCACTTGGAAGCCGGAGTTTCCCTTTAAAGCGGTAACGTATTTGTAAGAAGCCCAACAAACTGGATATAAATAACTTTAGTCTCTGGGTTCTATAGGGGGGAAGTCTTTTATGAAGGTTCCCTGTGTAACATAAATGAAAAAAAGAAATGCAAGGGCTTTTATTTAGGATTATTTGTGCTGCTTGAAAGAATGCTTGAATTATACATAGAGAAGAATTGGCAGAAAAACAATCAGCATATTTAGACAGGGTTAGGTTACCGAGTTAAATGCAAACGCCCTGCATTCAGGTATTGAATTTTGAAGATCGGTGTAACGGGTAAACAAAATGACACTATTGTGTTTGTAGCCAGTATGTAACCATAGCCGACGATGACAACAAACATAAGGGGACATTCAGAGTTAATGACTAAAACACAGCTTCTTTGTTCAAGATTAAATGGATCAATGGGGACCTACTGAAAATCTCACTTGTCTACAGGTATGGGATCCGTTTTCCAGAAATGCCTTATTCAGAAAGCTCCGAATTACGGAAATACCATCTCCTATAGACTCTTGTATTACCCAAATAATCCAAATTTTTAAAAATGATTTCTTTTTTCTCTGTAATAATAAAGCAGTACCTTGTACTTGATCCAAACTAAGATATAATTAATCCTAATAGGAAGTAATGATGGGCGAATCTACCCAGTTTTGCTTTGCAGAAAAATTTGTGAAATTCGCGAATTGGCAAAAAAATTCACGAAATGTGTTGCGTCGTTTTTGTCGCGTCAAAAAAAACATGCGACTCGTTTTTTCAGCGAATTTTCGATGATCGAATAAATTCGAATAGAGTCGATCAGCGAAGGATTTTATTTTTTAAGTTTATTCGATTGCCTACTTCGGCAGATTGGACCTATCGAATTGCAATAGAAGCCTATGGGAGTCCTGATCGAATAGGATTCCTACGATCGAAGTGTTCGATCGTTCGAATCATTCGAATGATCGAATGATTTCTTCGTTCAGTCGAATGATTTATTCGACTGATCGAATAGGTTTGTATTCGATCGTCGAATGATCGAATATCAAATAAAAGGTAGCCTAGAACTATTCGATTAACATTCGAAAATCGAATGCTAATCGAATATCGAATAGAAACTAATTATTTTTGGGGAATAATAGTAAATTTGCCCCTAAGTTTACTAAACAGCGATGTGCTCAGAAGTCATTGCGATCACTTGCGGTAACTACGTTAGCGAACCAGCTTACGTAAGCAGTAATTTTAGCGAGTTGCAAATTTTCTGCTGACAAATTACGTTTGCATATATTTATTCTAGAAAATAGTCTTGTTTTATGCGTTAATTATGGCAATTTTTACTGTGACATTTATGGCCAGAAATGCATCTTCAAAACTCATAAACTTTATTGACTGATGATTATACCATCCAACAACATTACCAGAGTGACACCAATCAAACATGTATGTATCATATAAACCCATACTTCATCCATCCACTCACACACCCTTCTGCCAATAGAATCCTATGAACAAGAAATCATACCAGTTATTTCTTTGTATCATTTAAATTCACAGTTTAAAGAGAATTAAACTCCCATTGAGAATTTTCTGGCTGAAAAATAAGTTAACGCCACTATATAAATGGCGGTAAAATGTTGTGAATATTCTGGCATTAATTTTGTCTTTCACACATTTCGTTGTTTAGTAAACCAGACGTTAATGCGTACCTAGCGTTATTTTCAGCGAATGCGATAACTGGGGAACACATATTCTTGCGCAAGAAAATTCACTAATATAAATGTACCGCAGATTAATAAACCCGTGAAAACATATTTTGCGTTAAATTTGTCTATATTTTATGCGCAAATTTTTACCGCACTTTAGTAAACGGACCCCATAGTCCCCTTCTAACGCCCCACTACTGCCCCTAAGTGCAAGTCTTTGAATATTTTACCTTCCCCCAGCTGTAAAGTGGTTTGTTAGTAGCAAGTACTGTATGTTGTCCCAGAAGAGAAGGTTTCATATTGCATGCTTGATTCATTCCAGCACTCCAAAGCAAACTGTAATAATAGGAAATGTGGATCATTAAGGCGAGAGGTGTCGTCAGGATGAATTCCTTTCAGAAGGCTTAAACAAGTTGCATGTTTGCAGCCCTCTTTGGCCACCCTTAAGTGCTTGAGTCAAATTCAATTAATTAAGTGGGTAGTTACATGAAGTTATGATGAATTCTCTGGGGAATCCTTGTAGTGGAATAATATGGACAGCAGGAACGGGGAAGGAAATCTTTAACGCACAAAACCGATTACTGTTGGCAAAGACGTATCTACCTGGCAAAATCTGTGAACTTGAATGGGAAATGTTTTATTTGAAGGAGCTGCAGTTTATCATTCCATTACTGGCTCCCATATCAGTTCCTAGATTTCCTGAACAAACGTAAAAAAGAAAAGTGGTCTGTGCTAAACCTGTATCCCAAGTGCTTTATGTAATATATCAGGCAATTTCTAAAAGAGCGTAGGAAGGAGCTTGGCTACAATGTGCTAAGTTACAGTTACAGAGCAGGTGGGTGGTTCTAAAACGTTTGTCTTAGGCCAAGGCTTGCCAAGCTGCTTCTTCTATTAGCCGGCAAGTTGGTCGTGGAAGCTGGAGTCCAGAAAAAGAGCTACAGGTCAGAGAAAACAGATCTGCAGATATCCTGTTTGGAGATATTTTTACTACATTTTCCTGTGACTTGCCCAATGACTTTAACCTCCTCTGAATATTAATGTTGCTATAAAATACTTTTTTGTTTAGGGATAACAAGCCTATATAAATTGTCAGTATATGCCACATGGCTGGACTCACCAAGAAACTTTGGATGACTTTGGATAACAAAGCTCTGTGTATGCTTTCCCACCGGAGATTTACTTTATTGCCGGTGGGGAAGCATTCCAGGGAGAATTGATGCCTGGGGTAGCTTAGATTAAAAATGCAGCCGACAAATCACCCCTTGTGCCTTTAGTCTTAACTTCATGACAAGGCTCCTATTGGTTGGCAGTGCACCAGTTTATAAACTGGCAAAAAAATAAGAAATATGTCATACACCTTACATGATAAATAATAGCAAATTGTTTGCTAAGCTGCTCCATAATATCTTTTCTTATTGCTCTTAGGCTATGGGCACACAGGCTGATGGCTGTTGTCAGGCTGCATATTTTTGCAGGTTGAGAGAAGCAGATTTGCTCAATGCCCCTACTCCATTGATTTGAATCCGATCAGCCTGTGTTCAGTCACACACAGCGGAGCTGAATTGAGGTCAGCCCTGAGATTCCTCCTTTCACATATTTGGGCTGATCTTAGCTTCAGCTCCACTGTATATGGCTGACCGGTTTCAGATCAGTAGAGCAGGGGCACAGAGCAGATCCATTTCTCTCAATGTGCAGACAAAGAGCAGCTTGAGTCTTTAGCCTGTGCGCCCATAGCCTTCGGCTGTTGTACCTGATGTTTTTCCTTTCCATATTGCTTATGGTGCCTGTAATTCAGTTTAAAGGTTTATGCATTCTATTTCCATAGAGTGAAAGACAGGGGTTGCTCCCACTGACATTAATTTAAACGGCCACATCAATCTAATGTAGGTTTTCAAGTTGACAACTACCAGTACTTGTGTCCGGCAGCTCCTATGAGTTACTAAAACTGATCTAAGCTAAACTGGAATTTTTAATTATACGTAGATCTCTATGACCATGCTTGGCCAATAAAAATTCTGACGATCCGTATCTGAGAATCATTAATGAAACTATTGCAGATTGGATGATTAATGAAATAAGAAAGCATATTTTAGATTTGTGATTCTCACAGTTGCTAGACTTGCTTTAATCCATTTTTCAGTAGAACAGCTTTTTCTTGCAGCACCAACTAAATCCCCTATTCTTAATGATATGTTTTAAAACTTGACTTCAGTAAAAGAACTGAAAATGGCTTAAACCTGTTCCTTAATTTGCCCAAACACAACACATTTCTAGGAGAGTTGCCTTCATACAAGAGCACCTATTACTTTTTATTATTATGGTTATGGGACGTTATGGGACGTGTTATCCATAATGCTCAAGACTTGCGGTTTTCTGGATGACGAATCTTTCTGTAAATTGGAGCTTCATACATTTAGTCTTCTAGAATATTATGTGAACATTAATAAACCCAATAGGCTGGTTTTGCTTCCAATAAGGATTAATTATATCTTAGTTGAGAAGTACACAGTACTGTTTTATTATTACAGAGAAAAAGGAAATAATTTTTAAACATTTGGATTATTTGGTTATAATTGAGTCTATGGTAGACAGACTCTCCACAATTCTGAGCTTTTTGGATAATGGGTTTCCGGATAATGGATCCCATACCTGTATTTTCCTAGCTCTACATCTCTTCTCATCAGAATCTTCCCGGCCAGCAAAAGGTTCCAGAAGGGCCAGAGTACCCATTAGGTAAACTAGGCACCCACCTAGGGCCCTCCTGATGAAAGGAGCCTGTATTGAGAAGCCACATATAGTCTGAATCAGCTTTTTGACCTGAACGTCCAGTTCTGCAGGCTTTCAGCAAATTGTTCTCTCCGTGGATAGGATGTTCAACTTTGAAATGTATATGTCCTGTCCAATTGGGGAACTGTTTATGTGCAAGAGAAATGCACTGGGTATTGGGAGTGTACAAGAGTGACATGACAGTAATGGAAGCAGAAATGAAATGGTAATGGAAGAAGAAAACAGAATGTACTTTTTGGAGGACTGGCTTAGTGTGCTTTTTGAAGTTGGAAGCCTCAAAGCACTGCCCTGTCTAGGGCTCAATGTAGCCTTAATCCAGCTCTGGATTCCATTAGTGTCCATACTACCTTCATTATGTTTAGCATAAATGCCATAAACATTAATTGATTCCAACAAAATTCCCTTTGTAAATATCTTCTCCCCAAATGGTTTCTTGTTAATTTTTCCCATATATTCATACTTGATCTTCTCCTTCACTGCTGTTTTATGATATACCCCCTCAATACAGAGATGCTTCTCCTGTGACCATCCACCATAAATCTTTCTCAGCTATAAATTCCTCCACATCTTCTTGTTTGCCTCTGCCACATGCTTCTCACTACTTTACTAACTTCTCCTGGAATCAAATGAAATGTATCCCACTTTAAAGGGCAAGTAAATGCAAAAAAATCCCATTTTTACTTTCTTTAATAAAAAAAAAAAGAAGAAACCAATTTCCAGTATACTTTAATTACAAAATGTGTACCATTTTTATAAGGGACCCGGCTGTATGCAGTGAAATTCTCCTTTCATTTACTTCTGTGGATAGGAATTATTAGACAGCCCCTAAATGCTGTGCAGGGAAACAATCATACATCATGAACAGCAGGGGGAGCCCTCGCCTTACTTCCCAATCATGCAGAACTACAGCAGCTTTGTTTCCCTGTAGAGCAGTCGGCGACTGTGTAGATTGTATTGGATTTTATTTTTGCCTTTACATCCCCTTTACTGTTTCCAACTCCAGCTGCAGGGACAAAGATCATGGAGCCAGATTTAAACAGATAAACTGGGATTCTATTTGGAGGATTATTTTGCTGCAGCCACTGGTTCTGCAGAGTTGGAGAAAGTTTGTATTAAACAATATAAAGACTATAAAATCCACATTAGATTACTTGACAACAAAGGACCCAGTGCAGACTGTATATTCTGATTATTAATCAGTCTTGCTGTATCGGCTTCTGACAGATATTATTTGACTTGTGCTATTTTGATAATTTATGATGATCCCTAAGCTTTGCCCAGACCACACTGAGCATGTGCACAGTCTTGGTCTTGCAAATATTTATAACAAAGTTACAAGATGATAGCCCCCTGTGGCCAACTTTGAAAGCATAAATCATTTGTTTCATTAGGTTTGTGGTGCAGTAAGTTCATGTTTATGTTTAGTATATAAAATACAGCATTTCTAGCCTTATTCTATTTTAGATTTTCCTTGTCCTTTAACTACTTCCTCATTGTTCTCTAACTGCTTTCTAGATCAATTTACCTGATTTTATGACCCCTTTTGAGTCATTAATGTCTAACTGACCCAATTCCAGCAATTACTTTTTACAAGGGTTTATTATCATAGCACTTAAATAAGTCACCATTTCCCCAACATGTAAAATAAAGCCCTCAGAATTTGGGATACCGTTAAAGGGTTAAGAAGCATTATTTTAATTCTATATGTTCTTAATGTTTTTTGGGATTCTCATCTGTATGGTATAGGTTTTGTTGGAAACCTCATTATGTAAAACCTCTTTTCAGGTTTATAAAGCCAGCCCAACTTATTATACCCCAGTATGGGGGATTATAATCAGCCAATGAGATCATAACACTTCTTCTGTGCAAGTGGCTTGTGGGAGCACAACTTTCTACCCCCCTATTATATCTCATACATAAAGGGTCTTGGCTCTGTTGCTCCCTCCCCCACATAGGGCAAGAGTTGTGTTGTGTCTTATTTCTGACTTGCCATCCCAACTCTGGAAAGAACAGAAAAAAAACTTTATTATTGTGAATATTCTAAGAAATGAGTTAAAATGGAAGTAAAATATACCACTTTGGTGCATTCCATATGTACTGATTTTCAAGTCATAAATATGGGAGGCTTGGCAAGGATTATATTTAAGGGGAGGCATTGGTGGGCTCACTAAAATGATGCCATATGTCCCCTTCAGGCAAATGTTAAACTGAAATACTTCTGGCAGAATTACAAAGTACTGTACAAGGATATGATTTACCATGCTACCACAAAGGAAAAACAGAACAAAAAATGTCGATTAAAGCATGCTGGGCATATCTGTTCCGTTTATTTGGGGCAAATTAATATGCCAAAATAGTACACAGTGTCGCTCAGCATATATGGGATAATTGCCAGGAAAGTGGACCTGGTAAAAATGGCTGTATCACAAATATAACAATGGAGTAAGAGTACCCATGAAAGTCTGGTTAAATTCATAAACTTTTAGGTTGGTACAGTATGTTTTCCTAGGAGCAGACATTGGTCCTGACCTCAAGTGACCAGAGGGCAGACTGTGATAATAGACACTCAGCTTGGCATCTTAAAGGGATACTGTTATGGGAAAACATGTTTTTTCAAAATGCATCAGTTAGTAGTGCTGCTCTGATCTGCACTGAAATCCATTTCTCAAAAAAGCAAACTGATTTTTTTTATATTCAATTTTGAAATCTGACATGGGGCTAGACATTTTATCAATTTCCCAGCTGCCCCTGGTCATGTGATTTGTGCCAGCAGGAACTACTTTCTGGCAGGCTGTTATTTTTTCTTCTCTGTTCTTAGATCTATCAGGCAGCTGTTATCTTGAGTTAGGGAGCTGCTATCTGGTTACCTTCCCATTGGTCTTCTGATTGGCTGCTGGGGGAGGTGGGGTGATATCACGCAAACTTGCAATATATATCTGACGATTCAGCTTTCTTGGAAAGAGCTTTTCCAGGAAAGATTGTAATTGTAACATCTATGGCCAGCTTTAGGAACAGGAGGCATAAGAAATGCAGTTTTTCCATGCACAAGTACAGTATATAGAAGTGCAATAAGCTTATGCTGATACCATTTGTAAATCTGATAGTACAGTGGAGTAAGTGAAATACCATCAGTAGTACCTATTGATGCAGCTTGCAGTGAAGCCCTCTAACTGCAGTCATGTCTAATCTGGAGGTAATGCTAGGGTTCCCTTTAATCAGTATTTGCATTTGTGGGTAATTCATCAAATATAGGCCCAGTTTGCAGTGCTGCAAGTTGGTGGAGCACTTTTGGGTACAAGTATCTCTAGTGGTACTTGGTGGCAATGTTTTCTCAGTTTTGCATTTGTTCTTGCAGTTGTAACTGAGACTGAGGGAGTCAGTATGTCTCTTTAGCCCGTAGTACCTGCTACTGGAGGTATATAACTGCCATACGAACAAAAATGTTCCATATGCAGAACAGCTTTCATGCCAATCAGTTTGATAGTTTGTTTATAGAACAAGTAAACCTTTTTTTTTTCTATCTGTAAATTTGCTCTAAACAGCCCCCCAGATTAATGTACCTTAGTCCCTGCTGCAAGTCTGCTCTGGTTTCTGTGTTATCAGCAGCTTGTTTCCTCTTCTTCCTGGTGCAGAGTGATGCCCCGCCCCTTAGCTTACTGAGCTGACCTTATCTCTTGGACTAGTCCTGGAGATCATTTGCATACTATGACATAGCAGAGACCAGTGTGTGCAGCACCTTTTGCTTGGGGAAACTAGCTTACTAATGCACACACTGGCTCCCTCTTCCTCTCTATTGTGGAACAGCAGCAAATGGACTGCTCAGTAAACTAAGGGGCTGGGCTTCACTCTGCACCAGGAAGAAGGGGAAACAAGCTGCTGATAAAACAGAAACCAGAGCAGACTTGCAGCAGGGACTAAGGTACATTAATCTGGGGGGCTGTTTAGAGCAAATTTACAGAAAGAAAAAGAAAAACATTTACTTTTCCTTTATATAAAGCTCTGAACCCATGAGCATTCAGTTATATTTTTTGCATGGATGAATGGGACCAACGAATGACCAATATATATATATGAGTGCTGTGCAATGGAAGAAGTTGAGATGGAGAGGCGCAGTGGTACAATAGACCCCCTCCTCCCTATTAATGTGAAATAAAATGCTTAAAGGCTTTAAATAATATTTTTCCCACGTTCTGTTCATCTGTTTCTTGAGATTTTGTAAACAATTTAAAAACAAACATTAATAAACAACACATGGCAAAACATGAGGTGGGGGGGAAGGACAGGTCCAGATTGGAAATCTATTCATTCTAAAACAATGCCAGAGGGGCTGCAGTAAGATGTCATAACTAGTCATTGTTTATTAGGTCTGCAGGGAGCCATTTGGGCATCTCTGTTTTTGAAATGCTAAGGCCTGTTCTGAACCTCAATGGACATTGGGTGAGCCATTTACTTACCCACTGGGTGGGCGCCATAGCAACTAGTTCCAACACACAGAGAATGCTACTAGTAGCACCAACTATGGGACCCCAGTACTGCTTTCTGCATCTCTCTGATGATTTGTACAAGCGTGTTATTTTCATAGCATGTTTGAATCATGCGCAAGGTAGAGGCAAGTAAGGGGCAGGTGAGTGGACGTCTATGTGCTTCCCCCACCTAAGGTTTGCCACCTTTTCTGAAAAAATTACCGGCCTTCCTATATATTTCTCTTTTTTCCCTATTAATAACATTGGGATCAACCATCATTTTTATCAGCCAGGCCGGTAAAATAATGGCTAGGTCGCAGCCCTATGACCCCACCTCTTGGATCCTAATGCAATCAGAGCTGGATTCAAGGCCAAGCTACAGTTCTCTGTGTTCTTAATTGGACTGAAAAGGCCTGCAGGCATTTGAGTATAATGTGCAAAAAACGTAGCTGATGACTGTGACTTTTTTTGCACTTTGCATGTTGTGTCCAGCTATCCAAATAACGCCCATTTGGATACTTGGCTTTATTTCTCTGACCAAATAGGTGTTTAAAGGCCTATAAAAGTCACCATGAAAGATGATGGTTGACCCCAATGTTATTATTAAGGGGGAAAAGATAACTGTATAGGAAGGCCGGTATTTTTTTGGCAACCCTACCTACACTATAAGCACATATTTACATATTGTCAGTTAATATCAATTAATGGCTCAATGCATAGATAATAAATGTGTTAACTACTGACAGTGGGTAATCAGTTATATTTATTATAAATTATGTATTTATTATATTTATTATGTATTTATATGTATTAAGCTGGCCTTACATACAGATATTGGCTCATTTGGTGAGGTCGGATCTCTCCCCAATGGGTGATATTGGGTGATATTGCTCACCAATAAACCGAAGCGGTCCTCAATCCACTGGGATTTTTAAATCTACATGATCGACATCTGGCTGACTTTTGGACAGATATTGATTGAGGAAGCCAGTCGCAGGGTCCCATACACTGCCCAATAAACTGACAACTTTATCTGTCAGCAGCTTATATCTGCCTGGGGGGAGGGGAGCATTCTTTCCCAATATCTTCATCTTTATACAACCAAATACTGAGTGCTGGTTCCAGAGAGGGACCTGGGTATTCAGAATTCGAAAGGACCATGGGGGGAATGTTGTTAAAAGCACAATAGACATACTGCATTATACACAGGTGGAATTTAGGATTTGGGCTATCCTAGGCCTTCACCAAAGATGGGCACCTAGCTTTTAGGAAATATACCATCAAAATTGTTTTCACCACCATCCCTACTTACTAACATATTTTTACTATACTTTATATATTGACAAACAAAATATTACAGAGAACTTACAGAGATTGTTTGTCATTGAAGTGCGGGAGTAAAATTAAAGTACCCAGATTAAATCTTAAAAAGATACAGCAAAAAAAATACAAACTCTTTGCAGATCTTGCCCTGATCAGAATCAAACTCAGGATGCCAGGGATGCAAGGGAGCACCGCTAACAACTTCAGCACCCATCTCCTGTTCCTAACTTTACCCTATATTAACTTTGCTTACAAAATATTTAGATGTTTATGGCTGAGCCTATTTCAACTATAGGGTGCATGACTATTTAACATAAGCTATTTTACATATATTGCATATATACTGTACATTACATTACACTATACAATACATATCGGAGATGTGCAAACTGAGATCCTCCATCTGCACTACAACTCCTAGCATCCTAATGATGGTTAAAGGCTTGAAGGTTGCAGTGCAACAAAAGCTGAAGGGCTGCAGGTTGGAATCTTTGAATTTCATAATGATTCCCTTACATTGAGGCCCCCACACCTCAGAGAAGTTTGTGTCTTGAATTACGTCTCCTTTTCAATCTCAACCACTTTAGCTGCCACAATCCAATACGTTTACTTCCTCTTGTTATTGGAAGCCTATGTCCAGACCCCATTCCTACCTCACTCTTTCCCCTTCACTCTGATTAGCTCATCTACAGCCCCCTCCTCCCAAGGCAAACACTGTAAAAGAGGGAACAGCCCCCTGGTCCAGATGTTGGGGAGGGGGGGGGAAGTACAGTCTGTCAGGCACCAAGAAAGATGGTTGAGGCAGTGCTTGGGGGAGGACATGGAGGCTCCTGTGCTATTTCATCACTCAGGCTTATCACACCAGCACATAAGAACCTACTTAGAAGCAGACAGCAAAAAGTTATGTTCTCTCTTTCTTTATTCTCTCCTTCTAGTTACTCTTTTCCCTATCTGACTCCCCCCCATGGCCTTCCCCCTCCCTCATATTCCCTCTCTCTTTTTGAGGCTTGACTTTGATACATATTGATGCAGGACACATCAAACAGACTCCTGCTGCATCTGATCTGGTTTAAAGTCTCTTTCATATCCAGCTCCCACTCATTGCATCTAATTCAGGTCATACCCAGAAAGAGAGATCTGTCCCTCCATGTGCTCCTTGCTCTTTGTGTTTCATGTTCTCCCTGCTCTGTGGATCAACTTCTTTTGCTCTTCTACATTGTGGCCTCATTCACAAAAGATGCTGTCTATCTACATCTTTAGATTCCACCTAAATATGCAATAAATTTGTATTTTGCATACAAATTCATGTAATATATGACAAACTGCTGAACATAGTTAAATAGAAATATCTACCAAACATTATGCTTCTGTAATCTCTACTATGTACAAGGCCCTTGTTTGCAGACTCCCCACCCCCAGGTATCTCTGGAATGCTTATGAATTGTATTGGCCGGCAAACTGACAGAAAAATTGCAGGAATTAAGAAGTCAATTTAAGTGGCTAGAAGAGCAAATCTGTGAATAAGGGGATTATTTTAGAGGATCAGACTGATGAGGTTTGTGTACAGTAGCAGAATACATTCAATCTCAGAATGGTTGAGGGTAGAACCAGGTCAAGAAATGTCAATTAGAATGAGACTCTCTAGGATCTCAGTTATGTGTTTGGACAAATACTGTTAGATCGTTGTTTTATTTGGTCACCAAACCATTGGATCAAAATTGTATGATGTTTGGTCCAATGGCCCATGATTAGATCTTAATGGGAGTGATGGGAGACCTGTTGGGGATGCCCAATTGTATTTTATGAGCTGCCTGATAGATATCAGAGCCATCATGAGAGCCCTGTACACGAGCCAATGAACTGCTGAACATTCTTTGGGTTGTTTTTATCGGCCTGTGTATAGGTGGCCATACACACACCAATATTATCATACAAAACAAATTTTCGTACCATATTTGGTGAATGTATGGTGGGAGATAAGCCGACCAATATCGGAAGAAGACTTGACTGTTGGTACAGGAAAAAAATTTTTTTTTGATCGGGTGCCTTTGAATGCACCTGGACATCACCCATTGTTAGTGCTGAATAGTCAGATACAAGTAGAATTCTATCATTGCTACTTGTTTATCTGACATTTCAGCTCTACATGTGTGTGTTGAAACTAACGATCTTTCTTGGAAAGATCTTTTCCAGGAAAGATCGTAATTGTTACTTCTACGGGCCAACTTATGGCAACCTTAACACACAAATCACAGATTTCCACTAATGAATGAACTGAAGGGATTATTTACATTTTACAGGATCAGCTTAATTGGCCTGACTCATTCATTAGTGTGCACTAACGACAAAAAAAAGTTGGACTGAATGTATATCTTTCCATACATTTTGTACAATTGACCTAAATTAAGACAAACTGATTCCATTCGACCATATGGTGTTAATGTAATGGAAGATTTTTAACATACCATCATTTTCTTTTCCTGTTCTGGAACATGGCAGCAGGACCAATGGGTAAACATCCTCTGCTTAATGGAAGATAAACAGAAAAAAATAAAAGAGACTTCTGCTTCCCAAATCATAATAATTCTGGTCATATTTAAAGTATAAATGTCATCAGAATAAAGTGTATTGTTTATCAAAATAGGGCAAGGACCAAAGTGCAAACAATGGGTACAAATTACAATTTTGTTTTTGGAACTTTGCCTCCATGTACAGGACAGGCTTTAAAAAAAGAGCTAAACCCAGTGCTCCTCCATTTAAAGCACTAACCTCATCAGAAAGGGCATGCTCAGCCAGCCTTTTAAACCAGCTATTATATTATGGAACTATTGCCTAAAACCAATAATTACAAATTTATTTTTCTACAGCCTCTGCCTTCACATACAGTATGGGTGTGTGTCCTGTACTTTTATATTGGGTTTTAGATGCTAACACACATGTACATCACTGTGATTAGAAGTCACTTCTGTGCTAAATTTTCATTCTATCTCATGTCCCAAATGTTTCAGCTCATGGAGTCTGTGAAGTGTTTATAATAGTTTCATCATTTAATTGCTTCGATCACGTGGTATGTGTATATATTAACAAACATATAAGTGACAGGGAATGCCTATTTTTTGCCAAAAAGGGAATAAAGACAGCCAAAACATGTCTACCTCCCCCAAAACTAAATTACTAAAGTAAATCACCCCCACCCTCAAACCTACATTACTGTAGCCTGCATTAATCTTTTCAGGCAGATATATTTTTTATTTATATGATTTATAAACACAAATCTGCTCCTGGGCAATTACCCATGGCAACCGGTTTGGCTGGGGAAGGAGTAGGGAACTAATAACTGATTGTCTGTGAGTTTCTGCATTGAAACTGCAACAAATAGGGTGCAAGGATGCAAGAAAGTGTTATACCCACTGGGATGTTTCACCAATACGTGCAATTGACATGCACCTAGTAAATGATGTGCTAATGCAATTTTTATGTTGCACATTGGGTTTCCAAAATGATGTAATTTGTGCACAGAAGAACTTCTGCCCAGGATTGGACTGGGCTGGAAAAACACAGTGGGCCCCTCCAACTAGAGTCCTGCAGCGGGTCGGGTACCCGCAAATTCCGGCGGTACCCTGCGGGTTGCTCGTAGAATTTCTGGGTGCGGGTATAGAAGCGGGCCGGTGGTTCTGCAGGTTGGCGGGTTGAGGGTCGGGTCGCGGTTTTTACTCCTTTTTCTCAGCATTTCTACTTCTGATGATGTCACATCCGGTTTAAATTGAAAGCACTTCCTGTTTTACTCCTTTTTTTCCTGATCACGGCTACTTCCGATGATGTCACTTCCGGTTTACAGCACTTCCTGATTCTTGATGGTCAGCGGGTCGCGGGTCTGGGCTTCAGATCTCGGGTTGCGGGTACGGGTCGGGTCGCGGTCCAAGATGCGGGTCCGGGTTGCGGATTGCGGGTACGGGTCGGGTACGGGTCCCAAAAAATGGACCCGCGCAGGACTCTACCTCCAACCCAACAACATCTGCTCCCACCTGCCTGGTGATCACCTCTGTGATGACCAAGTACTCCTGTACATGCTGGTCAGGGGTGGGAGGGTAGGCAGGTTGCAGGTGGGTTCTGAAGGGGGGCTTGATGTTAGGAGGGGTTGGGGGAAAATCATTTTTAAAAATTTTGATTATTTTGACAAATTTGAGTATATGGGAGATGGCCTTCTCTAATTTGGAGCTCTCTGGATAATGGCTTTCCAGATAACGGATCCTATACCTGTAATGCTTAACCTGCATGCATCTCATGGTAAAATAATAACTGTATTACAAAGGATTGATGTAGCCATATCTAGAATTTACTTAAACTCAGAGAATCTCCAAATCAGGTGGTTATTTTTGAATTTGTGGCTTGGTGGCATGGTTTGGCTGAATAAAAACAAGATTTACTGACAAACAAAGCCTCCTGTAACCTGACAGTCTGTATAGAGGCAGCCATGGACTTTTATGATGCTTAAAACTGTAGCTAACAAGTAAGAAAGGTTGGGAGCCCCTTCTTTAGTGTATACTTTCTAGTTCAACATATCCATGAAAACTATCCTGACATCTGTGTTGAAATAATAGTATTTCTTACTCTAGTTTCTGTTAGCACAAGCAATGAAGCAGCAAGAAGATTTGCTTACTTGCGATCCCGAGGGTTTTGTCCATGTTGCCAGAATGTCTGGGTGCTGAGAGGTGTATTTTGTAGCCTAGGGGTTGGCTCCCAGGTAATACAGATCTTTCCAGCAGTGGCCTTTCAATAGCACTATCCTAGTGACCATTGTTTTGTAATGTTGCAAACTAGGGATTTAGAACCATGAATTACATTACTTAAGATGCCGCAGAAATATTGAGGCATTGCATTACACATGTTCTTGCTGTCTAGTCATTGTTTGTTAAGTCTGGGGTAATTGACCTTATGGGCTGTAACAATATGCTATTCTTGTGATTTTGCCATACAATCCATTGACACTGTGTGACAAGACTTACTTTGGAGGGGTGCTTGAAAATCTGGTGGTGCTTTTAAAAGTGTAACGATTCAGATCCCTGTAAAGCTGGCCATAGACGTTACACTTGTGATCTTTCCTGGAACAGATATTTCCAAGAAAGATGGCTTGTTTCAATACACACGTGTAGAGCTGGATTGTCAGATACACATATAAAAACAATAAAACTCTACCTGTATCTGACGAGTCAGCTCTAACAATGGCTGATGTTCGGGTGCCTTCAATGACACCCAATCAAAATTTTCCAGCCAGCCTGATGAACGAGCTGACCAATATTCAAATCTTCTGCCTATATCAGTCAACTCGTCTCCCACCATACTATTATCGATGCGTCTATAGCCTCCTTAACCCTGACATTATTTTGATTAGATCGATGGTGATGTTACCAGTTACATATATGTTATATACATATTATTATTTGATTGACAAACCACGTGCACCAGCATCTTTCACCTCTCCATTGATCTTAAATGAATTTGACAACAAAATTCGCTAAGATAAAATTGTGACAGAGACAAAAAAAACGCCATAAGAAAAAACACCCATTGACTAATGCATTTGGACACAAAAATTGCTGCATGTATAAAGCATTTTGACAGCTATTGACTTTGAATTTATCACTGTTTTGCAGTTTTCTTTCACCGTTTCCCAAATTTTTTGGTGAAACGGGACATATTCGCTCATCACTAATCAAGAGGTGCAAGGTGCTCTAGAGACTATAGCATGCAGGGCTGTGTATAGTGGATTCATCTCAAGGTGCCAAGTCCTGTCTGTAGTCAAATCCTCTGTCACAATTGCTCTGTAAGTGACTATAGGCATAAAAGAGCAACACATCAGACGCCATCCCCCTAACACTGAAGGAACAGAACTTTTCAATCTGGGGGTCCCTAGACGTCATGTACTTAGGTAAATCTGTGCATACTGCGTATTAAACTGTGCATTAAAAGGAAATACCAAAATGCAAATGGCAAAATGGGTTTGCTTTAAAGTGGGTGAAACCAGAAAGTATTGCTGTGTGAGGCTTAACACAACAATGGAAGTGGTTTATGGTTGTGGGAGGGGCTTGTTTTAGCACGCTCACCACACAGAGCATCCCTCCACTTTTTTTCACTCTAATTGAAGCACTGGACGTTGGTTATTTTTCAACAAGCATAATATCCAAGACTATTGGGATGTACAGTTAGGGGCTGATTTACTGAGCTTGGGTGAAGGATTCGAATGCAATAAATTAGATTTTCAAATTTTTTTTGGGGCTAATTCGACCATTGAATTTGCAAAATTCAATCGATTTGAATGATTCAAATAAATAGTACAATTCGAATAAGAAGATCGTTCGACCATAAGACCATTCGATGGTCGAAATGCTTGCCCTTTAAAAATGTATTCAATTGCCTACTTCACCAGATTAATCGTATGATTCGTACGATTTTATTCATAAAATCGGATGAATTTGTAAGATTTTTTCGTGAAATCGGATGATCGCTATTCGATCGTTCCATAGATCAAATAGCGGTAAGATCCTACAAATTCGATCTCGGCAGATTTTACTTTGGGAAAATTTCGATGGTCGAATTCGATGGTTTTTAACCCTCGAAATTTGACCCTTGATAAATCTGCCCCTTAGTGTAGGTCTCTATATATATATGATTTATAAATGTAAAGATATGTCTGTATATATGTGCACTTGAGTTTATTTGGATAGGTTGAATTTGGGATTTTTGATGGATTCTATTTTTTAACAATATTATTAACATTTTCCTGACTGTCATGGTTTTTTAATAAGCTGGCACATTCCTCACAGTGTGTGCTTTGAGTTACCCAAATTCCATTTGGGATTAACTTTCATATAGTGCCACTAATTCTCATTTGAACAGAGATCGGTGCTTTGACTGGGCCTTTGTCGGACATTTACTCCTGGTCAGTGTGCAGAGTTATAACAAACCAAACTCCTTAAAGGGTGGTTCACTTTTAAGTTAACTTTTAGTATGTCATAGAATGGCTAATTCTAAGCACCTTCTCAATTGGCCTTAATTATGTATTTTTTATAGTTTTAATTATTTGCCTTTTTTCCTGACTTTTTCCAACATTCAAGTGAGGGTCACTGACCCCATCTAAAAAACAAAGGCTCTGCAAGGCTACACATTTTATTGTTATTGCTACTTTTTATTATTCATCTTTATATTCAGTCCCTCTCCTATTCACATTCCAGTCTTAAGCTCCCCATAGACGCAACGATCGTTCCCTGCCGAACGACCGATCTAAGGGAAGTCCGACCAATCTGTCAAATTATCGTGCGGTTAGTGGGATACAAACGATCGTTCGTCTTACGATTTTTCGTCCGACATTGGTCTGATGATTGATCGGCCAGGTTAGAAAATCTTTATCGCTCCCCATGCAATCTACCTATCTTTGCAGCACAAGCAGGCTGCGATCCTTCAGTTTTTGCTGGCAATATCGCCTGAAATGGTCTTTTTAGTTGATGGACACATCAGGCATTTAAACGATCGTTTTGAGACAATCGTGGTCTCACAATAACCATTGGATCTTTCAAATATATTTACGTCTATGGCCAGCTTTACTCCTATTCAAATCAATGCATGGTTCCTAGGGTAATTTGGACCCTAGCAACCAGATTGTTGAAATTGCAAACTGGAGAGCTGTTGAATAAAAAGCTAAATTACTAAAAAAGTCTTCCCAATCAATATCAGGCCATGATATCGATCGGGAAGGTTTCATTTTTCGGACTAATCCGATCGTTCGGACATTGGGCCGAATGTTTGGATTATCTCAATATAGCCTTACCATTAGCGGGCACACCGGGGAAAGATCCGCTCATTTGGCGGATCTTATAGTGTATGGCAAGCTTTACAGCGCTGATTGCACTGGAATGTGGAAGAACCAGGAAATGTAGTTAAACACATGACTCATAACAGCAAACTAAGTACAAAATGTATATAAAAGCGACCTCACTTATGTAAACATGATCTTCATAAAATGGTACGTTACCACATATGTAGAGCTCTCCACCTTTCCCACACAAAGTTTTTACTTGCAGATTATTGACAAAATGATGGCAGACCCATAATGGTGTTTTGTTTGCTTTTGTTGTGTTAAAGGAAAAGTAAATGTTTTTCTTTTTCTTTCTATAAATTTGCTCTAAACAGCCCCCCAGATTAATGTACCTTAGTCCCTGCTGCAAGTCTGCTCTGGTTTCTGTGTTATCAGCAGCTTCTTTCCCTTCTTCCTGGTGCAGAGTGAAGCCCAGCCCCTTAGTTTACTGAGCAGTCCATTTGCTGCTGTTCCACAATAGAGAGGAAGAGGGAGCCAGTGTTTCATTAGTAAGCTAGTTTCCCCAAGCAAAAGCTGCTACACACACTGCTCTCTGCTATGTCATAATATGCAAATGATCTCCTGGACTAGTCCAAGATATAAGGTCAGCTCAGTAAGCTAAGGGGCTGGGCTTCACTCTGCACCAGGAAGAAGGTGAAACAAGCTGCTGATAACACAGAAACCAGAGCAGACTTGCAGCAGGGACTAAGGTACATTAATTTGAGGGGCTGTTTAGAGCAAATTTAGAGATAGAAAAAAAAAACGTTTACTTGTTCTTTAAAAATGTATTACAAAATAAATTGCTATTCTATAATAACAACCACATCTTAGTAAGGCTCAACGGCCCAGAAGATGAAGGGCTCCTCAATAAAGCAGAAATGCATCAATGGCTGAACACAGTTTTTGAAGTTGTTATTGGTCATAGTAAACCTGCATCCACCATGGCGGTCACAGACAACCAAGCTGATTCTAGGGACATACCATCTTGGAAATCCAGACCGATGCACCAATATAGATTTTACTAGTTCAAGGACCAAAGAAAAGATCTAAGAAGCTGAAGAATATTGCAACATGGAGCTCCTATGGTAGTAACCTGGACTGGTAATCACCTAACAATTGGCACCTCCCAAAGATGATAACTTTTCTTCTTTTGCCACTTTTGTATGTTTCCACCTCTTATTTTTTCTTAATAGTGAAAGTTAAGTTCAGAGTGATCTACTGAACATTTTTGAAATTTGTTTTTTTGTTTTGACAAATTGTAATACTGAGCTATAGTTCAGTTAATTGGAATGAGCACATGGAGTCAGGACCTGATGGGTACCTAAAATGCTATGGCTTGCTGTGCTGAAAGTAAGCACAATCAAAATCCAAAGCAGATGCTGCTTTATGTCTATTATATTGAGCATACCTGAGACATTATAAGCTACTTGCATGCGGTGATCAGATGCCAATTTGCCCGTCAATTGAAGGTCTCTTCAAATAAATCAGCATTAAGACATAAAATTGGTCAAATGCCAATGTCTAGTGATGGGCGAATCTGGGGTGTCTGTTTCTGGAGACGGCGGCAAATTTTCGCCAGGTGAAATTTTCCTGGAGTTTCGTGAATTTATTTGCCTACGGCAAATTGCGGGAATTCTACTTTTAATATACATGTGTACTGCCCTGTCAGTCCTGGGAATATTTGTGCACTTTGTTGCATTACTATCAGGGGACCCTTCACTCTGTTAAAATCAGTGTTCCCTAATGTGATTTTACCCATGCCCTTTGTGTTTTTTTGCTTTCTACAGCTTGGGATTGCTTGCCCTCAAGGGATTGTGTTCACAAAACCATCTGCAAGAATGCCTTGTAGCTGCCCATCTGAGTTCCTGCTCTGTGAGGCAAAGAATTCATCACTCAGTGAAGTTATCTTGTCGCCACCAATTATTAATTATAGGGAAGAAAATACCGTGGGAACTTTACTACCTGAAGAAACAATGGTGGTACAGAAACCTGTGCACGCTACTCTCCAAGGCCAGAGAGAGAGAGATTTATTTAAATAGACGGCTATGTTTTTCAGATATTCTGTCTGAAATGAAAACTGTAGCTAAAACTGTAGCTATTGTTTGCACTTTAAATGTCATGTTTGTTTCCCGGCAGTTGCTGAAATTTATTATAAATGGTATTACCCCTCATTGCAGAGCTCACGGGTGCCATATTCCGGCTAAACCCAAAAAATAAATGTGTCCAAAAATGTTATAAACTGAACTTATTGCACCAGCCTAAAGTTTCAGCTTGTCAATAGCAGCAATGATCCAGGACTTCAAACTTGTCACAGGGGGTCACCATCTTGGAAAGTGTCTGTGACACTCACATGCTCAGTGGGCTCTGAGCAGCTGTTGAGAAGCTAAGCTTAGGGATTATCGTAATTATCCACCAGAAAATGAGGTTGGTCTGTAATATAAGCTGATGCTACAGGGCTGATTATTAAATGCTGATGCTAGTTGAACTAGTTTCTGTGCTGCCATGTACTGTAGTAATTATCTGTATTAATGATTAATCAGCCTTATATTGTGACATTTCTATTCTATGTGTACTGTATATTGTGAGTGGGTCCCTAAGCTCAGTAAGTGACAGCAGCACAGAGCATGTGAATCAGTGAATCAGCAGAAAAGAAGATGAGGAGCTACTGGGGCATCTACTGGGGAGACACAGATTTTTACTGCTAAAGGGCTGTGGTTGCCTTGGGCTGGTACACAAGCACAAAACATCATGTACAACTTCTAGCCTACTTCTTTAGTTAATATTTACTTCTCCTTTAAATGTATAGTTCAGTAGTTGTTCTATATTGTCGATTGTTGCTATTTTTCCTCCATATAAGATTATACAAAGCTCTTATTTTAATATCATTGTTTAAAATTCTGGGGTTGAACAATCAGAGAGAAAGAAAAAGAAATGTGAAATGGTTTTACAACTCACACAAGTAAATCCAAATGGCATGTACTAAAGCTGTACCATAAACAATATCCTGCTGTCTTACAAGTCTGCCATTACCAAAGAGAAACATGTGGTAGCATTTATCAAACACAGAGGGAGGACAATCCAAGTGATGCTTTACATGCAGTTCATTGCAATGAGCCTACCTTGTATAATTCTCTGATGAACTTAAAGGAGAATTCAACACTACATTTAAAAAAACCCCATCAAGACCCCCCTCCCTACTCCCCCAGCCTAAGCGATACCCCGGGCAAATGCCCCTAAAACCATACTTACCCCTCTGTGCAGACTTCACAGATGCCATGTTCAGCCGCTTCAGTAACCTTCGGAATGAGACCGGTGCTTTAACACATGAGCAGTTGTTGCAAAGCAGATGATTGCCCCAACTGCGCATGCGCCAAAACGCCGGTTTCATTCCGAAGATTACCAAAGCGGCTGAACATGGCGTCTGTGAAGTCTGCACAGAGGGGTAAGTATGGACTTGGGGGCAGTTGCCCGGGGGTAACACTTAGGCTGGGGGGAGGAGGGACTTGGTGGGGATGGGGGTAGGGGTTTTTTAAATGTAAGGTTGAATTCTCCTTTAAGTCATTCATTTCTCAAATTTTTCGAGTGATTCTTTTAAACTAAGCAAAGCTTTGATCTAGGACACAGATCCTCTCCTTCTTTTTTCCGTCAGGCACGTTATATTCACAAAATATGATAATATAGGTATGGGTTCTGGAAACTCGTTATCCAGAAAGTTCTGAATTACGGAAAGACTCCCTTATAATCAAATAATCCGAATTTTTTAAAATGATTTCCTTATCCTCTGTAATAATAAAACAGCAGCTTGTACTTGATCCCAACTAGGATATAATTAATCCTAATTGGAAGCAGAACCAGACTATTGGGTTTATTTAATGTTTACATGATTTTCTAGTAGTCTTAAGGTATGAAGATCCAAATTACGGAAAGATCCGTTATCCAGAAAGCCCCAGGTCCCAAGCATTCTGGATAACAGGTCCCATACATGTACTTGGGACTTTTGTAATATTGGCTGGATGTGAAACCTTACATACGCTGGCACAAGGAGAAGATGTTGATATAATAGCAAAATATATGTAATAACGCACACCATGATGCACTTCATTCAGACCTGTTTCCCCCTTTATTCAAGAAGGAATAGCAGACCCTAATCACTGCATTCTGCAAAAACCTATTGAAGAATAATAAAAATTAGGGTACAAAGGGAGCTGTTGCTCGAGGAGATGGCAGGTTGCTTGTGAGCATATAGCTTTCAAGTTTCATTGTCGGCATCATTTATCAGCACTGGACAAATTTGCCCATGGACAGTAACCATTTATTTGTTACCTGCAGCTGGCTAAAAAAAAGCCAGTCACTGATTGGATGTTGTGGGTTACTGCCCACTCTTTATATGGACAATTTAGATAAATGAGCATCACTAGTGAATTTTGAATGCATTCTCAAGCAAGAATCACAAATCAATGTAAAGTGAAACATTCTAATGGTTTAAAACTTGAACATGTGGTACAAAAATGTATTTTTCTATTGCAAATGGTCTATTTGCTCTTCTTGTAGGGTAGTCCGTTGAGTTCAATCTTTTTTCCTCCAGTTAAAATCTGCGTCTGGCTCAGGAGTTACACTTGATCAGAAAAAAGCACAGAAGTTTTTATTTTAGCCCCAGGTAGCTAACAACAACGGGAAAAAAGTACATCAGTAAAAAGTATCACAACGGAATTGTTATATAATTAGAGGAATGAACAAGGCAGCAAATGTCCATTCATCCCCAAGTGCTGTTATTACAGTTCAAGCTGAACCCCCACCCACCCACTGGCTGCTTTGGGGACTGTAGGTAGCCAGTGTATAATTGGAGACCCAAACCCTCCGGACCCATGGGTTTACCCACAGGTCAGTTGGGTTTGGATTGAAATTTGGTGATCATTGTGGGTAGGATTGCCACCCGCCAGGTATTTTACTGGCCTGGCTGGTAAAAATTAAGCTTGATCCCAATGTTATTAATAGGAAAAATGCTTAAAAATATAGGACGGCTGGTATTTCTTTCAAGAAAAGGCAGCAACCATAGTTGGGGAAGTTCACTCCTCATCTACTCCTAAATAATCCCTGTCTTGGAACCAGAGGCACATGCAGAAGTACAGTAGTGGAAAGGTTTGGGTCCTACAGTCAAAACATATTGGGAGTTAGTGTCAGGTGTGGGTCTTGAGTGTTAGGGTTGGGTTGTGCGGTTTGAGTTTTCCCTGACCCCACACGTCACTACAGTAAATGATGACCAAGCTGCAATGCACAACCTGCTGGCACTATAACAATATTTATGGACATCCTTATGTGGTAAATCTATTATACAGAAAACTGAAAATTACAGAAATTGTGTCTTGTCATAAAGGTTCAGGTGGTTACATTTTACCAATAGAAGGTCATCTCCCAAAAAGTCAATTTTAACCAAATAATTCTTACTTTTAAAACTTATTTTTTTCACTGTAATCATAAAACAGTGATTTGCGCTTGAGTGAATGAATCCAAACTGGTCGTAAAACAACCCAATTGGGTTTATAAAATGCCCATGTCCCCAGGGCCGGATTTACCTAGCGGGCGCCCCTAGGCCCGCTGTCATTTGTCACTCCTGTCCCCTCCCTTTTATTTGCTGAAATTTTCATCATCGGGACGGAACGATGGGAATTGGCACTTGGGAAATTTGATTTCTGAACCAATGTGGGTGTGGTTTGACAGAATGCCGCCCCCTAAAATCCTGCAGCCATAGGCCCGGGCCTAGGTGGCCTTGCCAAAAATCCTGCAGGTCCCAAGTATTCAGGTTAGTAGATATTATACAGTACTGCCATAATATTAATTTACTTCAGGTCTGTATTCAAATGCAATCAAGGAGTGTTTCTGATACAAGCTTGTGTCACAACAGGATGAATACAATCAATTGAATGGTGTTTAGCGACATGAAATACATTGATTTTAGACATAGCTACACAAAAGCATGAGTATTTTTGGAAATGTGTTTACGTTACGCAATCATCATCGCCAACACTACAAAGAGATCCAAAAGGTCAAAAGTACTAATAATTAGATTAGGAATGGAAACATGAAGAAAGCATTATGTGTATACAGTATGTGCCCTCTCAGCAGGACTGAATAACTGAAGAGACTGTTATCAGTTCTGCACTCCCCAGGGGGTGTTTATCCATAATAAGGCCACCCCTCCCATCAGCATCTCCCCTTTCCTCCCTTCAGTCCAGACACAATGCTGATTAATTAAAACAGATTGCCAGCTGATTGATTGAGGAATTCCACGTTTCACATGACAGACCAAAAACAAATCATTACCCCTCCTCTCATCCTTCACTGACAAAGACTCATTCACAGGGCTCAGGCCTCTAGGAACAATTTAATCATGGCTTTGCGCACACTGCACAGAGCAGGGAGTCCCTGGTTTTTGGAAGCAATCAATGCAAAACACACTTGTTCTCCTTGTCCGTGTTCCGAGACAGTACAGCATTTGTCTCTTCTGAAAAGATAGGGCAGCAAATTGCCCTGAGTGAGAGAGAGAGAGACAGAGAGAGAGAAAGATTTAGAAGTTGTTTAATTCCAAAATTAAGAAAAAGCTCACTATCACAGAATTATGTAGGTCAGGGGAAAGTCATGGAAAAGCAGGTAAGCAAGTAACATGTGAGCCATATAGTAGGGAATAATATACTGAGAGCCCAGCAACTCTAATTTGTCAAGCAGGTACATATCTAATCTATAATTAACGTGTCTGATGCTCCAAATCAACTTTACTGATGTATGTGTATGTAAAAACAAGGGAAAGTTGTGCTCACCACTAATTTAAAACCATTAGGCGGGGGTGCAATGAGGCTGTGACCACAAAATACATATAGACAAATACAAGAGATCCGCTGCACTCAACCCATTATCAATATATTTAAGACATTGATACAGTTTGTGCATACAGCTACTAAAAAATGCCTTACCCTTTAAACAAAACAGGGATTGTTTATCCATATATTGCAATATATTTAAGCATTCAACAAAGGGACTAAGTTTTACCTGTAACTTACTTGCGGCTTAAATATATTGATAATGGGTTGAGTGCAGAGGACCTCTTGTATTGTGTATATGTACGTGTATGTGGTCCAAGGAGAGCAAGCGGAAACGTTATACAGGTATGAGACCTGTTATCCAGAATGATCAGGAAATCATTTTTGAAAATATGGATTATTGGGATAATAATTGGCTCCATAATTCAGAGCTTCCTGGATAATCTATTTCCAGATCAACTCTTTTAGAGAAGTGTCATAACTTGAACTGAATAGGTGCAAATACAACATTTTTTTACTGACCCCTATGCCTTGAAAAGCAAATATGTTCTGCATACTGCACATCACGCAAGACCCCCAGTAGGCCAGTTTATTTCCTCTAGGTTCTTTAGGTCCTTAGCCAAACTGCATTTCATTTACGCAAATTATAAGTGGGTAGGTCACCTCTCACAATTAAAAAAAAAAAAATATCCATATGTATGACGCCTTTCTGGGAAACGATTTTATTTGTGCCTCAAGCTACGTGACGTTTCAAGCTTATCCAGCCCCTTATCTAGATCTAAACCTCGCTTAACTTGAGGCACAAATAAAATCACACCTTTATCACTAAAATCAGAGTGCTGGCAAAATATTTCTAGACCTGGGCAGACAGAGTCCCGGACGGCACCCGATGCTACAAAAAGTGGTGAGAGTGTTTGTGTAGCACTACTTTGTCTTTGTGAGCTGATGCCTTTCTGGGAGTTTTCCCTGGGAAACACAAGGTGGCAAATTCACCAAGATCCGAAAAATCACCAGCGCAGGCTTCGCTAGCGCTCGCTGCACTTCGCCAGGCGGATTTTCGGCAGCACTACGCTGCCGAATTTGCATAAGTATAATGGAAGTGTATGTTACAGTCACTCACTACATTCCACTACACAAGCCCAGGAAACCTTTAATAAATTAAATAAAGTCCTATTGCCCTACATGTGCCCCCTGTAAAGTTGTGTTGCCATATGTTAGGAAATGTAGGGGGGAAGGAGGGTAACCCCCCCCCCAAAATGATCTTTTTCAGACTATCACCCACAATGGTAAAACACGCCACAGCGTTTTTTTGGGACTTAGAAAAATTTTATATTTTTTTTTCCAACTCCTATCTTTTCTATTGAACTTCGCCTGGTCTTAGCAGGCGAAGTGAAGTCTAGCGTAAGTGGTAACGTTCAGCAAAAAGTTGATCTTGGTGAATTTGCGTAATTACAATCCTTCGTCAGTGCGCAAATTCGCCTGGCGTAAGGGTGCGAAGTTGTGCAAGTCTATCTACTTCGCTAGCGTAAATTCGCCAGAGCCGGTGTTAGTGAATTTGCGAAGTTACGATTTGACGTCACACTGTCAAATTTGCACTAGCGTTAGACGCTTTGCGCTTTAGTGGAGTTTCTAGGAGTACCCCTTTCTATGTCTTTCCTTCATTGATTAAAGTTGTCTGTTTCCATACTGAGGCATTTCTAGTATTGTAGAAAGAGATGGGGCAATAAGGTGCGTATAGATTAAAGGAGAGCTGGGGCAATTGTTCTATAACAAGAGACGGCAATGCGGTTATGAGCTGCAATTACATCACTTTCTTGTGGCAACCCCATCAATACAGAGTCATACTGTAGTTTTTATGCCTATCCCCTTGCCTGGCAACATATTATTATTAATATTAACATGTATTTATAGACAGCCAACATATTGCACAGCACTGTAACATAGAATCACGCTTTTCCAATTATTTAACTGAGCGACAACAGCCTTTTTATTGACAGTGCCATTCATGCCTATATGTCATTATAAGCGGAGACCATATTTTGGTTAGGGAAACCGCACACTAATTCCACAGTCACGACTACATATCACGTCCTAGTCAATTAAGATCAAATGGTGCAACCCTTTAAACACAGAGGAATTGCTATGCTGCATGGACTGCTGGTATTCCCATCACAATCCTGTGGCTGTCACTCCAATCTCCCAAGGGGATGTTACAGAGCATAGCAACTAAGGATTGTACCTCAGCATCTCAAAATCCAGGACTTGTTGCCATGGAAACAGAAAGGTGCATCGTATTGCCATGGAAACTGTGGAAACTTTCAAGTTTTTAACTGTGGATTTTAAAATATTTCAAGTAAAAGCATATAACTCTGCATGTATAATATGCGTTTAAACAAACTGAAAGCCAAGTCACAGTCTTCTCATATTCTGCTTGCCTTATGGAACACCCGAGGGACCCAATGTCTACAAATACACATTTAGAGGAGACTGGCTCATTTTCATGAACCCAACAGTAAAATATAATCATGCAAGCAAATCACTTATTATACGTTGTTAGCGTTTTGCCTAATGCATTGCGTTTTGCCTTTCTGCATGCCCATGGTGAATATTATGTTTCTGTTCACACAAAGAGCAGTTTAATGAGTGAATGGGGAACCTGTCCAGTTGTATGATATACACATAGCGTGAGTACTAGTACTAGTGGTACGGCCTAAGGACATTAAACAGTCTTTATAAAGCAAGCAAAAACCAGAATAAGATTTAGTACAAACTGATGTAGCCATTATAACTGATATATGGTTCATGTACAGCACGATTCAAAGCAAACATTACCCACAGGATCTTGATCTCAGCAATTTCTCAGTTTGCCGGCAACAGTCTTTACGAATATTCTCAATGGGTTATGAGTGCAGCAAAGAATAAATGAAAGTCTGCGAGCAAAACAAAGAGTTGGCTTGTGAGGAAAGATATAAAATAACTATATGTAATATTTTCATCATCTGAAGTTATCTTTTATTAAGGGTTTTCGAAATCCTATAGGTTACCGCTAGAATTGGGGACTTTGCGTTTTCATTTGTGTTCCCTATGGCTGAAGTCAATTGGGCTCATTTATCAACACTAGGCAAATTTGCCCATGGGCAGTTACCTATAGCAACCAATCAGTGATTAGCTTTTTAAAGCCTGCTGGAAGTAGAACAATGAATGCAGCCTTTTGATTGGTTGCCATGGGTAACTGCCCATGGGCAAATTTGCCCAGTGTTAAAAAATGACCTCCAGTGAGAGGCCAAAGAAGCAGGAACCTGCAGAAAACATTGTCATATCAAGTACAAAATGGGCATATCAAAATCATTTTCTCAATAGAGAATCATATACAGGTATGGGACCTGTTATCCAGAATGCTCGGGACCTGGGGTTTTCCGGATAACAGATCTTTCCATAATTTGGATTCATACCTTAAGTCCGTGATCCCCAACCACAAGCTCATGTTGCTCTCCAACCTTTTTGATGTTGCTCTAAGCAGGTGTTTATTTTTTAATTCCTGGCTTGGAGGCAAGTTTTAGTTGTATAAAAACCAGGTGTATTGCTAATCAGAGCCTCAATGTAGGTTGACAATCCACATAGGGGCTACTAAATGGCTAATCACAGCACCCCAGGAACATTTTTCATGCTTGTGTTGCCTGTTTTGCTTCCAATAAGGATTCATTATATTTTAGTTTGGACAATATTCTGTTCTATTATTGCAGAGAAAAAGGGAATCATTTTAAAAAATGTGGATTATTTGGATAAAATTGAGTCTATAGGAGATGGCCATTCCGTAATCCAGAGCATTCTGGATAACAGGTCTCCGGATAACGGATCCCATACCTTTAGGCAACAGAATACTATCAGTAGAAGGAAAAAGTCCATAGAAACATAGATGATGCCCAAACACAGTATCAGGCTCCACTAGTGCCAGGCATTCACGAGTTCACACGTTCATCACAAACTCATTAAAGACAGGTTGTATTATTGGTGAAAACAAATAACTTGGACTTGAGGTTGGACTTTAATGTTTATACAAGATTTAACTCACTTAGTCATGCTGTACGGTCAAAACTACTTGTTGCACAGTATTCCATATAACAACTATAAATGACATATTTCACAACCCCATTTCTATTACCTGTTACCTTCTGGGTAGCCTGGCAAGGTATGGGTTCCTTTAACAGCCTGGTACAAAGTAAACATGACACACTTGCTGAGTTTATAATAAAAGTGGATATGGAACACTCTGTTTTACTAGAACATGTAAATCAGAAGCATGAACAAACACAAACATTATCAGTAAAGAACAAAGTGATACAGCCATTAACTGTTTATTAACCCCTGTGGTGCAAAACATATAACTAACAGTTCAGGCCTGCTTGTTGTGTAACTTTACGTTGGTGCGCACTTATCTGTAATCCCTGGTGTTGCATCCATGAATTCCAGTACATTTATAATCCATATGGTTTTCCCAGAGAGTGCAGTGTCCAATAGTTAGTCCTGGCTCTCCTTTGGAAAGAACTGGGCCAGTAACTAAGCCGGGGTGACTGATCCTAACGGGCGCTGGAACCTGGGGTCTAACCTACTCTGCTCAGAGAAGGGGCCTGACTAATAAACCTTCTGGTTCTTATGGAACAATGCCCTGAGTCCCTAACTGGGCCCTAGATCTGCAATAGCTACAGTGAGGCCTATTGGAACAGGAACCAAATGGAGAGTGAGGTCCTTCCCTGACTGACACTCACTGACACACTAAGAGGAATCTGCAGTTGGTGCAGCTTTACCAACTTTACCTCACAGGGGATCTCTCTCCCGCTGCTGCTGCCAGATCTGTGCCTGCTCTCTCCTTGCCTTCCTGTCTTGTCTTCCTCTTTCCCAGCATTCCTCACACAGTCACATGGTATCAGCCTTACTGTTTCCAGATTACCTAACACTGCCATCTGAGAGGCTGGAGGTGACCTTTGCATCATCCTCATTTGCCTGTCTATTACACTATGTTGTATATACCCAGACATCTTTACCTTTTCAATAAAGTAAACACTGATTACAGTGATTACATAATAACACACAAAAAAGACAATGTTGTACAATACTAATACAGTATGAAGGAACAAAACAAACAAACGTACACAGGGTCCTATAATTAAAAGGGATGCACAGAATCCACAATTACTCAATGCCAATACAAAGCAAGCTGGCTGAATTCCAAACGCCATCTGAAGCCCAATTTGCATATTAAAATCTGAGCAGCTTCTGCTTGCAAAAATATTGCTGTCTAACTCTTTAAGTGCCCGAGGACATCGATCCAGTAAAGATTAAGTGTGGCAGAAATAAAACTGCTACCGCCGTTCGCTGGCACAATGGCTCTTTTATACCAGCGCCTGCCAAGTTTTTATGATCTCCAGGACAGAAAGGGTTAATTTATAATAGTATTAAATGCAGTTAATACCTAGTATCTGTGCAAATCTACATTTTTTCAAAAAATTCTGCAGCTTATCCTGGGTTGGGAGCACCTCTAGTAAACACACGGGGTTGGGGGTTGAGTATGTAGCTGCTGTTTGCACAAGACTACCACAATAAAAGTGCTCTCTGGGTATATACACAAAAACTCACTCTGGCATTCTTGTGTGAGACATTGCTGTTTTGCTCAGAACCCTATTCTGCCAATTAATCAGCTATACTATTAATGAAATTTACTGACCGCTTAGAAGGACAACAATTTAGCCCTATCTGTGAACCTTAACTAGAATAACAATTTTAATCCATATATGGAAAAGGAATAGAGCTTTTGGGAATTGTAGTATTGCATAATCATGAGCCGAGTTGTAACATTACTTCCTAAAGGTAGCATTTACTTTAGATATTAGTAGTAGGCTGCCATAAAACTTGGCAATCATCTCTTCATTTAGAAAAGATGAAAATAAAACATGCCATTGGAGCCTAAAATTGGGGGATATGTATAGGAGTGTGAAAAATAATGTTACGTCATTATAAAACTATATTGTTGAACTTTCCTGTGAATTAGTTTCCATGCTGCACAGTTTCAGAAATAATCCATTAGAAAGAGTTAACTGGCATATTTATAAATGTGTGTATTTTTCTTATGCCAGACTAAAACTAAAAACAAACACCAAGCTAAACCTGGCATAACCCACTGAAGCTGAAAGGGTAAATTCAGGCCAGCAGAGAATTTCTAGCATAAAAATGGTGTCATATGCGACAGCACTCAAGGGCAGTTTATACACAGCTGTTTTCAAGCTAATACCACTTTTTACATCAGAATTTGACACATTTGCATAAAATCATAAACCACCTGTGTAAATATATGTGATTATACACAGTGTGATATGGAGTTAAAGTTGCAATGTTTGCTTAACTCCAACAACTTTATATAAATATACCTCCTTGCATAAAGGAAGCTTAATATGGATATAACAGCTACCTATACAGTAGTTGTGCATGTCAGTTTAAGCAAAGCTGGAAAAAAATCTTTCATTATAAACTTGGAAATGCCCAAAATATTGCTTGGGGGCACTTTGCCCTCTAATAAGCCACTTGGTTGATTTAAGCTTGTGCTGCAAGTTTTATAGAAAAACATTAGATGCCGCTCTTTCAGTGAGGAGCATAATACACTTGCACAGCTGGCTCTTTTATGAGCTTAAAGGGAGAATGTTTCTATACCAATGTGTTTGAGCTTACAATGTAAAGAGACCTTTAGGCTGAAACCCCCCTATGCTTTGGGCCACACAAGAAGGGTCAGCCCAAAAGTTTGGCATCCTTTGGTTTGTGAGATAGAATAAATAAGATCAGATGTGTCAATAAAAAGATGATTGTAGTCCTATAAAATAATTAGTGGGGTTGTTTACAGTGTACATTGATGTGGAACCTAATACTGTAGGTTGTTAGGCTGCATAGAATCTTGTCTTGTATTTTCTGAACAAACAGTGGCAGATACTGTATATAACAATAACTGACATGGGACCATTAATTTCTGGATTTAATAGATATTGCCCTGGTGTTGGCACGAACATGAAGTTAAAAACAGATATGTTCATAAATTTTTATATATAAACAGTATATCAGGGTTGGGAACCAACAAGTCTTAAGGTGGTCATAGACGCACCAATAACATCAAGTTTCGTACAATAATCGGTGTGTCTATGGCAGGAGATGAGACGACCTTTGAAGGCACCCGAACATTGCCCACTGTTAGTGCTGAATCGTCAGATACAGATAGAATTTTATTGTTTCTACCTGTATATCTGACAATTAAGCTCTATAGGTGGCCATACATGGTAAAAGCTGCTGATATCACGGGCCTGCCTAACTCCCATCTCTCCCCTCTACAGTCTGTATTAAAGTCTGCTGCCAGAATTATCCTCCTCTCATCCAAAAGGGTACAGGCCCCTCCCCTGTTGAAGTCATTATCATGGCTTCCTATAAAACAAAGAATAACTTATCCTCGTAGCCTTCAAAGCCCTTCGTTCCTTTACATCTAACTACATCTCATCTCTTGTTTCTCTATATGTTCCTGGCTGAAACCTCCGCTCCTCTCAGACTAACCGCTTGGTTGTACCCCCCACTTCTACTGCTGTTTCCCATCTCAAACCCTTCTCTCTTGCAGCTCCTTATATTTGGAATGCCATTCCTGCATCTCTCCGGAGAGAATCCTCCCTCAATGTTTTTAAAACAAAACTCAGAGACTACCTCTGGGAGCACCTGGATAACACCTGAACTGGCACTTGTACGACAGTTTCACCCACTGTAAAAAGCACTTTATTACCCCTCCAAATTGTGTCCGTAAGTTACCCTCCCATTTAGACTGTAAGCCCCAAGGGGTAGGGTCCTCCATCATCTTGTCTCATCAACACTGTGTAATTATATTTTATATTTATGCAAACTGTATTTATAATAATGCACTTATTGTTACTTATTAATGCAGTGATCCCTTGTTTGTTACTAATTTATTGTTGCTGTACAGTTCTTTGCCCTCAAGGAGCGCTATACAAATAAAAATATACATACATACATATCAGTCCTTTAGACCAATTCGGCAGCTTATCTGCCCATGTATAGGGGCTTCGAGAGGTCTTCCCAATGGATATCTGGCCACAATATCGATCGGGAAGGTTTAATTTTTCCGCCCATTGCTCCTCATTGTAATCCGATCATTCAGCCCTAGGGCCGAATGTTCAGCCCTGCCGTTAGTTGGTGGAGAGGAAAGATCCTCTCATTTGGGGATGTTGCCAAACAAGTAGATCTTAAAGTGTATAGCCAACTTAACAGTTAGTACAATGTTAGACCAATGGTCGTAATTTTAAGGTATATTGCCACCTAGTCTAGTGGCTTTTTAAACATTGTCCTCCATGAATGGTAGGCTGCAAGGATTGGCTGAACTACTTGGGGGTTGGTGTGTGAATGTATCCTCCCATTAGATCTGCCAGGAGGACTGTAGGGATGTTGTGGTGTGCCACCAATATCAGTTGTGTGTCAAAATGTTATGCTTGGGTTTACAATCCCTTGTAGCTCTATCATGTTTCTTTAAACAGCCACTGGCAGTAATAGACGCTAATATACAACACCCAATGACCTGAATATTTATTTTGTAGGATGTGAAGCATCAGGCTTAGCTACTTGGAAATTACTATGTGTGAGCACAACTATAAACAGAAAAACAAACTAAACCTGACTCTCAGAGAGACCTGATCGTTCTGCTCTTTTTAGAAATGCAGCACAATTAAAGCCATTCAGTGTCCAACACGCTGAAGTAAGCAAATTCCCAGGAAGAGCTTCGTTCAACAAGCAGACTGAAGGAACTTACTTCTTATCTGCTTAGCTAGCATAAAACTCTAGCGAAATGAGCAAATCACATTATATGAGATTTAAATTCACAGTTCCTTTGCCAATGAATGAGCCAATACTATGATAAAGAGCTTTACTTTGTAATGTATGGGGCATACAGTAGAATAAGAAGTGTAATAATGGTTGGAATGGATTTACATAATGGACAGATCTGCAAAGATGGGAAGTTTAGAAGAAACAATGGTGTCTGACATCTCCATATAAAAGGGACAATGTGTTTAAATAGGGATGGCATATAAAGTGGCAGATTCATAAAACCTAAAATTAGAGTTCACTACAGTTCACCAGCCCTTCATTCACTTGTATGGAAATTTAGGGCTATTTTTTTTTATCAAAACTCTGCCCTGTTTTTACTCTTAAAAAAATCCCATAAAAATGAACAGAGAACTGCGAAATTTCCTTCTGGAAAAATGTGGAGTAGAGGGCTTTGTTTTCATTTCCGATAACGTAAATATCCACTGATTGCCATTGTGCACTCCATGGGTACCATAAAATTGAGGGCCTGGTCCAGCCAACAGGCACCGTTAAGACAGTGCTGAATTATATCAAAAGTTTGAGTAGTTATTGTTCTGTGTTTAAGCTCAGCACATAACTTACACATGTTCATGCAGTGCTCTTTGTTATGTAGTCCCTCATGGATACCTTGTTGAACAGAATGAACACTTTTACACCATCCCGGACAACAGTGTGGATCTTATGTTGTGGGCAAGGTTAACAGCCTGCAGACAACATGGAATCTATGTTTATGTGTTGTATAAAAGTCAAAGGGAAGATTAATGTTCCCAGAGAAGGTTTAAGAGATAAGAGAATGCATCAGATCCAGACAGAGTGGAACAAAGATCACAAAGGGACAGATTCCCCTAAGGGCGAAGTGGCTGTCGCTAGTGAAAATTTGCTAGAAATCACCAATTCACTAGCAGGCGCAGATGACAATTTGCTAGTGAAATAAACTGTTGCTAGCGTTTATTCACACTCTGTCGCCAGGCAACTTTTTGCTTCAGGCGAATGGTCGTTGATCCACAAATTCAGGAAAGTGCAGATTTCACCAGAGTTGACTTTGCCACTTCAGACCAGGCAAACTGCTAAAATTCTAGATCTTCCTCAATCTCCTGTCACTTACATCATATCCAGTCTGTTCGAAAATGCATTGAAGTTTAAAGTTAAAAACCCGCTGGTGACATTTCCTTTCTTTAAGCGGGATTACCTACAATAGTCCTGAATTTAACTTTTTTGGGTTAATATTTTTCCAGGCATTTGAGGATCATGGAACATTCATTTTACAGTGGGCTCGTGTGTAGGGCATTATATGAATTCTTCCTTGGACATTTGGTATAAAAAGCGGTAATTTTAAGCATTTGCACCAACAACAATAAAGATAATAAAATAAAGATGTCCATACAACTTTAATGTACCAGCCCTTCAATATTGACCTAAGTGTAAGATCACTAGCAAATTTTCACTAGTCACAAACGAACGCTAGAAAATGTTCGCTATGAAATGCTTACAGTGAAGAAGTATCGGTAGCGAAAAGTCAGCAGTGAATTAGCGTAGTGGTGACTAATTTTCGACTGGCAAAGTGTGTGAAACGGACGCTGGCGAAAATTCGCTCTTTAGTGAATCAGCTCAAAGTGTACAATAAGGACATTCAGTAATAGAACAATGCTCAATGGGGTCCGGTTGCAGGCAGATCAACCGCCCCCTCCCCGGACACATTTTTCAACATGCCTTCACCGGACCCCAATGGGGTGTGGCCTGGGTTTGAACGCATTCCCCCACACCCGGCGGTATTTCCACTATGCATTTGTATTTAAGTTTTATTGGTTAATTGGTTGCTACTTTATCCCAAGGATGGGCCATGTTTCTTGATATATAACCAGGAACCACCTTTTTAAATACAGCATTTTAACGAGTTAAGCAAACCTATACAAGACACCACTGTCTACATGGAAGAGTCATTTACAAGACAGGAGATAAAGTATTACAGCAATAATGTGCAGTTCTTGGAATGGCTGAAGCTCATATAAGTTTGTCTATTGCAGCCTTTACAGCACAGAAATAGTCCAACTGCTGGATCCCTCTGCTATAACTGCCCAAGAGCTTATTCATTATATTTAATAAGGACATGCTGAAGCTCATAATTGTTTAATGGGGAGGATTAAGTTAACAGGACACTCAAAGCAGAGGATAAACCAGGCTATGTTTGTTACACCTTTAATAAACTACTCAGGAAATGATGATAGTAATCTATCCCCTGTGGCCTTTGTTCTGTTAGCCCATGATTAGTTTACAATTACAAGCCAATAACAGTACTTCTCATCCTGCCAGGCCATACTAATGATGATACTTCAAACAGCACCCTGGGCCATTCCAAGGAAGAATTTGTGCATTGGCCTAAAGCAGGAGTAGTCGTCCTTTGTACGCTTAAAAGGGCATATAGCAAGAAATTGAACACCTGAATATGTCTCAAGGCTACTATGACAAAAATCATCAAAAAGAATAGGAAGACGAATTCCAGCAGGTTAACTGCAATACATTTCTAATGATGGTGGTGAAGCTATTCTGAAGAGTGGATGGTTAAAGACCTTAAACCAGAGGAGGAGAAGGGGTAAAGGGAAACAGTGTGGCAAATTTGGTACATAAACACTAAAGGTGGCGATACGTACATGGGGAGAGGCCAGCAAACAAGCAGATCTTGCCCCAATATGCCCACCCTAGTGCCCAAAGATCAAATCACAACATGGCAAATGCAGGCCACATCAATTAACCAAATCAGTCCTAGATTTGATAGGAGTTTTAAACCTGTCCGATCAACATCTGGATGATTTTCAGCCAGATATCGATTGGGGAAGCCCGTTGGAGGGCCCCATACACTGGGCAATAATGTGCAGACTTGGTCTTTCAGCAGATGTTTTTGGCCCATGTATCGCTACCTTTAGGAATATTGGGCAAATATAATCTACAGTATAAGTTAATAAAGGTAAATAAAAAGGAGGGTAGTGGTATAATTTTATATTTATGGAATATGGATGATATGGAATATAAATGATGATAAAATAGCAGAAATTAGTGATAAAGTTAAAGCCCTAAGGGTAAGGGTTTTTCATGCAATATATAACAAGCAAGTTAGTTGTAAAAGTTTAAACAGGCTCAGCTCATGTCCTATACAGAAAGCCCTATGGCCCATGATCGGATCAGCTCAATATCGTTGACTCAAAGTGGTCATTTGAGGGCAAGATCCTCTACGTCTCCTAACAATGGATCTACCCATGTATAGTCACCTTAAAGGAAAATTATACCCCCCAAACAATGTAGGTCTCTATAAACAGATATTGCCTAAAACAACTCATATGTAAAACCCTGTTTCATGTAAATAAACCATTTTCATAATAATACACTTTTTTAGTAGCATGTGCCATTGGGTCATCATAAATAGAAAATTGCCATTTTAAAATATAAGGACAGCCTCCTGGGATCCTAGGATCCAACGGTGCACACAAACATACCAAACAAACTATAAAGTTAGGTCACACGAGCCAATTAACAGACAGAGTTCTGTCTTTTGCTTCAACACTTCTTCCTGTTACAGTTAGAGTTGAAATATTTCTGGTCAGGTGATCTCTGAGGCAGCACACAGACCATCATGAAATGGTGGTTCAAGGCAAGAGATGTAAAAGGGCAATATTTAATTAAATATATATACCAGGTAGGTAAGATTCTTTAATATGTCACTTGATTTGATATAAACTATCTGTTGCTCAAAAATTCATTTTCGGGGTATAGTTTTCCTTTAAATCAGGGGTATTCTAATTACCCAGATATTGTCCAGAGACATGAAACTGCCATCAAAGCAATGCAAAAAGGCAGAGGCCCCAACCAGACTAAATGCTCTGGTGTATTAGTGATCACATTACAAATTTCCAACATAATGTAAAATAATTCAAGTACAGTTTGTTAAAAATACAGTCAATGACTTGATGTTTTTAAACTATGATATATTGTTTTCAGTATCTTCTCATTATTTTAATTTCCTGCAGGAGTCAGAATTTGATGGAGTTACATTTCTAAGACAAATGGAACACCCCACCCATAACGTATTAGACTTAACCATCAAACTCTGACTCAACTTCTGCAGAAAGATAGAATGACGAGAGACAGATTGCCGAGAGGGAAGTCGTCTTAATTATGTTAGAGATGGTACAGAGTTATAATTGAAAATATTTAGATTTAGTTTCTGATTTGCGAGTTGACGTTTACATTCATTTTTCAGTTGCACTATTTTTCTCCTTTAAGGACAGAAACAGGATGAAGAAGGCGATACTTGAAAAAACATAGAACTGATTGCTACAAAAGTTATGACCAATATTACAAGTATTTTGGAATACCAACTGTAAAAAGTTGAAGGATAACGAACGGTCTTTGAATCATAATGAAAATATTTTAGTTACAGGGACCATGGAAAGGCAAAGCATTTATGCACTACCCACGTCTTATGATTGTAACATAGTAACATAGTAAGTTAGGCTGAAAAAAGACAAACATCCATCAAGTTCAACCTTTTAACTTTTTTTTAACCTGCCTAACTGCTAGTTGATCCAGAGAAAGGCTAAACCCCATCTGAAGCTTCTCCAATTTGCCTCAGAGGGGGAAAACATTCCTTCCTGACTCCAAAATGGCAATGGGACTAGTCCCTGGATCAACTTGTATAATGAGCTATCTTCCATAACCCTGTATTCCCTCACTTGCTAAACACCATCCAACCCCTTCTTAAAGCTATCTAATGTATCAGCCTGTACAACAGTTTCAGGGAGAGAATTCCACATCTTCACAGCTCTCACTGTAAAAAACCCTTCCGAATATTTAGGTGGAACCTCTTTTCTTCTAATCGGAATGGGTGACCTTGTGTCAGCTGGAAAGACCTACTGGTGAATAAAGCATTAAAGAGATTAACACTGCTGCTAAGCTTATACACCTCAGCAACCGCTCCTCCTCTGCCATACCATTCTGCCAATCCCTGCACTGGCTTCCACTCCCCTTCAGAATTAAATTCAAATTACTGACTAATTTATTACCTTTATCATCAGTTTACAGTACAGCCTTAGTGTCTAGAACAAAGGACTTTATGTGTCTTGAGAGACCAACTAAACTCATAAAAGTAATAGAAGATCTCCTTTATGAAGATAAGTTAGGCAAGGTGGGACTGTTTACACTGGATAAAAAGTGCTTAAGGGGGCATATGATCCCTGAATAAAAAAACTGATATATTTCTTTTATTTGCCAATAAAACTTGCAAGGACACAAGGGCACGTTATATTAGATTTACAATAGACATAAAGTAGGTCTGATTCTAAGGTACCACATTGACAATGAGAATTGCACAGCTCTGTAATTCTCCCAGCAATACAGGTACAGGTAGACTGTGAGGAGCCAGTTATTTGTGTGTAATATAAAACTTACAATTACAGATCTATATAACATTATCAACAGATAACCTGTCCTTGCCATGTTATACCAAACATAGGTTACCCAGATGCCAGGCACCGCAGCTGCATTTAGCATGTAAAGAGGAAGAGGGTAAGCAGCTTCTTTTTAGCCCAGTCCTCCTTTAGTGCCTTTAGCCAATCCTCAGGGGCGGGCCGCCAATCAGGCGAGTTGAGGCACTTGCCTCAGGCGGCAGCGCCCCCCTGGTTTCCAGGGGCGTCAAAAATCCCACTCCTGGTAACTAAGAGCTGAATTTCCGTTTTTTCAACAGTTGCGCACTCTGCACTAGTGCCGTGGGGAAGGGTGGGGGCACAAATTGAAGGCCGCCTCAGGAAGCAAAATGGGTTGTATCACCCCTGCCAATCCTTCACCCTCAACATAGTCAGTCCCAAGTTCCCTCCACTCCCAGCACCTCCCCACAGTCCAGGGCAACCTGCGTTAGACACTTCGATACCATACTAAGATAGTCACCTTTTTTTCTTTGAGAAAATGGGCAGGGGGCGGGCTGGTGACATCGGGGGGTTTACTAGTGATGTCAGGTCGTGGAGGAAGGGACATCAGGGGCGGAATGATGACATTTCAGTCAACGTCATCGGATTGGCTAATATGGAAATCCGGACAGGAACTTTTCACCCCAGCAGCCCTGACAGGTGTATTGTCGAGTCTGCACCCATCCCTTCCGCCCAACACCAAACCCTATATAAACACACGACACCACTGGTTTGGAGAGAGATGGCTGCAGTTGTTTATTCTTTTCATCCAATAATATTTAACAAGTATACATATATATATAACCTTATCAACTGTTTGCATAACAAACTTTAAGTATAAGAAAACGGGGGTGACTGTGCCCCAACTGCCTGGGTTGATTCCTGTAACATTCCCATCCCTAAACCGGGCTGTATATCTCCCATGAGGACCCAGGCCTACCAGGCTACTTCCCTTTTAACTTGCCCTGGGGCTCCTTGCCAAGGTACCCTCCGCCAACTGCGACAAAAAACTCCTATCATAGGGAGGGGGGGTGGTATGCTGCGTCCTGCTGTCTTCACGTCCCGGCGCCGAATGAGGTAAAACCGCGCGGCTTTCCCTTTTTGCGCCTCCCCGGGACGCCAGCCAATCAGGATTCAGAAGGGCGGGGATAAGTTCACTCCAATCCCCGTCAAGCCCTGCTTCCCTATTCGGGTCATTGGGACCCATTCCAAAAACTTGGCAATGCCCTATGCAATTCAGACACATCTGATTTTTTAGAATCACTTTTTAGTAAGCAAAATAGAAAAATACCACAATTCACACTCGTGGTACAATTACCAGTCTGACTTTGAAAGCAAAATGCATAAAGCTTAAGACAGAATTTTTGCCTTCCTTATAGGGGCAGACTTCATAACACAATGTGGCAGATTTATCCAAATTCAAGTTTCAGTTTTTTCCAAAATTCCTGAAAAATGCAGCAAAAAAGCTGAAGCTAAAATACTCAAGAATATTCTTCAGAACCAGGATTATTTATTACAGAAGAAAACACACAAAAAGTATTCAGAAATAAACTCGGCAAGTAAAAGCGGGCGAGGTTCAATAGAAGGAATTGTGTCTGTCGACTTTATAGACCATTTGCTAGAGTTTTTGCTGTGTTTTTCTACTGTGAATGTTTTTTTGAGTGCGTTTATTATGTAAAAATATTCATTGCAGGAAAATGTACGAATACGTTGAATATTTTTACATTAAATATTAACTAAACCTGCACAATATTATTTTTTATTTAGACATTTGGGACTTGGCAGTTTAAACTCTGACTGCGGATCCTGTGCCAAGAAGCCACCTGGTATTGTTAATTTGTACATATTTTTTTATAATTTATAATCAAACATTGCTCTATTAATTTGCAGTGTCTTCTCTGCCAATTTCCCTGTAGGTTTGAAATGAAAAAAAACAAAAACAAAACTTGGTTATTTCATGCTCTGCCTTGAACAAAATATGCAGTCAACCAGCTTGACATCAGCGGTTCATATTTAGAAATGAATTTATCATCTATGAGCCCCAGGTCATAACCGCATGCATCATATCATGTATCAGCATTCACATGTACATTATGTATGAGGTGACAAGATCAATATTTGAATAGCAGAGCATTGACCGTGCAGAGCTGCACTGGAGTTTTTATAAATAGAATGACATGCATAGAGAGACTATAATTAGCTAGCACTAATGGCAGCGTATGTAGGAAACATAAATACATCAATAAAGCTTCAAGTAACACATTCTAAATACAGTGGATTCATAAGATTAGAACACAAATAGGGTCTCGCGGCCGCTAAAATGTAAAGTCGCCTGCGCCTATTCACTCACAAGGTAAATTTCATCCACTTAGGAAAACATTGCATTGCGTGTGAATAGGCGCATGCGACTTTACATTAGCGGGTCCGAGACACGGGTCAGCAATTCAGGGAGTTTAGTCGCCCCAAAGAAGTGGCGATTAGTCACCAGGCGACAAATCTCCCTGAATCTTAACATGTGGACTAGCCCTAAGGGTGAAGACACGTACAGCTACTAGTAGCAGCTACATTTTCTGGTTACAAAATTCCCTGCCAAAGACAATACTGAGAATTGCCTCTGCTAAAACACATGTAAAGCTGGCCAGAGACGCAACGATCCTATTTGCAATGCGAAAAGTTAAGCCTTTAAATGAACAAATTTTGCTTTGCGCGATTGCAATATACCCTTTTGCAAACCCGTTTGCGAATTTTATACTTTGTGCTAACGCGCTGTCAATGTAATAAAACTTGTTACTGAAAGTCGCAATGTTTGCTCCAAAAAAAATTACGACACCTTCAAGCACTTCTTAAGAGTGCGCAATTATAATCCGCAATGCGCAATAAAGATTCGCAATGCAATAACCGTTTAAGGAACAATATTACACTGCGAGATGTGGATTTTAACTCTTATTGGTGGGCAATGTTTTTCTCTTTGCAACTTTAATTACATTCCCCCCATAATTTTAAATACACATAAGTTTAAATAGGATGGCACAGAATGACAAAAGCAGAAGTGAAGAAGAAATAATATACAGGTATGGGTTATCTTAAAACCCGTTATGCAGAAAGTTCCAAATTATAGGAAGGGAATCTCCCCAAGACTCTATTTTATCCAAATAATCTAATGCAGGTATGGGACCTGTTCTCCAAAATGCTCGGGACCTGGGGTTTTCCGGATAAGGGGTCTTTCTGTAATTTGGGTCTTCGTGCCTTTAGTCTACTAGAAAATCCTGTAAACATTAAATGAACCCAATAGGCTGGTTTTGCTTCCAATAAGGATTCATTATATCTTAGTTGGGATCAAGTACAAGGCACTGTTTTATTATTACAGAGAAAAAATACATACAAACATACATACAAAATTACAGGGAAATTATTTTAAAAAATTTGGATTATTTGGATAAAATGGAGAATGGGAGAAGGCCATTCCATAATTTGGAGCTTTCTGGATATCATCATCATCATCATCATCATTTATTTGTATAGCGCCGACAAGATACGCAGTGCTTTGGATATTGGGTTTCCGGGTAAGGGATCCCATACCTGTAATTCAATTTCATTTTTCTCTGTAATAATAAAACAGTAGCTTGTACTTGATCCAAACTAAGATATAATTAATCCTTATTGGAAGCAAAACCAGCCTATTGCATTTTTGTAAGGGGCTATTTAATAAAACAGGTTTTAATTTAACCCAAATCCCATTTATTTACCAATAATACTTCTCGAAAAAATCAGCACAACAAAATTGAGTGTCAATCATGTGACTTTTTAGAATTGATGCTCCAAAACTCGACTTTTTCTTGTTGTTTGTGGAAAACACCAATTTACCGGATTATCGAGCAAAAACCAGTGCAAACAGCCCTGAAAATATAGAGAATCCCGAAGGTAATTATTTAATAAATAATTATTAAAGGGACCATTTGTGGTGTTTATACAAATGGCCTGCAGGTGTCACTGTGCATACACAGGACTTTCTGTACAGCTTGAAAGTGAAAGTAAGAGTTACTGCTGTTATGTAATGGCTGCATGAACCTGCTAATAAAGCATTGATATACTCTCCTCATCCTCGGCTACCAAACACAACACCATTGACTTCTACATGATTTTGACAGGTTTTAGCTGAAGTATTTCCAGATTGGAATTTTTAGCAGCTTCAGAGCAAAACAAATCTCAAAATATTCGTTTTTATTTCCTCTAAATTTTGAGTTTTTCCCCTTTATAAACTCAACCAGAAAATTTTAATAATTAGGCACCTTAATCTTTAAAAGATTTTCTAGTAGAATTAAGGTATGAAGATCCAAATAATGGAATGATGCTATCTGGAAAACCACAGGCCCTGAGCATTCTGCATAACAGATACCATACTTGTATCCTGTACTTTTAAATATAAGAATATTAGTAATTACCGTTTAAAAAACCACACTGGCTTCACCCTAATGGTTTTTATGTGATTGCTGATTTCTAACATTCTTATTTTTAAGATAAATTTCACCTTTTAGTATTTTAGTATTCGCCTTTTCCTTTGGGAAACACTTTAAATATGATGTAGTATACCTGAAAGGAGGAAGCGATTGTCTAATGTATATAATATGTTAAATGCCCAAAGAGGTAATCCGTATGAAAAATGTTATAATAAATGGGCCCAAGATATCCCTAACTTGGAGTTGGATGATTGGGATGATATCACAGCGACCTTTGACTCCACGGTAATTAGTGGTGGGGATAAGCTCATACAGTATAAAATGATCCATAGATTGTATTATACCCCGGTACTGTTGTTTCACATGAGACTGATCCCAGATAATCTGTGTTACAAGTGTGGTCTGGAGCCAGGTACCTTCATGCATGCTTTTTGGTCCTGTACGGTTATCAATACTTATTGGAAGAACCTGGCCACATACTTACAAGCCTACCTGGATTTTCCTCCTGTTCTGGTGCCGGAAACTTATCTGCTAGGTCATTTAGACCATATAATACCGCAACAAGCTACACGACAATTGTTTCGTTTACTACTTTTTTATGCACGGAAAGTCATTGCACTAAAGTGGAAGCTCCGAGACCCCCCTACGGTACCGCTGTGGAAAAAATTGGTTAATGAGGCTCTTCCTATGTACAGGCTGACCTACCTGAGTAGGGGTTGCCCAGAGAAATTTGCTAAAATTTGGGACCCTTGGACCTCATGTCAAGACACCAACACAGACATGGACTAACTCTTTAAGCATAAGATATCTCCTGGTCTGCCCAGCGGGTGGCCCAACCACCAAATTCCCCCTCCCCCCCCCCTTTATTCTTTATTTTATTTTATTTTATTGTCCTCTTTAACATGTATAATTGTGTTTTTGTTAAATGCAAAATAAAAGCTTTAAAAAAAAAAATATGATGTAGTAGGTTCTTTTATATTATTTGGGTTTTGGTTTATGTAATTATTTTTGCTCTGCAGTTTGGTAGGGTCCTCAAAGCAGCCAGACTGGTAGGCTGGAAGATGATTAGGAGAGGTTCTGAATATAAAGCTAAGCAGAACAAATGAATAAATGCCAGTGCTTACACTATGCACAACACAAGTCGTAGTTATTAAAGAACAAGTAAACGTTTTTTTTTTCTATCTCTAAATTTGCTCTAAACAGCCCCCCAGATTAATGTACCTTAGTCCCTGCTGCAAGTCTGCTCTGGTTTCTGTGTTATCAGCAGCTTGTTTCACCTTCTTCCTGGTGCAGAGTGAAGCCCTGCCCCTTAGCTTACTGAGCTGACCTTATCTCTTGGACTAGTCCTGGAGATCATTTGCATACTATGACATAGCAGAGACCAGTGTGTTTAGCACCTTTTGCTTGGGGAAACTAGCTTACTAATGCACATACTGGCTCCCTCTTCCTCTCTATTGTGGAACAGCAACAAATGGACAGCTCAGTAAACTAAGGGGCGGGGCTTCACTCTGCACCAGGAAGAAGGGGAAACAAGCTGCTGATAACACAGAAACCAGAGCAGACTTGCAGCAGGGACTAGGGTACATTAATCTGGGGGGCTGTTTAGAGCAAATTTACAGAAAGAAAAACATTTACTTTTCCTTTAAGTAGTGATGAACAAATTTATTCACCAGGCATGGATTTGCTGCAAATTCTGCTCTTTGCCACCTGCAAATTTTTTAGCGAAACTGTGGCAAAAAAATCGCCATGGAAAATTTTGCTGCATCAAAAAAAGTCGCAGAGACAGAATTCTAGCACAGACAAAAAAAGTCGCCATAAGAAAAACCGCTCATTGCATTTGGAATGAGAACTTTTTTTGCCATTTTGCCAAGATGTTTGCAAATGTTTTGGCGAAGCAAAACGGGACAGATTCTCTCATCTCTGTTGTTAAGAAAGTCTGAAGCTTCTTGCTCCTGTAAAATGCATTTGATTTGTGGCTTTACCTTTGACTCCACGTGTGTAATTATCTGATAGAATGAATGATAGAGGATTGATTTATGTTGGGAAAATATTCAAAAGACAAGATAGACTCTCCCAACATAAATTATCTTTCAGAAGGAGCATACTGAACTTCCACTGCACATCATTTTGCTGAGTTTAGACATGACATTAGCCAGCAATGTCCGTGACTATGATTTATTTTTACATTTGTCAGCTTAATTTGTACTTTAGTATTTTTTTTTCAGTTTTGCTTTTTTTCAATGTTTTCCTTTTCAGCTTTCATGATATTTACTATTTTTTTTTTAATATCTTTTTTAATGGTAACTCCATCCATCTCAATCTGAGAAGCAGTCACTTCCATAAAGTGGCCACTAATACCCATTAGGCTATGGGCAAACAGGCCGTTGGATGTGGCTGTTGTCAGTCTGTGTATTTTTGCAGGCTCAGAGAAGCAGATCTGCTCAGTGTCTCTGCTTCATTAATTTGAATCAGATTAGCCTAAATACTGAGCTCAGCTCCGCTATGTGTGAGCTCACGCAGACTGGTCAGATTCAAATCAATAAACGAATACTGGCATCCCGTGGCGGATTTCGGCTTGCAAGGGCCCTGTTAGAATTGTCATAGTGCGTTTTCCATTAGTTTCAGTGGTAGTGCAGTTTATGCGTATTTGCGCCCAGGGTTTTCAGGGCCCCCTCCGACCCCCTTGCAGCTTGTGCGCCTACTGGAAAGGGGCCACACGCCTACACGATTGGCACTGTGCACATGTGCATGTGGCACTGAGTGCGGAGCCTAAGGAAGAGTTTTATTTTTACGATTAAATAGAAAGAGGGGTCCGGCGGGGGCCCATTACGGGTCGAGTCCAACACTGTTTATTCCCAACTGAGCTTTTTTTTTTTTTTAACGCAGCATAAAAACGCCACGTCTGGCTTTGCCCTAAAGGCTCTAGTCAGAGAAATAGTAAGCCGAAACGCTCAGTCAAATAAAGGGGTTGATCAAACACTTTTTTCAGTTCCGTTGGTTTCAGATAGTTCACTGGAAATAAAGAACTGAAAAAAAGTGTTTGGAAGGAACCTCTTCTAAAACCAATTTCTTCTAGTATTAATCATTTGGGAGGTAAAGCCCTGGTTGGCAAATTAACTCAGTCTCCTAACACTACTGTTTCCCAAAGTACTAGAGAATAAGAGGGCTATCCGTATATCATGCAGGATTGGTGAAGGAGGAAAAGGAGAAGTGAAGGTCATCTCTGAATTGCCCCCAAGAACACCCCTAGTACGCAGCATGCAGGGGTTCCTCATAACCTCTAAATAAGTGACTTTTTGTCATTTTATGTGAGCTATTTATTTATTTAATATATTATTTATTATTCAACAAATATTCTCATTGCAAAGGATGTGTGTCCATATTAAGTTCTAACAAGCTTGTATTTGCACAAGAGGTTTACTCTTATTTGCTTGGGGACACACTGCAGCTAATATAGGAAATGTTGGCCTTGCAATTAAAGAAAACATGTTCTTACAAGTATCTGTTAGCCTAACATTGCTGCACATCTAACAAATATAAAGGTATAGTTTATATTGAGTTATTAATTACATATTAACATGATCAATTCATATCCAGGCACTTTCTTCTTATTTGCTGGATGTTATGTTAATATCAATGGTGCTCGAGGGAGAAAAGAACTATGCTATCATTCTTAAAATGTATGGATCAATCTTTTATCTTATCCCTTCCACATGAAGTCTCCTAAATCTCCCTCCTCCTGCTAAACTGAGACCTAAGGGCACCTAATCTTCTTTTCGGCATCTGTTAGAGCAATGATGTGCACTTGCGGGATGAAATGTATAATCTCCTCTCTGCAAACCCATTCAGTGGTTCAAAACATCCACCTCACTCTCTCCTCATCTTGGTTTTTTAGTCCATGTTGGAACAGAATAGTTAAATCTTCAGAAAGATAAACACATCTTTTCTGTCAATGAGAAACATTGGCTCCCAACATATTTTACAGACATGGCTAATTAAAAGTAACAGTCACTACCTGGAACACGGGGAGTTAAATAGTCCCCTAACAGTAGCCAGAATGAACAGGTGGCAGACATTAGTCAAAGGCCAAATTGGCAGGTTCTGAAGTGTCCCCATGATAGATGATTCACACCCTTCTTCCTAGCTATCATTCCAGATCACAAGAAAAAAAAAAGAAGCTGCAGCATCTCTGAGTAAACCTAAGCCTTATGCAAACATTAGCCCCCACCTTGTACGTCTTTCTTAAACAAGGGTTATTTTACTTGTTTGTAATTGTAGGTATATGTAGAGCATGTTCAGTATCTGCACAGCTGGGTATAAGTATAGCACAATTCTCTTACTAGCTACAAGCCTCTCAGCTCTTACTTTGCCTTTCTCTTCCCCACTTATCCATTCCCTCTACCTCCTTTCCCTGTGGTTGGAATTTTTTTTCAGCACCGTCTGTGTAGCCTTCCGTTTTCTGTAATTAATATTCCGTTTTTCAGCCTCCCTGTGGATCTGTAGTGTTCAGTCTATGTGCCGCTCTCCAGGCCTCCCTGTGGCTTTGTAATAGTGCCTCGTTCTTGGTTTCTCAGCCTTCCCATTACTACTAAAACACATTCGCTCACTGTATATCCATTACAAGGAAAGACCGCATTTCTGATATTGACTCTGTGAAGTTTTTATTCTGAGTTTTGCTTTTATCCAACTTTTAACCAACTTTTTGCACCAACAAACTGTATTTTTTTTCGCCTGTTTTATTTGGCTATTTTATTGAAAAAAATGTGTGAGCACTGATCATTACCATAACTATTCCTAATCATTACCATAACTATTCCAGAAATAAATAATTTGTTACATCTTAAATTCCCTGTTTATAATATCACATGTTTACCCAAAACCCACTGTTTTGGACTGTGGTGCATGCCTTTTGAGGAACTACAGCACCAGTCAAGGAGAGAGCAATGCAGTATACGGTGATTATTTATACAGGTATAGTATCTGTCATCCTGAGGGGTTGTTCACCTTCTATGTCCAAATTTTATGAAACCACTAAAAATGTACTCACTGTGTTAGACAATCCATTTTCCATCAAATGAAGTAAATAGGTAATTGTAAAAGCTAGTTTATATACCTTTTAAACCTGTTCTTCTCCAGTCTCTCTGATCAGTTTTCTAAAGAATGGGAGTGGCCTGTTTTATACCTGCACTTCCTATATGCTTACATCATCACTCCCAGGCTTTGCCCTTATTGATGATTTCTCCTAAACTACAGTTGGGGAATGTCTCCCTTGCATTGGCTGCTAGCTTGTGTGCATTACTTGAGTCTCACATAGGTATAAAGACCCAGCATATCCCAAATCTAACACATTTTACTATGCAAATCAGCATATACATTAAGCACATCTTTCTGTGTATTTGGCCCCATGTCCCCAAACATAAACACCCCAGCCTTGTGACAAACAAGCACACAGTCATGCACATAGGGTGCACACCTGCTATTTTACCCACCAGTCAGTAAAATTATGCACTTTGCAAATGTTATAAAAAGGGCAGAAATATAAACACAGGATGGGCAGAATTTTACCAACTTTGCAATTTCAGCCATTTGGTTGCTAGGGTCCAAATTACCCTAGCAACCATGCACTGTTTTGAATAAGAGACTGTAATATGAATAGAAGAGCGCTTGAATAGAAAGATAATACGGTGGCAATAACAATAAATGTGTAGCCTTACACAGCATCTGTTTTTTTAGATGGAAAGCTGGAAAGAGTCAGAAGAAGAAGGCATATAAGTAAAATACTATTAAAAAAAATGCAGACCAATTGAAAAGTTGCTTTGAATTAGCCATTTTATAAACAAGTCGGCTTAAAAGTGAACCACCCCTTTGAAACTTTCCTTTAAAGGGGTAGTTAACATTAACTCTTTCACTGCCAGTTAATTTGGTACTTAAGCTCTCGGTGCGAGGAAGCCAGCGCAGGCAGGGGGGATTTTTTTTTTAACTACTAGAACACCAAACCAGAATGCGGGCTCTATCAGCCCGCACATTCGGTTTGGGGAATTTTTTTAGCCCCATAGTTGCCCTTTAAGTTCCCGCCGTATGCAAATTAGGCATCGCTAGTTTAACTGTGCTTTGCCTGGCGAACTAACGGTAGTGCTACTTCGCTAACGTTCGCCGCCCTGAGCGTAAATTTGCATCTTAGTGAATTTGTGTAGTGCTGGTGAAAATTCACCTGGCGAAGTGCGGTGAACGTTAGCGAAGCCAACACTAGCGAATTTTCACATCTTAGTGAATTTGCCCCCAGGAGTCTACCAGGATGCCCAATATGCATAGATATACAAAAGTATGTGGTTATGTATGGACCCCAAATGAAACTAGTGCATATACCAAAGTACCAAGCCTCAATGCTAAACACATAAGGAACACTAAAGGGATACAATTGTGTAATTAGGGGTCAAAATAGTCATCCCATAGTCACACTGCCATTGTATGTAATGGGTAAAGTACATGTGTGCGCATTTTATCCTGTCAGAGGGGAATCAAAACAGCAAGTGGATCAGATGCATGTGGATGTATCCGGAAACCCCCAGGTCTCAAGCATTCTGGATAATAGGTCCCATACCTGTACTAATAAAACAGTAGCTTGTACTTGGGTTTATTTAATGTTTACTTAATTTTCTAGAAGACTTAAGGTATAAAGATCCAAATTCTGGAAAGATCCACTATCTGGAAAACCATGGGTCCTGAACACTCTGGATAAAAGGTCCCATACCTTTACCACAACAAATCTCCGGGTGAACTGCTCTGCGCATACATACCAGCATGGACGCTGCATTATGGGACACTGCATTGGTTGATTGGGGGGGGGCTCTGGACAGCAGTCCCTGTGGGCCCCGGGCCCCCCAGTCCGACCCTAAGTTGGTGTGTAAAATAAATCCTGTTACTTCAGCAAACACTGCTAAAATGTAATGTAAGTGACACAGGTAGAGTTGTAGTTGTTTGGAAAGGGACAGTGCAAAGTCAATTCCGTATAGTATACAGACAAAATAAGAAGACTGTGCTAAGGTGATGTGCTTGTATTGCTCATTTATTTGTACAGCTTGTTGTGCAGAACTTTTACCATTTAAGTTTTAAAGTATCATTTGAAAGACACACTCCAGAACCAACATGAACTCACCCTCTAACTACACACACACACACACACACACACACACACACACACACGCGCTCAACACACGCTCAACCCCACACAAGTCTGTACAGCCACACCCTCCTCTTCGGTTCACCTCCTTCAAGTCAGCCCTTTCACATAACACACATATGTGTACATACATGCTGCCACACCAAATCCTATCAGAGGAGTTCTCCTCTCCTCACTGGCCCAGCCCCGCCCTACAGTGCAGTGTGTATGCAAATTAACCACACTGACTAGGGATCAGAAGCTGACTGACAGGAGAAAAAGCCAATCAGAGCTAAGCTTCAGAAACGGCTGCATTTGTGCACTTCCTGCTGCTGCCAGGAGTGTGTATGATGTAAAATAAGGAAGTACAGGAAGTCACTGTAGCGTTTTTTGGGGGTCTGCGACCTCCCCCCACTGGGGGCCCATGATGAAGGGACCCCATCTGCAAAAGGATCCATCTGTGGTGAATATCTGATCAACTGCACATTTTTGGTTACACATTTATATGGCAAAGCTTGTTATTTCTACATGAACTAGGGTTGCCACCTTTCCCTGTGGCTCAAGCCGGACAGGGGGGCGGGTCCGTGATGTCAGTGGGCGGGCCCGTGACGTCGGTGGGCGGACACGTGACGTCACGGTTGGCCGATCGCGGCGTCAATCAAGCTAATCCCGCCTGGTTTTCCTTATTTGGAAAATACCGGGCTGTCCGGGTCAAAACCGGACAGGTGGCAACCCTAACATGAACTGTTACATTTTTGAATGTTCTATGAAGGTGAACAACCCCTTTAAGATCTGAAATTTTCCAGATAAGGTTATTTGGATCTCCATGCCTTAATTCTGCTAAGGAATCCTTCAAATTATTTAAATATTAAGCAAATCAGAAAGGGTTGTTTTGCCTCTGATATGGATCAATTACACCTTAGTTGGGATAGTACAAGGTACTGGTTTATTATTACAACAACAACGTAATTTGGGTCATTTCTTGATAACGGTTTTCAGGATCCCATACTTATTTTTCTTTGTCCACATGTATTTTCAGGGTTGCTGTGGTCTCCACATAGATTGGAGGTACTCCCATCTTGTAGGGTGATCTCTCAAATGAAAAAAGATGGATCATTACCTAAGGCTACAGGGAAATTAGAAAAAAACACTATGGTGTAGTAAATTAACTGTATTTTAAAATGCCCAGGGGAAGCTTTGTCAAAGGTCCAATTTCGAGGGTTAAAAACCTCGAATTCGAGTCTCAAATTTTTCCTGAAGTAAAATCCGACGAAATCAAATTCATATATTGAACGAGTGAATAACAATCATCTGATTTAAAAAAAAAATCATACTAAACATACGATTTCACAAAAAACTCATCCAATTTCGTACGATTTTTTTCAAGAAATCGAATGATTTCTATTCGATAATAAAAAACTTAGAAAAACTTAGAAAAAGCCTATGGGTGCTTCCCATAGGCAAATATAGAAACCTGGTAGGTTTAATCTGGCAAAGTAGGCAATTGAATACAATTTTAAAGGGCTAGTACTTCAACCATCGATTTTCTTATTCGAATCAAATCATTCAATTTGATCGAATTTAGCCAATTCGATGGTCGAAGTAGGCCCAACAAAAATTTCTAAAAATCTAATTTTTTTGCATTCGAATCCTTCACTCGAGCTTAGTAAATCTTTCCCCCAGTGTGTAATCATGTTTATGGTCATGCAATTTCTTAGGAATACTCCTTTGGTTCTTTCTCCTTAATTATATCATCCCAAGCGTGCTCCAAACAACTTCAGGGCTGTGGCAGAATTGCCTACTTACTAGACCAAGTCTTGGAATATCACATATTAATGTGCTCTTCCTCCGATCGTGCCTTTAGCTCCACAAGGGAAAAACATACATAAAAAGTTGCACTCACATTTAAAAAGAAGTTCAATTGTGTAAAGGTATTGGCCCTGGAGTGGGAGGATTAGTACTCTTTTGCCAGCAAAGTTCTTTCTCCCCTTTTTTCTTCTCCTTGTGGCCTGTGTTGCTACCTGCGATACTCTTACTTCCGCCCGACGCGTTTCGCTGACGTCATCAGCTTCATCAGAGTCTCTTGTTTTGTGACATCTTGTAGGGTGAGCTACACTTTGTGAGTGATACTTCCACTCTAAAAAATGTGAAGGTGTAGTTTTAAGAGTTATTATTTATTTATATAGTGCCAACATATTTCTAATTTCTGTACAATAGAAGACTTCCTATATCAAGCATAGAAACTACATATAAATATGAAACAATACAGGAGGTAAAGTGGGCTCTGCTTGTAACAGCTTACAATCTAAAAAATGCGAAGGGGGTATCTGAGACACGGGGAAGCACATAGAAGTTTTAAGACCCGCCGACCTTAAAATACCTTATAGCGAAGATGATTAAACAGTGTTTATAGGCTATATTGGAGTTTGTTGTACCATAGTCAATAATAGTCAAATGTTTTTCTTTTATCTCTTACGGTAGTATATGACTTTGTTCACTTTGTTCTCATACTTGTAAAGGCTTAAAAAGGATTAACTTTAGACAACTAATGCTTTTTTGATCCCAACCCACCCTCTCCCAATGTGTATCCAATCCACTTCTCCTTATATACCTGTGCCACACCATCTTTGATGTTACTGGAGGGGCGCATTGGGGAAGGAGTGAGTATATAAATGAGAGATTTCACCATCAGGGATGGCCATTAGCAAAGTCATGCCTGTGCCTGCCCACAACCACTTATAAAAAGAAGTGATTGGCTGGCAGAACCCAATTGTCTGTACATCACTATAACCAACCTCTTCTTCCTTTGTTTCTAGCAAGACAGGAATAGGCTTCGGTTACAAATAAAGCCACATAGTTTCAATTGGTTCCAGGCTACAATTTTTTTCCCATCAACTCATCACTAATGTACTAGCCTGGAACAATTTTTTATTCAAATTCTATTAATTCCCTCCAGTTTTCCCACCCTCCCAAAACTGTGGTCCTACCACACTAAAAGGAACTGTAACACCAAAAGATGTAAGTATTTTAAAGTAATGAAAATATAATGTAGTGGTGTCCTGCTAAAACTGATCTCTTTGCTTCAGAAACACTACTAAAGTTTGTATAAACAAGCGGAAATTGAAAAAAGGTTATATGGCACTAGTTAAATAGTGGATAACAGAGAACACCATTATGTTCTACAGAGCTTATCTGCTGTGTAACCTGAGCCTTTTCTCCTTTGAATGGTTGCCCCCATTGCTGCAATGCAGATTTTTTATATAAACAATAGTAGTGTTTCTGAAGCAAACAAAACCAGTGTAATATTTTTATTAATTTAAAATATATATATTTTTTGATGTTACTGTTCCTTTACTTGTAAATGCGGTGAAAGCTTTTAATCTCTAAATCAGTCACTGTCTTTATCTTTTCCCTCAAAAAAATTCTATCTGACACTGACTTTCTGTCCTCTCTCTCTTTCTGCCAGTCTCTCCTATTTCTCACCAGCTGCAAGCTGCTGCTGGTCAACTATGTTCCTTTCAGGGGAAACTGTAAGTGGAAAGCTGGCACCCACACACTGCTCACCATATGCAGCTTGCCAAATAAATACGCTATATGCATACAATTTATATGTAAACATTAATGTACAACATACGCATCTGGAACCAAAGCCATTAAAACAGAAAGTCCAAGGAAGGGTTATTTGAACAGTAATTTGCAATGCCAATGTTCTTCATATTAACACTACAGAAACATTCTTTCTGTTGCCTTATAAGTCTGGCACAGATGTTTGTCCTGCAGCATGATTCCAATGAAGGCACAATTTAGTTATTATAATAGCATGCAATATTAACAAACAACATTGTGGCAAACAAACAAACCTATAAGCAGTAACATTAAATAATAGTAGGCAGTGACTTTGTAGGTTTTGCTCCCATATTAAAAAGGTCACAGTTTTTTAGACATTAAACATAGGGAAACTTCCCAAGGGCCCTGTGCATAATGGGGTCCCAGTGAACAATGATTGTAAGTGGGAAGAATGAGAGAATGAAAGCTCTTCAGCTGAAAGAAATTTTAACCTAACGGGCAGGACCTACCAATGTGTCACCATGTTGTTTACAATGGGTCCCCACAAATCACTTTACAGACATAGGGTATCATTCAATATCAAACAGGAATTGTAAGGGGATACTTCAGGATAAAAATTATTTCTCACAGCTCAAAGCTGGAGAAAACTCTCTGTAGAAAAAAAAGAAGAATAGGAGAAAATGGAGAAAATGCTTTGATATATTTTGGAGATTTCGATTTTGCAGAAAGTTTTCAGGATCAGCTTTTATAATTGTAAAAGAATATAACAGCAAACAAGACAATTAGATACATCTGACCAGGCCCGGACTGGCCATTTGTGGGTTAGGGCAAATGCCAGATGGGCTGCTATAAGGTCCCATAGAAAGTCAGTGTTTAGTGGGCTGGTGGGGGCTGTTTGGGCCTCTATGTGGGCCGATGGGCCTCTTGTGTACCTGAAATGCCAGGGCCTATTTTAATTCTCAGTCCAGTCCTGCATCTGACCTGGGTCCTGGGTAGGTTATACAATTATATATAGCACATGAGTGTTATAGTGCACCCCATGTCAGTCAAATATGATGCTACCATGAAAACCAAATGCGAATGTAACACTGATCCAACTTTAAAAATGGTGAAAAAGTACATATAAAAGATGTTCATATGTGGCCATCTGGTGGGATCTCACCAAAGCTGATTATATAAGAATATATCTATATAACCTTGAAAGCAGCAAGTAAGTTGTAGGTAAAACTTAATCCCTGTGTAAAATGTACTATGAAGCAATAGAAATCTTAAGTGTAGAACTGGCCATACTGGAGATGACTTAAAGGGTAGGCACAACATGTCTCTATGTCTTAAATATATTGATGTTTGTAGTATATTCACAGAGCACCAGGAAACATTGCCTTATTGTTAAAATCTTGTTTTTATTGTGTTCATTTAAAAACAAATCTGTATAAAGACACGCAGTATATCCTCTTACCATATCCTTTCATACGCTACCATAAGCGTATGGTATGAGGATATACTGTGTCTTTATATTGTTTTTAAATGGACACAATAAAAAACAAGATTTTAACAAGGAGGCAAAGTTTCCTGGTGCTCTGTGAATATTCTACATACACTGAAGTTTTTCATTTGCTCCGGAGGCGTTGGTCTCACCACTGCTGCCTGAGCCATTTGCCTAAGTAAGGGGTCCCCAAACTTTTTTACCCATGATCGTGAGCCACATTCAGATGTAAATGGAATACAAGCATAAAAAATGCATAAAAATTGTTCCCGGTGATAGCAATTATGGGCTGTGATTGACCATTTGGTAGTTCCTATGTGGACTGGCAGCCTACAGGAGGTTCTGTTTGGCAGTACAACTGGTTTTAATGCAACCGTAACTTGTCTCCAAGCCTGAAATTCAAAAATAAACACCTACTTTGAGGCCACTGGGAGCAACATCCAAGGGGTCAGAGAGCAACATGTTGCTCCCAAGCCACATGTTGGAAATCACTGGACTGATTAATCCCTTATCTCTGTTTGGTTTATTCCATCGTAATGAGAAATTGTGGTTCTGCACTACATAAAAGGAACCTTGCATTTAGTGTTAGCTACAGTATCTCTACATCTCACATACTAGGAGTTGGAAGGAAGTGGCTTCACTTGTACTCTTATACAAAGGTTTTGTGATGTAAACATAGCCAGCACCTCGGGTTTCCCCTTGTGAGTTGTAGGCAGAATACCCTGAAATAAAAGAATGCAAGAACTTCCAGTTAGAGACAACACCAAGTACAATAGTAAAAAGATATAACAAAGGATTATATCTCTACTGGAGGCCAGAGGCAAGGGTGGGAGAAATATTGGCTGTGCAGATGCATATCTACCTTCTTACCTAAGAAACACTTTAGAAATTGCAGTTTTCATGTTACTGAAAGACGCGGAAATACTGGTCTACTGTAAATAAAATACTAAATCATTAGAAGAAATTGCTGCCACAACCTTTTGTTTACCCATGAGCCACATTCAAATGTAAAACAAGTTGGGGAACAACACAAGCATGAAATAAGCCCTAAGGTTCCAAATATGTGCTTAGATTGGTTATTTGGTAGCCCCTATGAGAACTGGCGGCCTATAGGAGGCTCTGGTTGGCAGTAACCCTGGATTCTATGCAACCAAAATGTGTTGTCAAGTTAAGGCTTAGGCCAGACGGGGAGATTCGCACCGGCATAGCTTAAAAACGCCGGCGCGTGTTCACACGGAGCAGCGCGATTTTTAAAATCGGTCCAAATTGCCTGGCGAGGCTATTTGGAGCGATTTTAAAAATCGCGCTGCTCCGTGTGAATAAGCGCAGGTGTTTTTAAGCCTCGCGGGTGCGCAGCGGTGCCTAGCTATTCGGGGAGATTCGGGGGCGATCCGTCGCGGCGAGAAGTCGCCAGGCGACGGATCGCCCCCGAATCTCCCCGTCTGGCCTAAGCCTTAGAATTCAAAAATAAGCAACATCCAAGGGGTTGGTGAGCCACATGTTGCTCATGAGCCACTAGTTGGGGATCACTGTAGTAGAGCATACCTCCCAATATTTTGGAAATAGAAAGAGTGACAGATTTGCCATGCAAAGTGCCGTGAAATTTGTGACCATGACCATATAGTATAAAAATAAAATGATCCTGACCCTTGATAGAATATACATAAACAAGGTGAAGAGTAAAATATCTTGGAATACTTTCAATGGCTAGTAAGCTTTCTGTTCTTGTCTCTTCCCAGTGCTCATAACCCTATTGATTAACTGTCTTATTTTGTCTTTAACTGTTTTACTATTAATCATTTCATTATTTCCGTTGCCTCTTTATTGTCTTTAACTGTTTTACTATTAATCATTTCATTATTTCCTTTGCCTCTTTATTTGATCTCCTGGATTTTGTTGTTATTTCTTCCTTAGGTGTCATGTTCACAAACCGTTCTTCTGTGGCTGGCTCCATACAGTAGACATTTGCCTTTCTTTCTCCATGCCTAAGTTTTTACCTTTTCTTCTCAGGGTCATTCCCTCTATCAATCTCTCATACTGTCTCCCTCTTGTTTTTCTTCCCTCTCACTTTCTCTCCTATAAAGTTACTGTTAGTTTTGAGCTCCTGTGTCCTGACCCTGTGACCCTCCCCATGCTCCATCAGGGACTGTAACAAATGTAGGGATTTATATCTAAGAGGCTGAGTTAGTAACAAGGAGTTGAAACTTTGCAGAAAAACAGGAGCTGAAGAAAGAGGGAGGGAGAGAGCCCTCAAATATGTGAAATGCCCAATATGTGAAGGCCAACCACCATGCAGTACATACCATAAAATATATGGTCAAAATCACAAGCAGGCTAATGATATCAGCTTAAGTTGGAATTCTTTTAAATAAATACTACTAGTCAACCACATTAAATATACATTAAATAGTACAAGATTGATTGGTATCACTTGCTTATTGTGACATAGTAGCTAAGGATGGGATGCACCAAACCATCATTTAGAATTGGTCCAAATACCAAATCGTTCACAAAATACTTGTCTGAATCCTGAACCAAATATGAACATGAATTTCCATACTTAAATTTGAGACGAATAAAACATTACATTTAAGTCACAGCCAAGCCCAAACACTGCAAAAAGTGCCTTGATCTGGCCAAATCTTGCATTTGATGCATCTCTAGATACGACACCCAAGTCAAGTTCAAACTTTTACTCAATTCTAGCTGAGGTGTAACTTGCTGATTGTCGACTGTTCCTAACAACTTTGATGGCTCTGGAAGACTGATAATGACCACAATGCTTGACTGTATTGTCTTGCCAAAAGGAGAAATAGTAATGTGAAAGAAATCACAGAGAAGCCAAGACCAGTGATATATCTAAGACATACAGATGGGAAGTGTTACAGTCAGTGGGAGAAGGATGAGGTTGCAGTGGAGGCAACAGAGAAACTGGCAATTAAAGTTTCAACTATACAAGTTGAAAAGCTAGGATTTTGTTTTCTCACAAAATATTTTGACATGTTTTCTTTATTTTGGAAATAATTCACAAGTCTCTGGAGAGCTTGGGCAACTAGAGAGCTATATTTTAGAGCATGTGGAGATGCAGAAGCAGTAATGTCTCTGGCTGCATATCACAGGGCATATATACAGTACATGCACAGACAGCTGTGATCTTGTAAGACAGGAAGGTTCAGGGGCAGGCTGAGAGATAGTGAGTGTTTGTGTATATGCTCTTCCTAAATCCTCTCACCCATCAATCTTCATCTTGCATTGTCCCACTGCACCTGTTAACTCCCCCTCCCTTTCCAGGCTCCTTCCTTCACTTTCCAAGGGTTTTAAAGTTTTCTTTTTGTCTGGATTTTAGCAAACACACAAGTCATGGGAAAGACACACAATCTAACCCCCAAACTGGGCGCCTAAGAACACACTAGCATTCCAGACCCCCCCCCCCAACTCTAAAACTGGTTATTGTGTTCAGGAGAGAAAAAAGACTCAGTACTGGACAGGTTAAAGCAAGAGCAAAGTCTTTTCTCTCCTAGCTCACCACTGATAATGGAAATAAATATCAGACTTCCAATCTTTTTTTTCTTTTTTCCTCATTAAGAGCATTGGTGTGAGGTGTAATTTTAAACAACCGGTACAGTAAAATAGGCCAGGTGGCAACCACAAGTACTTGAATAACGATGATGTCATGTTGTTGTTCTCCTTACCAACTGACATTAGGGCAATGAATATATATATATATATATATATATATATAATTATACATAAGATATATATATTTATATATTCAATATTTGAACAGCACAATCCCTTGGAAACATTGTGAGAGAAAATGTTAGAATACAGCTGTCTCTGTGGTCTCTTTATTTGCTGGAAACTAGTTGTGAAATAATCTTTCAGTGAGGTTTGATAGATATCTGCACTTTGGAATGCCTCATAATTGGGCCAATACATTACTGGTTTGGTCTGGAGAGGCCAAGCTGGCAGCTGATCTCGGCACCTGCATTTGCCAAGCACAAAGTGCTTGTTTAAAAGGTAATGCATGTTGGGTGCAGTCCATGAATATGTATTATCTAGTGAACACAATAGACTTGGGGATAAAAGTAGGCTGAAGATCCAATAAAAGTAGGCTGATAAAAGTAGGCTGAAGATCCAAGAGCAAAAACAAAGCAACAGAACTAGGACTTACTGTCAAAGAAAACATTTCTAGTTTCAATGAATAGACATAAACAGCATAGCAAGTCAAGATTATAATTTTGTTTAGTGGTTCTGTATTAAGAGTTTTTTGTGGCTTTTTCACCAGTATCACCCTGTCCTAAAGCTACAGATAAAGGAACAGTAACACCAAAAAATTAAAGTGTTTTAAAGTAACGAAAATATCATGTAGCGTTGTCCTGCACTGGCAAAACTGATGTATTTGCTTCAGAAACATTACTGTGGTCCATATAAACAAGCTGCTGAGTGGCAATGGCGGAAATTGAAAAAAGGCTACATGGCACAGGATAAATAATGGATAACACATAACATTACGTTCTACAGAGCTTATCTGCTATCTTCTGTGTAACTTGAGCTTTTTCTCCTTTGAATGGCTGCCCCCATTGCTACACTGCAGCTTATTTATATAAACCATAGTAGTGTTTCTGAAGCAAACACAGCAGTTTTACCAGTTCAGGGCAACCAATCATTATCTCGAAACGATCATTTAAATGTACAATGTGTCCAACTAAAAAGACCATTTCAGGCGATACTGCCAGCAAAACTGAAGGGTTGCTGCCTGCTCGTCCCTGTAAACATAGATAGATTGCACTAGGGTTGCCACCTTTTAAAAAATAAAATACTGGCTAGTGCTGGGGGGGGCGGGAAAAAAGGGATGGGGAGCCACGTAAAAGAGGCGGGGAGCGTCACAAAGGGGGCAGAGTTATGGGGAAGACATGCAAAAGGGGCGGGCCATGACGTTTAAGGGGCAGAGCCACCACAGCATCGGGGAACAAGTAAGTGAAGGGCCGAGGGCTTTTTGTAAGGGTATTACAAATTACCGGCAACTACCGGATAGGCCGGTAAAATACCGGCTGGGTGGCAACCCTAACTGGGACCGATAAACATTTTTAAACCTGGCCGATCAATTTTCTGACAAATGTTGGACGAACAAAACCGTAAGATGTATGATCGTTCGAATCCCACTAACATCACAATAATTTGACACATTGGTCCGATTTCGCTTTTTTGCCAGAAAGCAATTCCCTCCTAAAGTGCTGGCACAAGTCACATGACTTGGGGCAGCTGGGAAATTGACAAAATGTCTAGCCACATGTAAGATTTCAAAACTGAATATAAAAAAATCTGTTTGCTCTTTTGAGAAATGGATTTCAGTGCAGAAGTCTTACTGGAGCAGCAATTAACTGATGCGTTTCGGAAAAAAATATGTTTTCCCATGACAGTATCTCTTTAAATAAAAGCATTTAGCACCCCATCCACCATCTGTTCACATAAGCTGTAATTATGCTGCTGCCTAGTCAGGAAACCAATTGATTTGTGACGCTGAACACTAACTAATCAGGCTACAATCTTGCTTGGTTTCTCATATCATAAAATAATCATAAAAAATGTCTTCTTGTGTTTTGTCTTAGATTATTTTGAGGTAGAAAATGTCACTAGGAAACCCATTTATCAAAGGTCCAATTTCGAATTCATGTGAATTTTACTCACAATTTTCGACTTGAAGGTTGTTTAAGAAAAAAATTGAATGTCTAATATTTGATAAAATGGTTCTGAACCGAAGATTCAAATCGTGTTCAATTTGTATCCAATTCGTATGTATCGAGTTTTTCTGTGGAAAGAAAACTTGAATGTCAGGAAGGCAATTAACTTCTCCAAATTGGACCTCTGCCATTGACTTGTACATGAACTCGGCAGGTTTTAGGTGGTGAATATTTAATTAGTACTGTTTCTATGGTGGAATTGTGACACATACGGGGATTAAAATTCGAATGTGTGAATTTTGAAACTCGAAAATTATAATTCAAGTTTACTATTCGACCCTTGATAACTCTGCCCCTTACAATTAAAATGTATAGGGATGCACCGAATCCAGGATTCGGTTCGGTATTCGGCCAGGATTCGGCCTTTATCAGCAGGATTCGGATTCGGCCGAATCCTTCTGCCTGGCCGAACCGAATCAGAATCCTAATTTGCATATGTGAGTTTGGATGGGGGGGTGGGGCAGAGAAATGCAAATTCCGAGCTCTACCTTAAACAGGCCAAAATATGCCAACCCTTTGTTGCTAAATCATAGAGGTCTGGACTTTTACATTTACATTTCAAAGTGTGTTTCCTTTGTTTGCTGTGCCTTAATTGTCTCCCCATCCCAGCCTCCTAGTTAAATCACCTGTGTCTTCATCCAGCAGCTCTGTAAATATAAATGAGCGTTCCATGCATGCTGTATGCCTTCTGAGAAACTTGCTTGGGTTCGGACTTCATTTTTAGAATCGCGGTAATATAGCAGGAAGGACTTCTGCATTTTTCAAATTTTACAGGACCAAAGGCACAAATCAATGTTTTTTACCCATAATACTGTCTATACAGAATGTTACTGTTATTGCAGGCTATCAGCTAAACAGTGTGTGTATTAATAAGGGCTATCATTTCACCCATTTAAAAATAGAACACTTATTTAATACACATGCTGCAAGTTAGAGGCATGACTGCACACAAATCCTTCATCAATGAATCCATCCTGCAATCTCTGTATTAAATAAGTGTCCGACTTTTAAGTGTTTTCTGAATGATCAGGGCCAGATTTACATAGGCCCACTGCCATTTGTCGCCCCTGTCCTCTCCACTTTTTTCTTGCACATTTTCATTATCAGGACCGGAGCAATGGGGATTGGTGCACGGGAAATTTAAAAAAACAATTGTATCTCCTGCGCCTCCCCAGTGTTTTGAACCACTGTGGGTGTGGTTGGGCAGCAACACACAAACAAAGAAAAGTTGTGCTCACCACTGATTTTTGAAACCATTAGGCGGGGATGCAATGAGGCTGTGACCACAAAATAAAATAGACAAATACAAAAGGTCCTCTGCACTCAACCCATTATCAATATATTTAAGACAT
>CM044438.1:106915524-107027077 GCA_024363595.1 Xenopus borealis
TATATATACTAAGGATCAAGTTTTGGATCACCCTGAAATGCTCATGTTTTTTTCATAGAAAATAATAATTATATTCTCCAAAGTAGAATTAGATTGATTTTCAACTTTTTTTATTAAATAATTGTTCTATTCATTCATCTGCAACTTTACATTTATCAAATAATCCTCCATTTGCAGCAATTCAAGCTTTTCAGACCTTTGGTATTCTAACTGTCAGTTTTGGCAGATATTCAGGGGGAAATGTCAACTCGTGCCTTCTTCCTAGATGTGTAACTGGCTTAAAAAGGGTTTTTCTTTGACCCTACAGCGAAACTCTTCCCACAAGAGTTCAGTTGGTTTGAGGTCTGGCGACAGTGCTGGCCAGTTCATCAAAGACAGCACACTGGCTTCCTGCATCTTTCCCAAGCTGGTTTTGCATAGCTTATATGTACGCTTTTGAATTGCTGTTCTGCTGCATGATGAAACTTACATCAATCATGTGTTGACCACAGGAGATGGCATGCCACTGTAAGAAACATACAGAGAGATTCCAAACTTTTCAATTCTGGTCTAAATTAATTGTTTTCTCTATCACCTCCTGAGTTTTACAAGAGGATGGAACCCAGTTTCACTCCTAAAACATTCATGGAATACCCTATAGAAGACGTCCCCAACCTTTTTCACCCGTGAGCCAATTTCAGTTGTTTCTGGGGGGCCAAATAAGGTCTACGATTGGCTATTTGGTACCCCATATGTGCACTGGCAGACTAAAAGAGGCTCTGTGTGGCAGTCGTCTGGTTATTGCAACCAAAACTTACCTCCAAGCCAAGAAATCACAAATAAGTACCTGCTTTGAGGCCATGGTCTTGGTGAGCAATGTGAGCCACTGGTTGGGGATCACTGCCCTATAGGTTTCAGCTCCACTGAGTCTGCTTTGCATAAAATAATCCTCACTTGGAAATTTTCTCACTGGACCCCTTGAGCTGAAAACCTTTTTGTTTTAAATAAATACATTTACAGTATTTATTTTTGTGGCCTTAAAGTGCTTACAGTAAAGCAGAAAATACAAGTTTTAATTATCACTATTTACTTTTACATTAAAGCTGTTAATTCTGAGAAAGAAATAGCTAAGTTCGAGAGAGAGACAGAACAAAGCTATAATTAGCAACCTAGTCAGGATATGGAAAAAAATCTGAATTAGTGAATTAAATAGTGTTATGCAAATTAAATTCAGCTTTAAGCATTGGGGAAGAGCAAACTAGCATGCAAGGTAAAAAACATTTTCAAAGAGTTAGTGGAAGAAAGAGTAATGAGTGACACATCACTGCATTGGTACTGGAAAATGCATGATTGAGGGATGCGGTAATAAGGCATGCTGTAATATTTTGTTGTGTTATTATAACAAGGTCATGCCTTGTATATTTTTGTTGAGTGTTATGCAAGCTAAATAATTTATGGACTTGATAAGTGATGAACTGTATATAGAAACTTTTACAATGAGCTGAAAAGCTGAAGAAGAAATGAATCATTTAAAGGAATAGAGATATTTCCGTTTTGCACAAGTCAAATTGTTTTAATTATATTAATTAATTGTCTAAGTAGAGATGTTTCTGTGTGCCTGAAATGCTTCATATATGTTTAGTTATAGAGGCATGTATTTCGGTTGCAGCACTGGCTCCTGCAAATGAAAACACTTTAATGGATAATGCCATTTTGTCTTAAAAAATCCCATACTTTGTCATATGGGTTCTCTCACTGAGGGAGTCCATACTGTGACTACAACATGCAAATGAGTTCACGAGCATGCTCACATTGTAGCACTGCCCTGAGTATTCTACCCAGAATGCCTATCTTTAGTAAACTCTAGGGGGTAGATTCATCAAAGGGTGAAGTTTCGCCACTAGAGGGAAATTCCACAGCTCTCAATTCATTTCTGTGGGATTTTGCAAGGTGTATTCATCAATGGGTGAAGTGAAAGTTCACCCTTTAATGAATACGCCTTGCAAAATCCCATGGAATTGAATGTTCTGATCTTACTTATCAAGTTAATGAAACCTCTGAAAGTTAAAGGAAAAGGAAGAAACACTGGGCATGTATGTGAAGAGAACATGCTCCATAGAAGTGGAGGTGAGAGACCAGAGTATATTGATTTAAGGCAAACTTTTCAAGATGAAATACTTGACCAATAATACGTATACAGTATGTCTGTGGGTTTCCATGTTTGTGTTATAACCAAAGAGAAGCCTTATACAAAAAATAGGTCCCCACTGCACTGATATGAGTAGGCGTGGAATGAATACATGGTTTGAGTGGCATTGTGACTTGAATCTTCTTGTGTGTACAGTGAGTGTATTTCATAATGAATAAAATAGCATTAAGTTAAAAGAAACTCCAATTGTTGTGTAAAAAAGAACATTTTATATAGATATACAGTACACTCTTTTATTATGAATTAACTATAAAATATAAGTAAAGACAGAGACCAAATAGCTCCTTGCAAGCATGGTGTTACAGGTTAGTCTCAACCTACATATGTAATGTGAGGCAATATGCCTGAAGGAGTACCCATGGTCTCCTAGTAAACAGAACAGGTTGCAGTGCACAAACTGTGCAATATTCTGTACTATTGCACTTACCCAGTGGCAGGTAAACAGATGAGTACACTAGAAATAAATAATATACAGACAAACTGTCAAAGTTGGATGCAGCTATTACTGGCACTCAATCAGTGGTGTAACTAGATGTTACTGGGCCCCACGGCTAATTAATTTTAGGGGCCCCCAACATATCCAGAGGTTGACCTGTTTCACTAATATATATTGAAATTCAGCTTCATTTTGGCCTCATGGGGCCCCTATACCCCTGGGCCCCCCTGCGGAGGTAAGTTCTGCTTCCTCTGTAGTTACGCCATGCACTCAATGGAGGCCATGGATTTGTCAAGGCCCTTTTCTACCAGCTGTTTTATGGTACTGCCATTAGGACCTGGCAAGTTCACACTGGACTGCAATGGAAGGATGACAAAAGAAAGTGCAGTCTTTATAGTGGGTTAACCCACTGACCCCTTACGACAAATGTTTTACAGTTCAGCATTGTTATAGTTAAGAACCAGAGTCCTGCTACCGTACAGCTGCTAAGGATGAATTGCCAGCTGTTCTGCAGTAGCTCTTATACAGAGATCTTGACCCTACATATTCTATTTGTACTTGAATGGAAGACTGACTGAAAGATAGATTACAAAGTGTGACAAATTGAGCATTTTCTAGTTGGACCAGTGTTGCTAGTGCTAGTTGGTCCTTGTCTTTTTACTTTGTACATAAATGACCTTGAGGTTGCATTAGTCACTGTTTCTGGTGATGATAGTACACTGTGCAAAAACATGTTCCATGCAGATGTTTTCACTTTGCAGAGTAATAAATTAAAGGATTAGGTAGATAACTGGCAAGTGAGAATCAAGATTAACAAATACAAGGTTATGCATCTGGGCAAAAATAATACAAATAGCAAATTGAGTTGGTTGCCTCCTTAACTGATAAGGCTTTGGGGGATTACCATGTCATGTAGTATTATTGGACCCCTCAGATACAGGGATGCTGATTTTGCAACACGGTTAACATGCTTCAGTGTTCAAAAAATATATATGTTTATGGTAACAGGAATCTTCATAATTGCCTAATATTGTTATGATTTATAGTAAAAGGTTCAAAACTATTATGTACACTAACACACTTACTATACATCAGCTTCATGGATAGTGACATACAGTTATATATTTTGCAGCAGATACTTTTAGCAAAACAGATGTTAATTTACACCAAATTAGTGTATCAATAGTGTATCAAGGCCAAGTTGCAGTGAACTCAACTGAACATGCTCCTGCAATTATGGTTGGATTAGTGATTTGCGCATTGACCTGTGTGTCATGAGGCTTTGAGTTGAGATTTGAAGAACCAGTGCAGGTTCTGGTTGGGTGTGGGTCAGAGGAGGTACATGCCTCTGCTGCTTCCATAGATTCCCTGTTTTGGAACCAGGGGCATGTACAGAAATAGTGTACAGAGTGGGAAGAAGCAGGCATGGCTTGGTTGCAGTTCCTACAATGGCAACATTTTGTGGGTTAAGGTTTTTACAGGTCAGGATCGAGTGTGGGTTGAGTTTCTCATGACCCACTAGTTGGAATTAAGAGAAAAAATGTTGCATTGATGGTAAAAAAAAACTTGGTTTGAATTTTGCACTTTACCCTACATTTGTAAATTAAAATTTCAAAACTATACCATGCCCCTGATGGCAGGGTATTATTAGTATTATCCATGTATGATTACCGGGTTTGCATGACATCAACTCCTAGTTACTGCACTAGCAAAACAGCTCTGTGTGGCCTCAGGCATGGGCTGATTTGGTTTTGAAAGAGACACTATGCATTTTAATATATTGTTATGTATTTGGTAAAATGACAAAATACAAAGCTGTATCAAGATGGTGTTTCCAAGAGTAATTACAGACCAGGTTTTCAGAAGTGTCTGTAGTTGTGTAATAGTAACCTTGTGCAATTAACTGTATTGCTAGTGATATTATAGAAATTACAATGTAAAATATATCAGTTTCAGTAATCTTGTAATCACTGGCCAATGTATGCTACAGCATTGCTTGAAGTTCCCCACTGAGGCACAGATTTCAACAATCTCCAAAGAAAACACCTGAACTGTTCTAGGCCCAGGTTACATACATTTTAATGCAACTATGAACAAAGCAGTTTAAGGTGCATTCTTTCTTTGCTTTTTTGGTAACAGGGTAGCCCATAGGTATATGGGAGATACCTCCCAATATGAATAGACACATAATAAAAGATTTACCTACCATACACAGTGTGCATAGTGCTGGCTTTCTCTGCAATTTGCAATTCTTTTCTCTGCTGCAGTATTTTGCTGCACACTATTATGCATTTTGTGCAAGTCGAATCAGCTATTTGACTAACATCTTAAGAGTTGGTATTGACTCACCCCCAGCACATAATCTGTAGCCCCTTATTGATGAACCCCAGTGTGGAAATGCTGGAATTACCTCCATTTACAGGGTGGCAGTAGCTTCAGGGCTGCCCACTGTCAAAAGGTGCACTTGCACTTGATTAATAAGAGGCAGTAAATGGTTCTTACAACTATGCAAAAGTGCAAGGATAGTGTCTGGGTGCAAATATCTTTAATGTAGCATCAATATGCACATATAATTTTAGTATGCCACGATTGTGATCATAAAGGCGGCTTTTAGTATGGCAGAATGTTGCATGGACTAGAAATTATACAGCAACCCTTGTGTGCAGCCTAATGAATCACTACAGATCCGTCCAGAATGAGAAATTGTGGCACTAGAAACAAAATGAATAGACCTGAAAGACATAAGAACTAGAAACTTGCCTAGCTCACTTCAGTAATTTGAACAATAAAGGGGTTAAGTGAGAGATCACAGTAGGGTCAAGATGGGAATCTGAGCTTTCACATCTATCAGAGTTATTATACTTTTAGAAACCTTATGCGGTCCCTATCAAGAGGGCTGTAAATGCTCAGAATGTTCCTTCATTGTCGGGGAAGAATGAGGCCAAGTAACGGGAATCTGTGATATAGATAAGTAGCTAATTTTACAAAATATATTTGACTCCACGATCTGCACTTTGTCACTATTTTGTCAATGCTGGTTAATAACACCTGGCAGTTTGAAAAGTACTTAATCCAGAATAATAAAAGCTATTGACAATTCACCATGTTTGGAGTTGAGGAACTGTTCTGAAGAAGCTATAGGCGTGTGAGCAAACAATGGGATGAAAGGGGGTGATTTCCCTTTAGGATTTCACTGGGGGTAATACAGGAGGTGCACAATGATTAGTAATGGGAGGGGAATATATTTTAGGGCCACAGGGGGTCTCTGAAACCTATCAAAGGAAATTTTTGTCCTGCTGTTGTTTAAGGAGGGGGATGCGGTAGTAGCAGGGGGCACATTATTCTGCAAAGAGGTTGGGAGGAACCACATTCTAATGTAGTTATATGTTAAAAACCTGACAAATGATAAAATCTGCTTTCACTCAGCTTCCAAACATTAGCACTGAGTTTGGTTCCTTTTAGAAAAAAACTTCTCCTAAGGGGTTACACATTTTGTTTAAAAAGGAATCAAGCATGCGGTTCAAACATGCATCAAATGCATAAAATAGTCCAGATTTGGATCTTTGCAAATGGTGCCATTTAATTCCACTTTACCATCTTGACTGTCTGCAGAGTTACATCTATGTTCTAGTTTATATTTTCATAAGAAAAGACAGGGGCAGATTTACTAAAGCTGGCCATAGACGTAACAATTACGATCTTTCTCGGAAAAGATCTTTCCAAGAAAGATCGTTCGTTTCAACAAACACGTGTAGAGCTGAATCGTCAAATATACAGGTAGAAACAATAGAATTCTACTTGTATCTGACGATTCAGCACTAACAATGGCCGATGTTCAGGGAGCTTTCAAAGGCATCCGATCAAAATTTTCCGTCCAGCCCGATCAACCAGCCGACTGATATCTTAATCTTCTGACGATATCGGTCGGCTCATTTCCCACCATACACGCACCGAATATCGTACGAAAATTAGTTGGGTACAATATTATCTGTGCGTCTATGGCCACCTTAAGGGTTGAATTCGAGTGTTAAAAAACCATTCAGCCATGGGAATAGTTGGGAATTATTGGGGAAGTAAAATCCTTCGAATTCAAATGATTTTACCGCAATTGGATTGGTTGAACGATCGAATAGATAATATTCGATCGATCGATAAATTCGTTCGAATTGAACGATTCGGACGATTTTAACCATTCGATAAAAAATTTTTATTCTATCAAAAATAATGAACCCCAATTCGGTAGCTTTGATCTGGTGAACTAGGCAGTCAAATTAAAACTCAGAGGGGAAGTAATCCGACTGTCGAATAGTCGAATATTTGAATAGATTTTTATTCTAATTATTCAAATCATTCGATTCGATCGAATTTCAAAATTCACTGGTCGAAGAGGTCCTCAAAAACATTAGAAAATTCGAATTCAAATCTTTTTGAAAATTTGATCGAATTTCGAATGCTTCATGTGAATTTAGTAAATCTGCCCCTAAATGATCTAGATTTCAGGTCCTGCATCAAGCTGTCATCGCCAAAAGAATGGGTTGCAGTACAATCCAGCATTTTCAATCTTTGCAGGCTTTGCATCACAATCTACAGTACTGTATATCCTCACTTCATTCAAATCATCTATAATGTTGCTTTTCTTTTTGACAATTTTAGAAGCCTTAAAGCAGGGTTCATCTATGATATCCAGCTAAACAGAAAGATAGACAAATATTTAACACAAGACATCTGTCATTAAGGATTCTGAAATCTGTTTGTAGCTACAACAAAATATGCATAAAAGGCATATCAACTATACAATGTATAATCTGAATTGTATGTACTGTATATGTGGTCTGAGGCTCAAGCCAGACGACAAGATTTGGGGAGATTCGTCGCCTGGCGACTAATCGCCTGGGGACTAATCTCCCCGAATTGCCTCCCCCTGCCTTCCAGCTACTTAAATGAATAATCGCCTGCGCCTAATCACACGCCGCGCTGCGCTTCCCCGAAATCACTTGAAATTGCCTAAGCAGGCAACTTCGAGCGACTTTGGAAAAGCCAGTGCCGCGTGTGAATAGGCGCAGGCGATTATTCATTAAAGACCCTGGACGGCAGGGGGAAGCAGTTTGAGGAGATTTGTCGCCCCAACGAAGAGGCGATTAGTCGCCAGGCGACAAATCTCCTTGAATCTTCCCATCTGGCCTTACCCTAAAGTATAGATTCCCTAATTGGATTTGCTGGTGCTTACGTGATCATACCCTTATAGCCTAAATGACTTGAACATGAACAACAGACTTGATCCATACGAGCAACGTAGCCATTAAACATGACCCATTGCCTTTCATGTGCATGTGTCTAATAGTTAGTGCTCAAACCTGGACAGCACTCCATTAACTTTCATATAGTCCTTTATGATAAAACCTGGACTGAGACAAGAAAAGCAACATTTTGGGCCTTAACTAGATTTTCAAGTAAAGACCTGACCCCTTGGTATTTGTTGCCTGTATAATACTATTTCAATAGTAAAGTTCTTCTTTTAACTTCTAGTGAAGATGATTGAGTGCTGTCCGAGTTGTTTGGGCTAATACCTGTGATAAGTGACCACCCAGGGAAACACAATGCACAATGAACACAAATGTGCAGTGTATTCACTACTAGTCAATTGTTCTGTCACAAAGACTCATGCAGGGATTCTGAATATTCAGTACACTACACAGGTCAGAGCAATAGCCACTGAAGTACATGGAAAGTCATTTGAGGTATTTTGTATCTCACCATCGGAGCTAATAAACACTCGGGAGTTGCACCTCGTCCAACTATAAATGGAAAATGGTACAATTATAATGTTTAATGCTGAGGGGCTATCTCACTCATTTCGAGAATTAACTCCCTGGACAGGAGATTCTATTTTCCAGGCAATTTTTGCATTAACAGCAGTTGTTAAAGACAGATGTTTCAGCTGACATTGGTTAATGTAATTCAGGATCTGCTGTTAGGAATATTGATGTTGTTGCCTCTGCCTTTGATGGGAATACACCCCAGTTATATTAGAAATATCGGTATGACAAATATGTATTCAGCACCAGTCACCAACACTGACAAGCGCACTTGGAGAACTACAGGTATAGGATCCATTATCCAGAAACCCATTATCCAGAAAGATCCGAATTACGGAAAGGCGGTCTCCCATAGACTCCATTTGATCCAAACAATTAAAATATTTTTAAACTGATTTTCTTTTTCTCTGTAATAATAAAACAGTACAGTTACCCAGAATGCTAGGGACATGAGGTTTTCCAGATAACGAATCTTTCCGGAATTCGGACACCTAAGTCTACTAGTAAATCATGAAAACATGAAATAAACCCAATAGGCTGGCTTTGTTTCCAATAAGGATTAATTATTATATTTTAGTTGGGATCAAGTACAAGCTGCTGTTTTATTATCTCAGCGAAAAAGGAAATCATTTTTGAAAATGAGGATTATTTGGTTATAAAGGAGTCTATGGGAGACAGCCTTTGTGTAATTCAGAGCTTTCTGGATAATGGGTTTCTGGATAATGGATCCCATACCTGTACCTTGTGCCTGACCCCAACTAAGTAATAATAAAGCCTAACTGGAAGCAAAATCAGTCTGCTGAGTTTAATTAATGTCAGACTTTCTCCTTCCTTCCAAACTTTCAAATTCTCCTTAAAGAAACATTAACACTAAAAAAATGTAAGTGTTTTAAAATAATGGAAATATTATGTAGTGTTGCCCTGCACTGGTAAAACATCTGTTTGCTTCAGAAACACTACTATAGTTCATATAAAAAAGCTGCTAAGTAGCAATGGCGGAAATTGAAAAACAGCTATATGGCACAGGATAAGTAATGGATAACAGATAACATTATGTTCTGCAGAGCTTATCTGCTATCTGCTGTGTAACTTAAGCTTTTTCTCCTTTTAATAGCTGCCCCCATGGCTACACTACAGCTTATTTATATATTCGATAGTAGTGTTTCTGAAGCAAACACTGCAGTTTTACTAGTGCAGGGCAACACTGCTTTATATTTTTATTCCTTTAACACAGTTTGATTTTTTTATGTTACTGGTCCTTTAAATATTTAAAAGGAAATTATTTCCCTCAAAAGAAAAGGGAAAGAAAAGGTACCCCCAAGTACTGGTTATGTCAGACTTGATCACCCTGGCTTAAACTAATATTCACCTTCAATAAATCAAAAGAATCCTAAACAGTGTAGCATAAAGTATAGAATCTAAATCGGTGATTTAAAATCTAATTTCAATCACTCGATATTCGATAAATCCAGATTACTGATGTAAAATTTACAGTGCTTGCAGTTAATGCATTTATAACTGCTTTAAACTAAAAAAGGACATAAGCAGTATGACTGAATTAGTGACCTATAAATTACTTGAAATTTTATAAAGTTCAGTGCATTAGTGAATTCATCGTTCCATAATTAATTCTCAGAATTTCATTATTATTTTCATTAAAAAAAGTGCAGTGCAATAAATATAATAAAGTATGAATCACAATAATCGTGATTAAAATTTAAATACCCACCTGTTTAGGGAAGCTCATTCAATGTACCTTAATTAATCAATCATTGCTGTATCATAAGTCACAAAAGTGTTTTCTAAAATCCTAATGTCTCAATTGTACCCTAACCTGTAGTTTGTAAAGTCTTAATTTGCAGGGCCCTCTAATCCTAATGTAAATCCTTGTTTGTTGTCCACCATTATAACTAAGGTAAAGCCCTGCGTATTTTGTCGGTGCTATATAAATAAATGATGATGATTATTAGACTTAAGCTATGAAGATTTAAATTACAGAGAGTTCTGTTATCCAGAAAACCCCAGGTCCTGAGCTTTCTGGATAACAGGCCCCACACCTGTACAAAAAATGTTATATTATTGCTGCCCAAAGGGCCTGCCATTCACCAGTCAGGCAGTAAGCACATTAAAAGCCAAACAAGAAAAGGATAGTGAATACACTTGAGCATTATCAGGACTGTGTGGGAAAGAGGCCAGGTGCAATATCCCCAGTATGGCTGCCCCAGAGGGCAGAGTGCTGCTGGGCATGACAGAACATCTCAGGAGGGTGTGGACTGAGCCTCAGAGTACAGCTGAGTGTGATCCTGAACTACCACATTCCTACATTCCAGCCATTGCACTAAAAGCCTTTATTACTTGTACGGCACAATGAAAAAAGGAGCACAAAGAGGAATGACAGAAACTCTGGAAGTGTCCCTTTTTCAGCTGAACCGAGATACATAACTGCTTTTTATTTGTTGCTGCTTTTTCTCTAGACAAATGGCATCACCTCAATGGGGAGTTTCTGCCATGAGGCAAGGTGAGCACCTTGCCCCAGGCGCCAGCTCCCCAGAAGTTACCAGGGGTGGCCAAAAGCCGCTCCTGGTAACTTTAACAGCTGAATTCCTGGTTATTTAATCAGAAATTCGTCTGTTCTACCGCAGAGAGCGATATTTCGCACTCAACGCTAGTGATGTGCCCCCCCACCAGACCAGACTGGGCTTGCCACCTATACCGGTAATGTATATATTTAGCTTTTTTCCTTATCAATAACATTGGGATCAGCCATAATTTTTACCACCCAGGCCGGTAAAATAACGGCCAGGTGGAAACCCTGTCTGCAACCTTAAGGTAACCGCGACGGGTGGGTGGGGGGTGGCATAGCGAATGCAATGCATTGATGCCTGAAGCACGCCTGATGCATATGGCTGGTCTAACTGACACCACTGTACATGTTCAGGGATACTGTCATGGGAAATCCTGTTTTTTTCCAAAACACTTCAGTTAATAGTGCTGTTTCAGTAGACTTCTGCACTGAAATCCATTTCTCAAAAGAGCAAAAAGATTTTTTTACATTCAATTTTGAAATCTGACACAGGCTAGACATATTGTCAGTTACCCAGCTGCCCCCAGTCATGTGACTTGTGCCTGCACTTTAAGATGGAACTACTTTCTGGTAGGCTGTTATTTCTCCTACTCAGCGGGGTATATTTATCAAAGAGTGAAGTTCCGCCACTAGAGGGAAATTCTGCCGCTCTCCATTCATTTCTATGGGATTTTTAAAGGCGTATTTATCAAAGGGTGAATAGGCCTTTCAAAATCCCATAGAAAGGAATGGAGAGCGGCGGAATTTCACTCTAGTGGCAGAACTTCACTCTTTGATAAATTTACCCCAGTGTCTCAGCAGGGCTTTTACTATTGAGTGCTGTTCTTAGATCTACCAGGCAGCTGTTATCTTGTGTTAGGGAGCTGTTATCTGGTTACCTTCCATTGTTCTGTTGTAAGGCTACTGGGGGAAGGGAGAGGTGATATCACTCCAACTTGCAGTACAGCAGTAAAGAGTGATTGAAGTTTATCAGAGCACAAGTTACATGAATTGGGGCAGCTGGGAAATTGACAGTTTGTCTAGCCCCATGTCAAATATCAAAATGAAATATAAAAACCTCTCTTTGCTCTTTTGAGAAATGGATTTCAGTACAGAATTCTGCTGGAGAAGCGCTATTAACTGATGTGTTTTCCCAAGACAGTATCCCTTTAATCCCGAGGTTTCTAAGTGCGTGTTGTTGTGTGTGTCTAGCAAATGCTTTGCATTTATTTAAACACAGTGCCAGGGAGCAGTCCCCTATCACACACACAAACACACAAGGCAGGTACAATGACAACTGCAAATTGCCTCGTTGATTGCCACACTCCTGTCACCTCTGCAGTGCTTGGCAGGCATCCCCAGAATAGAGCCAGGGTTAAGTGAAGAGCATAGGCCAGTTCAAACATTGGCGGAGATGTAAATATTGACAGAATAATTGTCACTAATTGCATTCCTTACGTGAGCCAATAAGGAGGGTAAAAGAGGAGGGGGACGTGTTTCCTCCCAAACACGCAGGCTCATTACTTAAAGGAAACAAAGTACTTTGTATAGAGATACAACTGTACAATGTGTTATTTATGTATTATTCATATTATTTCTGATGTAAAACTGAAACACCTGCTTTACTCTGTCCCAGCAGTGATTTAAGGCTAATACAATTACCATACCCCAGTATCCCAAAGCCATTAATCCATACTTAGTTTATGGCTCCCTTTTCCCACTGCCCTCCGCTGACTTTTTCCTCACTCTGCGCCTAATATAACCTCTAATTATATAATAACATGTCTGAGCATAGTGGTTCATTTATAACTGGCTTCAGTAACAGCACGACAATAAACCACTACAAACGAGGTGACAAATACCTCATTATGCAGAGGTGACAAACACTGAGATGTCATTCTGAAGACCCTGTTACATTATACAGTGGTGCTTAGACGGGTTTTGTCAAATTTTGATGGGTGAGTGAAGGACATTAATCCTAATGTGCTGCAGGTTCCTTACCAAAGGGGTTAAAGGATCTTGGAAATAATGCTATTCCTAAATGCCATCTGTTGGGCTAATACAGTCCTTGTGTGTGAAGGACGTCTCATTGGATGAAATGTGACAGATTGGAGCTGTAGCGCTGTACACAAGATGTGACTTTGTGCTACAGATATACAGCCATATATATGTATATATATATATATATACACTTGTGGCTGTAGTTATTTTGCTGCCTGCAGGAAGGTCCTGGGTTCAGCACTACTAATGATTCCCTGTGGGTGTTCCAATATGAACAGCAAATTGCCGCAGGGTTAACAAGAAATACATACCATCTCACCAAGCACTCTGCTCAGCCTCCTCTGCTTTCCTCAGGGGCAGTGCCACTTCTCTGCCCATTCTCCACTTCTACTTCTAGTTGCTTTTAATAATTACAAGTTGGGAGTCATTAAAAAACTGATGAGAATCCCTGCATAGCTTTAGTAGTGCAGACCTTTACATCACTATGTCAACTAGAAAATAGTTGTGACTATAGAAGTATTATAAATATTACAAGGAAGCACCAATAAAGCCTTAATGAAAAGAACAAATTATGAAATGTATTGATCAATGTATTGCTGAAAAAAACTGGGTTGTCCACAGCCTCTGACTTTCAAGTATGCATAGCATAGATTTTTTTTTTAACATGTATTTTTATTATGATATCAATAGGATCAAATTAGAGGACCATTCTGGGCCTCCACATAGAAAAACCTTTATCTGATTGTGGCACAAGCTCCCACCATTGGGGTATTTTATTGAGAATGAAAAAAAAAAAGTTGGTGCCCCTCAGGCGGGATGACAATTCATGTACTCAATGGGGGCACGTTTACTTTGGTCTAAATTTTAGCTTTGGAAAGCTTCGCCATATTTTACGCAACTACGTCAGGCAGGGGCATCTCTGCTCCACGCTTCTAACTTTTAGTGTCGGAGCTGGTCGAGGAGGGGGCGCATCGCAATAGCACTCACTGCACTAGAAGAGCCGAATTTCCATTTTAAAAAATGGAAATTTGGCTCCTAAAGTTACTAGAGGTGGCTTTTTGCCACCCCTGGTAACTGGCCGCTCCATGCCACCATAGGCAAGATTCTCACCTTGCATCATGGCCGGAGAATCCCTGACGTCAGGTGTTAATTCGCTACTACTGCGCATTTTCATCAAAATTCATCTCTGCAAATTAACACTTTTCGCTAACGAAAATTCGTCAGTGCAAAAGTTTCCCTAGCGAAACTTCGTTAACATACTTATGCTTACATCAATTTAAATATGGCAGCTACAGAAAGGTCAATTATTAATGACCAGTACTATACTACACATACTCATATTTACAGCAGACCCCAGTACACTGTTAAGGAATTGTGCTAAGGACTAAAAACAGAGACACGGACGTTTTTGACCTTCGCTCCCCTGCGTTTCGTTTCGCTGCGTTCAGCCGCAGGGGAGCGCAGGTCTAGACGCACCTCATTTTGTTCAATGAGGTTGTACCCACGAGACACGTGTAAGCGCCGAACGCAGATTCAGACGCAACATGCTGCATTTTTCCTGCGTTCGGCGCTCACATGCGTTCGTGTGAGTACAGCCCCATTGAAAATAATTGAGTGCTTCTATACCTGCGCTCCCCTGCGTTTGAACGCAGCAAAACGCAACGCAGGAGAGCGCAGGTAAAAACGCCCGTGTGTAGGAGCCCTAAGGCTGAGCAACAAATCAAATAGCAGCACACATGGAGCCACCAAAGGCATTTACTTATTAGGGAGAAGTCACTGCATACACAGTCCAACTCCATCCTCTTTCAAATTCAGTCTGGAGGTTTATGCCCAATTAGAATTAATTGATCCCAAACAGATTACATGGGTGACTGGCTAATTAACCAAGTTGTCAGCCACTGAGTGACCAGCTTAGCCATGATCTATTTGCTGCTGCAAGTAAAATAAAATAGCACAATCATCAAACAGTGGACTTCACATCATTAAATTGCTACACTTTCCAACTCTAAGCAAAACCACAGGGATTCAATTAAATCAGACTAGCAACAACAACAGGTACTACTTTTTTTTTGTCTGTATTATCTTAACATTGCCTCCCCAAATAACTCAGTATTAGACCAGGGCAGTATTCTAAGGGTAGGGACAGACACGGAGATTCGGTCGCCTGGCGTTTTTAGCAGGCGACAGAATTTCCCCGAATCTCCCTGTCTGTCCCTACCCTAAAGGTGGCTATACCCGGTGAGATCCGCTCGTTTGGTGATTTCGCAAGCGGATCTCTCCCCGATATGCCCACCTTGAGGTGAGCGATATCAGTTGATCTGATCATGGGCCCTAGGGCCCAACGATCAGATCACAATGGAGAAGGTATGGGTGGTCAGATTGCACTACCGTATCAACGAACAGATGCAGCTGCAATCCGATGGGATTAGTAGTTTTGTCCGATCAACATCTGGCCAACTTTCGGCAAGATCGGGTAAGCCCATCGGAGGGCCCCACGCACGAGCCAATAAGCTGCCGACCCAGTCTGTCGGCAGCTTTTATCACATGTATGGCCACCTTAAAGCTGGCCACAGACGCAAAGATCCGATCGTAGGAATACTCGATTCGTACGATTTTCGGATCGTGTGTCACAGCATTTTTCGTGCCTTGGAGATCGGTCATTTAGTCGATCGGACAGGTTAGAAGATTTCTGTCTACTGCCGATAATATCTCTGCATGTATTGCCAATCTGCCGATTTTCAGTGGGAGACTGTCACTAGGTTTGTCAGACATAAACTTTTGTAAGATTGTTGTTAGGAGCAAGACATCGGCTGATCTGTTCTTTTAGGGCCCTTACACATGGGCATTTTTACCTGCGCTCCCCTGCGGTTGAATGCAGAAAAACAGAACGCAGGGGAGCGCAGGTAAAAACGCTCGTGTGTAAGAGCCCTTACTGCTTTATTTCAACTGAAGGTTAGTGGCAGTTCGGGAGATGGGGACATCTGATTGTTCGTCCGATATTGCAGGTAATCTGCACGTCTACTGTATGTTGGGTGTTCTAATCCTACAATAGCTGCAGAATGCCTATCCCCGGAGCAAACAATTCTATGATGGCCCTTGGTGGTTTTCGGTAACCTTTTCCTGGATACAGGTCTAATCTGCAGCTCTGAAGCTGCTGCAGAACCTCAACTCCCATCATCCTGGGGTAATCAGTGACAATGCAGCAAAAACACAACTAAATATATAAAAGATATGACTTATGAAAGATGTTCCCTTTTCTGCATCTGTGAAAAATCAATAATCAGTGTATCATAGACACAATGTGCCTAATTAGACCACAGAACTAAGAGGAGTGATAGAGAGGGGTGGCGTATACAATCAAGGGCTTGAACTTGGCACCCAAAGAAGTTGCCTTGCTAGAGCATGTATGCACCACACCCAAACCTTCGTTTCTTGGAACTGGGGGAGGGCAGATAGGAAATACATAATTATTATATCATAACCAAGTTATAAGTCTAATACCAATAACAACAATGTCCTGTATATACATATCTGCGTTATGTTTATATGAATATAACCTGAATGATTCCCTGTTTGACTTTTGTTATCTTTTAAATAAAGCAAGCCTACATGTCTATGCTTTATAATTGCAAAAAAAAATCACAAAAAATAGGACAAATGTGATGAAATGCAACAATGACCAATAGAAATCTGGCGAGAGGCTGTGAAGTAGGAGGGCAGATGTAACAATAAAACAGAGAATATGTTGCAAGACAGGAAGAGAGAGGAAAGCAAGCGATTGAGAATAGTTTCCTCGAAGGCAGAATATGTTCCCTTTTAGATTCCTGCACCTTTTCTTCCCACATGAGGGATGGGCCAGGTAAGGGCACACAGTATGTTTATGATGGGAATGGGGGAGGACCAGGTGAGAAGATGTGAGTGCAGGGGGTGGGGAGCTGTCTCTCTCTCTCTCTCTCTCTGGGAGGCTGGAGGAGGCTGGTTTATGTAAATATCTCAAGTTCCTGACTTTCTCAGCCTGGAGCTGCTCAGTTCCAGCGAGAACATTATCAAAAACGGCTGTGGGATTTGAGGCTGCCTGAGTTCCCTGATCTGCTCATACAAGGCAAGGTTTTGGCTACTGCCCAGGACAGGTATCCAGCCTTCAGAGGAAAAGAAGAGCACATTTGGATTTATTACTAGGTCCTCATTACTACAAGTCATAATTACAGAATACAACAACCTTCCCTTTTGGTGGTACCCAGCACTTCTCAACAAGCATGCGCTTCTGTCACTGTCCCACCAAAGTTTCTCCTTTTAACTAATATTTTGGGGTGAAACTAAATTCCACAGATTTGTCTCTTGTTTTTACTGTTTTTTTTTTTTTGTTCTGCTCGCCCTTTGGAATCAGACTTGGAGGATCTTACAGATTTTATTTTCTGAGCAGCAAGTCCTGCTTTGTTTCTTCTTTTAATTCTGTGGAGCCCAGCATCTGTACAGTGTGGACAGTGGACATCGGGGGTCGTGTTAGGTGAGTGCAAGCTGGGTGCAATCAGGATGTGGGTTTATACCAGCGCTACTTTGTTTCTTTTGGAGCCTGCAGCAAAGCAGCCAGTCAAATCCTAGGTCCTGCCTGTGTTTTACTGGTTTTTTGTGATTGTTCACTGCCTGCGGGTCTTTCAATCTAGCACTCTCCTGATCTAGGGATTCTTCTGCCTACACTTCTCAGGAGGAGGGTAATGTTTTCATTTGGAGAGGTTACCAAAAGAACAGTTTTTGTTTTTATTGTCATTATTCTCTGTCTATATAAATAATGACAAAGTCAGCTGTTTTTATGTCTTATGTTACGTGCTGTCCAGTTTTAGTTTACTTTTGTCTCACTCTCATTTGCTCAATGTCTATTATATATGCACTTTTGCTTTCTACTAAGGTTCATAATACTTAGCAGTTTCTATATCCACTGCTGCCTTTAACTGTCAGACTCTTTTTTTTTCCCCTATGCACTTTCATTCTCAGCCATACTTTAATGTTCTGTACACTTTCTATCAATTCTCTCTGCTGCCTCTCTCCCCATCCAGTTTAATTTCCCTTTCTCACCTATCTTCCTTCTCCCCTCTCTAGTCCTCTCCTCCCGCTGCCCTCCCTTTCATTTCTTTTGCTCGCTCTCTCTCTCTCCCTTGCTGCTTTCTCATTACCTCTTTCTGCCTTTTCTGCCTTTGTGTTGCTCTTTCTCAGGGATTCTTGTGTCAACACAGGGAATAAAAACAGAGAATCTGGGAGTCTGAAGGGCAAAGTGTAGAAAATGCAGGCAGGGAGAGACGGAGTAGGTAGTTGCAGAAAGGGAATGGAGCCAGCAAGCCTGATAAAGGTAGAAAGAATAAGAAGTGGAGAAATCAGGTAGATGAGAGCCTGAGACGACATTATCCTACAGAAAATGAGGCATAGTGTGAGTAAACAGTGCAAAGAGCAAGACATGTTAGCTATGGTATAATAAATGAATAGGTAATTCTTCTGTTTTAGCTCTCAAGCACAGATGAACCCATTGCCACTCAAAAAGACAGACAAAGCATTGCTCCGTATTAAACAGACAGACAGCCTGTAATACCCTGCTCAGCTCCAAGGGGTCCATACAGAATATGTCTCAAACTGCATTGAGCTTTGCTGCTTTTTTGGGGGCCTTATTACTGGTAGATCAGTTAAAGGGAAAGTTTAAGGACAAAAGGAAAAAAAACGCACTATAAGACTGTTTCAGTTTCATAACAGGGTCATTTTTTCCTTTGCATCAGGTTTGCATGGATTTGGCCTGTACTCGTTTCTAAAACCTAGTAGCAATCACAATGAAGAGCATCAGGGTTTATCAGAGATACAAGTTCACCTGTCTGGATGTTCTGCGTTTCCTCTCCTATTTATAACATAAAGACAAGGTTCTATTGTACATACTGACTCATCACGCTCAGTTGTTTAAAGAAAAAATAAGTGGCAAGTTGGGATAGTAATGAGCACAACACAAATATATATATATATATTTATATATATATATGATTCTATTTTGTTGCCTTGTATAATGTAAATATATCTATATACTCACACATATCTCTGTATAATAATTATTATTTAGCAGCTGCAGTATATCTGATTATGTTGGTTCTGGAAGTGAAAGAGTTACATTATATTCATGGTCGATTTTTCTTTTCCTCCTGTGCTTTTCTCCTTTTTTTCTGCTTTTGTTCACACTGTGAGATAACCTGTTTTATTGCACGTGGCTGAGAGAGGGGTGGGGGGAGGTATGGAGAGACTGCCACAGAGAGAAAAGGGAGACAGAAAGGAGACAGCCACAGCTTGTATATATATATATATATATATATATATATATATATATATATATATATATCTGTCTGTGTGTGTGTTTATGTTTATATATATATATATATGTATGCATGTGCTCATTTAGTAAGGTAGAGTTGGCACAGGGAAGACTTTAAGGGAATAACAAATGCTCAGTGCAGTCCAGCAGATCATTATGTAAAAACTTTAGTACTTCAGTAATTCATACTCTATTATTATTAAACATTAGTCTACATGTAAATGCATGTTTGACCCCTAAAAGTGATACAGACACACCCACAATACCCTCAACTAACCCACAACAAACAAGTGCAAATGCTGTCCTATGACAGTGGCCTACCTCTGGGAGGAAAAACTGCCATCCTATGGGTGCTACTGTTACCCAATCAATGAAAGGCTCTCTCCAGAGAGAGGCAGGGACTGTGTGTGAATATAATGGCCAGCACTGCCTTTGAATGCACTCCTTCTGTAAGTTGCATTTTCACTAGCTGCCAACACCATTACTGTGACCCAAAAGGACTTCCCACAGAAGCTTTCAATCTAAAACATAGCATGAGTTTCCGTTTCCTCGTGTGTCAAAGGCAATATATTACAAGGGGACACTTATTGCCAAAAGTTAAAAAACAGTTAATTGCGCCTAAAGATCAAAGGGCAGATTTACTAAATTGACATGAATGATTCAAAATTCGATCGAATCTTTCAAAAGTATTCAAATTTTCAAATGTTTTTGAAGACCACTTCGACCAGTGAATTTTAAAAATTCGATCAAATTGAATGATTCGAATAAAAATCTATTTGAATATTCGACAGTCGAATAACTTCCCCTTCAAATTTTTATTCGACTGCCTAGTTCACCAGTTTCAACCTACCGAATGGGCTTTCATTATTTTAGATCAAATAAAAAAATTTGATCGAATGGATAAAATAGTTCGAACTGTTCGATTGAATTTTCGCTATTCGATCTTTCGACCAATGGAATAGCGGTAAAATCCTTCGAATTCGGATTTTTAGTCCCACACAATTCCCATGGTCGAATTCAAGGGCTGTTTAACCTTAGAATTTAACCCTTAGTAAATCTGCCCCCAAGTGTGATTTTTTTAATTTTCACTATAATTATCTTGTAGAGCGTGTGATCTATACATGTATTAAAGTATTCAGTATATGGCATAGGGAAATGCATTTGAGCTGTCATCTTCCTTCCTTTCAAATCCCAGATGTATCCTAAACTTTTGTCATTTGTCCAGGCCCACGTAAAGCTGGTTATGTATAACATGCAAAGAAGGCACATTAATATGAATACATTGTCGTAGGCAAGCCCTCTTACCTGTCCAGCTAGTTGAACAGATACCAATTGTATGAAAGGTTTTTTTTTTATTACATAACCCCCAAATCCTTCTTGGGGGTTATGTAATAAAAGGTAAAACATTTGTTACAGGCCTAACAGCAACCAATCAGCAGATAACATTTACTGGCCCTCTGTTTAAAAGCAAACATTTTAATTGGTTGCTAAGGATTACTGCACCGGGTCATTATATACGTATTCTATACGGGAACTTGATGCCACTACAGGGACAGTGCCCACTGACAGATAATACAGCGCTACGAAATAAGTTGGCGCTATAGAAATACGTTAATAATAATAATAATAATAATTTGATAGTTTTAGTAAAAACATTATCACTGTTTGGCAGTTTCTTTTGTGAATATGGTATTTAGGCCCAATTTAAAGGGCATGTAAAAGCAAAAAAAAAAAAAAAATCACATTTTTACATTCTTTAATGAAAAAGAAACGTATCTCCACTATACTTTAGTTTAAAAACGTGTTTTTATAAGAAACCTGAACTTGACAGTGAAATTAATTTATTTATGTGGATAGGAATTGTCAAACGGTCCCTAACTGCTGTACAGGGAAACAATCATACTTATGAACAGCAGGGGGAGCCCCCGCCTTACTTCCTAGCCGTACAGCTTTGTTTGTTTCCCTGTAGAGCAGTTGGCGACTATATAGAGATTTGTATAGGATTTTATTTTTGCCTTTACATCCTCTTTACTGTTTCCAACTCCAGCTGCAGGGGCAAAGATCATGGAGCCAGATTTAAACAGATAAACTGGGAGGATTATTTTGCTGCAGCCACTGGTTCTGCAGAGTTGGAGAAAGATTGTATTAAACAATACAAAAACGATAAAATTCACATTAGATTACATGACAACACAGGACCCAGTGCAGTCTGTATATTCTGATTATTAATCAGTCTTGCTGGATCGGCTTCAGGCAGATATTATTTGACTTGTGCTGTTTTGATAATTTATGATGATCCCTAAGCTTATCCCAGATCACACTGAGCATGTGCACAGTCTTGGTCTTGCAAAGATGTATAACAAAGTTACAAGATGACAGCCCCCTGTGGCCAACTTTGAAAGTATAAATCATTTGTTTGATTAGGCTTGTGGTGCAGTAAGTTCATGTTTATGTTTAGTATACAAAATAGTATTCTATAATTAAGTGCATAAGAATGCCAGATAATGCTGCAACATATATTTCAATTGTGATGTTGCTTAAGACAAAGCAAGTAGCTTCTTTATACTTACCCTTCAGCCCCAAACTTATGGTGCACTAGTGGCTTAGGCAGAGAGTTTCTATAATGACCATGTGGATCTGAGCATTAATGGCTGAAGCCCTCTTGCCCTCATTATAGAAACAGCTCAGCAATCATCCAGTAACAGGTTACCTTGCCAGAGGATGAAGCCAGTTTTTTTTTTTATTTCTTCTTGTTCTACAACTAAGCATTATCTACCAGAAGGGGAGACTCAAAGGACACACAAGAGCAATGCAGAACTAAAACACACAGTGTGAATGCACCAGGCAGGGAAGCACTCAGTTATTCCCCCAGGCAATAACAAAGGATCTTCAATCTTTCTAAATTTTTGTAAACTTCAAAACACCCGATGAAGCAATTATTTTGAGAAAGAAAATTGCACTGTGGTTCCTACAGAGATGTTTAGCTGTGAAGTAATAAGCATGTAGAAAACATAATGATTCCATATTTCCACCCCAGGACAATGCAGATCTTTCCCAACTTAGTGGAGTCTGGTGGTTCTAGTTGAAGGGGACATAATTAATCCTGCATGAAAATCATATAGTAATATTCTCAGACTCGGCTATAGATAGATAAGATATCTTCCAACAATTTGATATTTGATTTGCTATTTCTTGCACTACTATACTTTCTGTTCCTATTGCTGCACTGCATTACATCAGGATGGGTGGAGTGCAACATCTAACTGCTTTCCCCAATCTTTGAATTAAATCCAGTGCAATATAAAAGGGGCTAAATTATACAGAAGCATTATAACAAAAATATATATATAGAGACAGACATTTATTGCAGCTGAATGGCAACATAAGCCCTTGTTTATAATAAGAAGTCTACACTTTTTTAATAAAATGTTTGATAAAATAGACTTAAGAGGTGGCCATACACGGGCAGATAAAGCTGCCGATATCAGTCCTTTAATATCCAAAATAAAAAAAAAGCACCGCTCAAAACTCACGCTCCTGTGTCTGCTCTCATATATAGATGGCCGAGTGATATCAGTCCTTTAGATTAATTTGGCAGCATAACTGCCCGTGTATGGCTTACAATGGGTCTTCCCCATTGATATGTGGCCACGATATCAATCTGAAAGGTTTAATTTTTCCGGAAACCAACCCGTCGGAGCCCATTGCTCCTCATTGTAATCCGATCGTTCGGCCCTAGGGCCGAAAGTTCAGATTCATCCGATTATAGCCCTCTCTTTGGTGGGCATATCGGGGAAAGATCTGCTTGTTTGGCGACAACAAGGCCAGCTTTAAAGGGGTTGTTCACCTTTGAGTTAACTTTTAGTATAATGTAGAGAGTGATATTCTGAGACAATTTGCAATTGGTTTTCATTTTTTATTGTTTGTGGTTTTATAGTTCTTTAGCTTTTTATTCAGCAGCTCTCTAGTTTGCAGTGTCAGCAATTTGGTTTCTAGGGAACAAATTCCCCTAGCAACCCTGCATTGATTTGAATAAGAGACTGGAATATGAATAGGAGAGGGACTGAATAGAATGATAAACAATAATGTGTCACAACAATACATTTGTAGCCTTACAGAGCATTTGTTTTTAGATGGTGTCAGTGACCCTCATTTGAATGCTGCAAAGAAACAGAAGAAAATTGCAAATCATTAAAAAACTATGAAAAATAAACAATGAAGACCAATTGAAAAGTTTCTTAGAATTTGCCCTTCTACGATATACTAAAAGTTAACTTGAAGGTGAACCACCCCTTTAACTGATTGCCTGCTTATACTTTCAAGTTCTTGCTTGACCTAGCAGAGGAAAAGCATTTCAGCTGGCACCGGTTATAGTCCCTTAGGAAAGCAAAAATGTATTGCTTCTAAATCCTCACTGAAATTGCTTATTTCAAGTCTATATTCTGCACCCTCCATAGCTGCAGTGAGCAACCATGTTGTCAGATGAGAAGAAATGCCCATCCTAATGTAAAAAGTGATGTTTTGAGGTGTTATACTAAGGGCTCATCTTAGTAGAAGTCATCCAGTGTTAGAACTTCCACTAGGGCCATAGTTCCCAGTCCTAGGTATAGGCGAATTTGACCCGTTTCACCAAAAATGACAATTTTTTTGACACAACAATTTTTTTTGACGCTTGACATTTTTTTTCTCACATTGAAATCTATGGGCGTAATTTCTGTGGCGAAAGTCAGCGAAAAATTTTTGCTCATCCCTAGGCAGTCGATTATCTCTTACAAATAAAAATACTAAGACCCGCTAATATATTTGGATTTATGTTCTAAGACTGCAGCTGGCAACATGACATTGGTATGTCAGTGCAGGTATCCATAGTGTTTTTATACTTGTAGGGATGCACTGAATCCACAATTTTGGATTTGGTCGAACCCCCGAATCCATTGTGAAAGATTCGTCCGAATACCGAACCGAATCTGAACCCTAATTTGCATATGCAAATTAGCAAGGGGAAGGGTTAAAGCGTGCCGCTCAAATTTTTTTTACTTCCTTGTTTTGTGATGAAAAGTCACATGATTCGGCCGAATCCGAATACTGCTGAAAATGGCCGAATCCTGGCCGAATACCAAACCGAATCCTGGATTCGGTGCATCCCTAGTTAGTTGTAGGGATGCCTGATTAAGCAAGTGTGTAGTCACTGGGAACCTCCAAAGCTAAAACTGGTTCTGCATAAGGATAAGCCAATGACAAGCGCAAGGCTAATTCACAACTGATTCTTAAAGCAGCCCTTGCACATAAGTTATTTATAGTTGTAAATACACTAATAGGGAACCTCTAGTAAAAGTGAATGGAGATTACTACTCCCAGGAATCTTACATTAACTACATCTGTATATTTATAGTTCACTTATATAAGCTACCCCATCTCCCCCAAAAAAAAATATTTAAAAGGAAGCTTTAAAAATATTATGCTTGGGGCAGTAGAATAAATGTGGGATAAATGTGTGATGGAGCTGGATGCAACCTAGATTAATTAATTACAGACTGGCTTTAACACAAAAAGAAGGCCTAAAGTTAGACAAAAGTAAAAAATCACATTGTATGGTCAGATGCATTATATTACATTTATGTTTATATAAGCTGATCTATATCATATTATATACCTAACCAAGGAGCTGTCTGACACACAACATAGGCAGCAAATTAAATCTTGATCTCTTGGGTGCCTTATACTGTTTGGTTTCTCAGATCTCTCTTATCCAGACTGAGACAATTATTATTTTGAACTTACTCCGGCCAAGTGCCTAAAACAATATTTTGGACAATCTCTGACTAAAGCTGATGCTTTATCCGTCACGGATATCTAACATTCTTACTTAAATCCAGAGAACAGGCCCTTAAGCCTATGATCCCTGCGATAAAAGATCTGATTTTCCTGGCAGGATTATAAACAAAATAAAAACAGATATACAAGTGCAATTGGTTTTGATTTGGTATAAGAAGGGGGAGGTCTATTGAAAGGACACACAAATATAGGGGTGCAGGGAGGGCTTACCCAAGGACAAAGGTTTTCAGACTTTCTTTGCACAGCCCATTTGTTGTACCCTTTGGATTGTGCCTTAGTTTACAGATATATAATATAATGTGTGTGTATATATATATATATATATATGTTATACATGTGATTCCTGGAATACCCTTGACAGCATATAAGCATTCACCCTAAAAAGAAAAATCAACTTTAAGTCTCATCTGATTGTGGGTCCATAGGGCGCAATGGTCAGATCACAAGGTCAGGAATGCAGGAGGTGAGATCAAGGACACAATCAATGAACCAATGCGATCCCTGATCCAACAGGAAATTTAAGCCTATCCTATCACCATCTGCCCAATTTTCAGCCAGATATTGATCGTGGAAGGGCCATACATTGCCCAGTAAGCTGGAAACTTTATCTCTTTTTGATTTTCCCAGCTTGTGTATGGCCACCTTCAGGCTGGTGGCACACGTTCAGATTCGGGGGAGATTAGTTGCTCAGTGACAAATCTTCTCTTCTTCTTGGCGACTAATCTCTGCGAATGCCTTCCCGTCGGCAAGAATATGGCAGGATGGCATACCTAGCGATTCATTTTCCAAAGTCACCCAAAGTTTCCTTGTGATTTGTCGCTGGCCTGAATCTTGATGTGTGCCACCAGCCTAAGACACTGCTTGACTGTGAAATACTAATTATTCCAGCAAACTTTTGATATGAGTCAACAATTTGAATTTTTGACCACACCCATTGCATGGTTACACCCTCTAATTACCTTGTACATTTTACAACATTTGGCAGGTTATGGAAATTTTTAACACATTTCTGGGGATTTTAAGGTTCAGGTTTTATGTGTTATTACAGTTAAAAGTATTTACAGCTAATGAAGGGGGAATTGTCCTTTAAAGGGATACTGTCATGGGAAAACGTTTTTTTTTTCAAAACTCATCAGTTAATAGTGCTGCTCCAGTAGACTTCTGCAAAGCAATCCATTTCTCAAAAGAGAAAACAGATTTTTTTTTATTCAGTTTTGAAATCTGACATGGGGCTAGACATTTTGTCAATTTTCCAGCTGCCCCTGGTCATGTGACTTGTGCCTTTCTGGCAGGCTGTTGTTTTTCCTTCTCAATATAACTGAATATCACTCAGTGGGACATGGGATTTTACTGTTGAGTGCTGTTCTTAGATCTACCAGGCAGCTGTTATCTTGTGTTAGGGAGCTATTATCTGGTTACCTTCCCGTTGTTCTGTTGTTAGGCTGCTGGGGGGGGGGGTTGGAGATATAAGGGAAAGGGAGGGGTTGATATTACTGCAGTACAGCAGAAAAGAGTGATTGAAGTTTAACAGAGCACAAGTCACATGACTTGGGGCAGATGGAAAATTGACAATATGTCTAGCCCCATTCAATTAGACCCTCTGCTCAGAGTCATAACGCTTCCATATACAAATCCAAGAAAACCGCAGCACACCGATCCAATGTTCAGTTTGTGAAAAGTGATTTATTGGCTCTTGGTAGACAATAACTGGCAATGTTTCGGACCCCACTGGGCCCTTTATCAAGGCTTGATAAAGGGCCCAGGGGGGTCCGAAACGTTGCCAGTTATTGTCTACCAAGAGCCAATAAATCACTTTTCACAAACTGAACATTGGATCGGTGTGCTACAGTTTCTCCAAGAGACCGGTTTATCTTAAATAGTTATAATTGTTTCTTTGCTGATCTTAAATTTATTCAAAAGTATCTAAGTGCACCTGCTACGTATTCTGGACTCTGTCAAAAGCTAATTATGTTTTAGAAGCTTTGTATCTTTTTCTGGCTGTTCTGTGCAGGAGATCAAAGAGAAAGTCAGGATATTTCAGTTACAATCTGGGACTGCGGGTTGAGCTGTCAAAATCAGGATTGCCCCATGTTTAAAGTTATAAACTCACAATGTGGAGCCCATGGGAAGGCCAGAGACTATGAAAATAGTCTAAAGCAACACATTCAAACTGCAGCTCTCCAGCTAGACCAGCCAGAGAGTATTGTACTTTTTACAGGGCAAAATATTATAAGTGCATAACTGACTTAACTGCATACGCACAAAATGTTCCTGTATATATTATTCAGTCCTGAGCTAGTAGGGCATGAAAAGGCTGCATTATGCTGTCACTAAGTGATCCCACAGAAGCCCTACAGCAGTTCAACAATGACAGTGCAATTTAATTTGTCCACTTCACAGACTCACTCGTAAAAATCCACTGAATGAAAATGGTAAATGGTGAGTGAGTCCATTCATAAAAAGCTAGTGAATGAGCGAAAATGCATCTGACATTTCAACCCCGTCTAGGAGCCTTAAAATGTAGTTTAATCCCTGCCGTTAGCAATCATGAATTGCAGAAAACCATACCTCAAGTAAGAAACATAATGGGTAGAATTTTGGTGATTTGTAGAAGCAACATTTATATTCTATGTAGTAGTAATCAAAAAATACACATTTGTAGTATTATATAAGTATTGTCATGAAATGCAGAACCTCTTTCTTATCTATGTACAGGTATGATACCTGTTATCCAGAATGCTCAGAACCTCGGTTTTTACGGATATGGGGGTCTGTCCATAATTTCAATGACCAAAGTCTACTAAAAAAAATAATTTAAACATCGAACAGGATTGTTTTGCTACTAATACAGATTCATTATTTCTTAGATAGGATAAAGTACTAGGTAATGTTTTATTATTACAGAGAAAAAGGAAATCGTTTTTTAAAAATGTACATTATTTGATACAAATTGATTTTATGGAACATGGCTTTCAGATAATTTCCGGGGTTTCCGGAAAACATACATGTACAATGATGTAATGATTCTGCTTCCTTGTGGTAGAGAATACAGAAGTAAAATTATATTGAATAGGCAAGTCCAATAATTACATTGCTGCAACATAACATAATTGTGTATTGTCCGAAATTCTATGGCTACTTTCTTGACTGTCGATTGGAAGATCCAGATGTGTCAGTCATACCAGTTATTAATTGCTTGCAGTTTATTCACTATCAATTATTAGAAATAAGGTCTGGCCCCTTTTATTCTCCAAACATAACAAGGGGCATAGCATCCAATCACTCCTCACCTGGTGTTGCTGTATTAGGTGATATATAGTGTCCTTGTGTGACATTACTCTTAGCTAAGCAGTTTAGTTGAATGACTAACAATGGCATACCAAAGGAAATGGACCTGAAAAAATGCTGTATGTTAGTTCATACAGAGGTGTATTCCGTTGCTGTAATTAATGCGTTTGAGTTATACCATCAACAATGTAACGTGCTGACTGCCTTTTGGTTTGCTTTTACCCGGGTCACGTCAAAACTGGTTATTAACAGACCTTTAGAACACACCTAAGAATCAGTGGAACAAACAACCATCCTTGAAACCTTTTTGAATCCAAAAGGTCTGTTGTATTGTTCACGGTCTCTTTTAACAAAGGTTTATGTGATTCATCTGGGGAAGGTGACCCATGATGATTGAACAACTTTAGCAAAAAGCTTCTAACTAGAAAACAAGTGATATGGTTACTGCTTGGACACTTTTTCAAGTCTTGTAAAGAAAAAATGTTCTAGTGGGGAGGACAAATGGTCAAAGACTGCACTTCAAGGTAATCCTGAGATTCTCTCTTTTTTGTTGTTAATTATTACCAACATGCCAACAAACATATACCCAGCTTGAGCAGCCGGCTATTACTGATATATACTAGAATTTAAACAACTGAACAGGAACTCTAACCTTGGGATTCAAAGCCTTCAGCTTCTGAATAGCTGTTGCTTTTTCTTTACAATCTGTGTCCTATGCTCTTTCTCTCCCTTTATATTTGCAGGGAAATTGTGATTCTAGTGCCTCTATACACGTATGCTCCATAGCTTTGCTACTGTATGTTTCAGGTGTCTTTTTGATTTATTTATAATGAGTAAATGAGTCTATGCCCAACAGATCTTGCATTTCTGAGCAGTAAAGATGGGCAAGAGTTGTGTCCTTTCTCAATCTCTACTGTATTTGCACATTATTTGGGGTACCAAAAGCTTTGATTAAAAATAGTATAGATGTGGTTAATTTGTTTTGTAAACGTATCATAAATGTTGATTAAATGTGAATTACATGTCTCATAAAATCTCTCTCTCTGTATACACCAGTGCTGTCCAACTGTTTCCATATACTGAACCAATTATTAACTATATGATATGTTCAGGGGACAGACTATACAGTATAAAATAATATGATGGTTCCAAAAAAGTGTCTGGGTGCTATATAAATATCTTGGAAGGCCTAGACACACACACACGTATAGACAAATACAAGAAGTCCTCTGCACTCAAACAATTAACAATATATTTAATATTTTCTAATCATATATATATATATATATATATATATATATATATATATATATACAGTATATGATATATGTATCTATAAAGAGAATAGAAACTAAACCATTGTAAAAGTGGTGATCATGTCCACAACAGGAGGCAGATTTACTATTGGTCGAATTTCGAATTTAAAAAAAATTCGAAATTCGACCATGGGAATAGTGGGTGAAGTAAAATCCTTCAAATTGGAATATTGAATTCAAAGGATTTTACCGCAATTCGATCGAACAGGAAAAATTTGATCGATCAACTGTTCAAGTTGATCGATTCGAACGATTTCACCGATCGATCGATTTTTTTTTTTTTATTCGATCTAAAATAATGATTCCCAATTCAGTAGCTTGGTTCTGGCAAAGTAGGTGGTCGAATAAAAATTTAAAGGTGAAGTAATTCAACCATCGAATAGTAGAATATTCGAAGATTCAAATTTGAATTTAATTAAAATTCGATCGAACTTCAAATTCTTCATGTGAATTTTGTAAATATTCCCCTGTTGTGTTTGGTAGCCGAGGATAAGGAGAGTATAACAGTGCTTTATCCCCCTTGTGTCTTTTTGCATTAAAGGGCACCAATTATAACTAAAATCATTTACTAAGTAAATAAACTATGTGAAAGTTCAATAAATTCGATTTTTAAAACAGCTAGAATTGTTTGTATAATGTAAATCATCAGCTCACTATACTTTCTGCAAAATCTCCCCTATCTCCACTGCAGTTCTAGCTGAGGCAGGCATCTTGGATTTCACTGGCTCCTCCTACCTATATCTTCACAGCCAACTGCAGCTCTGAAATCTCGCACATGCTCAGTTGAAATTTCTTGCTTGCCTAATAAACCTTCTAAGCTATTTTGAAATCTGCCAAACTTCTGTGTTAGTGCTGCCACCTTGTGGAAGTTGGTGTGTGCCCTTCTCATGATACTTCTAGAGTTTACTAAAGCTAGGCATTCTGGGTAGAATACTCAGGGCAGTGCTACAATGTGAGCATGCTCGTGAACTCATTTGCATGTTGTAGTCACAGTATGGACTCCCTCAGTGAGAGAACCCATTTGACAAAGTATGGGATTTTTTAAAAACTGCAGTTTCCCCCCCCCAAAAAAACTTCTGATTATACATGTTTAGGTTGTACTGGTCAGGTTGTTTGTGTTTGATTATGACTGTGATTGGCGCCCTTTAAAGGGGATGCACGGTCAAAAAAATTAATCCCCCTTTGGCTTTGAGTAGTGAATATAAGGATTTTTCAAATTGCAAATAATTATTTTTTATTAGCCTCTTTTTATTTGCTCACAGCACAATCATATCCCCCACATAACTGCTCATGCTTCTGCAGCACGCAAAATCTTCACAATCGTGGCCATTTCGTCTTCTTGGCCCCCTACCTCTTCTGCTAGTCCAGTCTGCCTACCACTAAAAAAATAAATAGGCAGTCTTGTTTGCAGAAGCCTACTCAGTGTGCCTCGCCGTCACTGCCTACTCATTTTTCATTGGTAGGCAAGTGGGAATAGCAGAAGAGGCAGGCGGGACAAGAAAAAGAGACGGCCACGGGCCGTGAAGGTTTTGCGTGTTGCTGAAGCTTGAGCAGGTATGTGGGGGATATGATTCCTCTGCAAGCGGCTAATAAAAAAATTATTATTTGCCATTTGAAAAATCCTTCTATTCACTCCCCAAAGCCAAAGGGGATTACAATTTTTGATAACACATCCCCTTTAAATACAGTTTTGTCATATTTGAAGACAAAATGTGGGTCTGACTGTACTGACCAATATGGAGCTATTGATTTTGGTTTTCCAGAAAACATTACATTATATCATAAAACACTATTTTCTCAGGTTCTGTATTTTCAGCAAGTTATGGACCATGAAATCTGGCTCCTGCTATTTTTACTATATTTGCTGTGCAGATTTATTGTTCCTAATGTGCAGTCCACTTATAGACTTACCATATTTCCATTTCTCTGGGTTTTTTTTAATACAGAACAGTCTGTTCGGATCATGGTAATTGTTATAACAATGAATCAGGATATTTGTGTGTCAGGGTTAGATGTCTAATGTTTCTGCATTTAATATGTAGAGAGTGGGACCGTGGGGCTGTATCATTTCTTATTTGGTGGGTGCATTTCATTTTAGATTTGTTTGTTGTAATCTTTCCTTACAAGTCAATTTTAGCTTTGCATTAAGCCATTGTAGGTAACTGCAGTAAATAATATATCTTTTTGTATAACTTTTCCAAAACATTATCAAATTCCCCACTGCAGTGCCATGAAGTCTTTTAAAATAAGGTTGGGTTACCCTAAGGTTTTTTGGATGTTGCAAAGATACGTTTTTCTTTGACTACTACACTTTGGCTGATTTATAGAAAATTTTGCAACTGAGACTTATTCTGTGCAATGGCACGGTTATTTCTATTTCTGTAATACCACAAGGAATGCCATGCCTTCCTGTATAAAACAATTCAAGGGATGTACAATTCATCATCCTATTAAAAGCAGCCTCCTAAAAAGAAAAAAAATATATATTTTATTGTCATGGTAACATTGAAGAGAACTTGTGATATCCTTCTTTGGTTTGCCAGTCTACACTTGTTGCTGTTGTTGTTTTTGGATCAAAAGGAACATATTCATGCCTCCTAACTGTCCCATTTTTGACTGCTCAGCCTGTAGTCCCAGGTTTGTTATTGAAATGTCCAGAGATTCTGTTTGATCTCCTGCACTGACGCCAGGAAAAGATACAAAGTTTCTGAAACTTAATTAAAATAAGAGGATTTATGGCAGGGAGCCCAGAACACTGAGCAGCTACAATTGTAACTATTTCAGATAGGCAGGTCTCTTGGGGAAACTGTGACTCGAAGGCTGAAAGGGCAACTAGCAAAAGTGTTTTAACACTTAAACACTTAATACGCCTAGAAATATTTTCCATATTGTGTAAGATGGGCATGGAAATTAGGGGGTGTAGCCATAAAATGGACTAATAATGTTTCTGTCTCTCTTTACATTTATCAAGTATAGGGAGGTATGCATTAATAATATTGCTTTTTATCCAGACATTTTTCCTAAAGGGACAAGTAATGCACATCCTGGAGTGCGAGAATTTAGACTCACCAAGTAGTAACTACCGTTGCACGTATCACATGGTATTTTATTTCAGTTGGCAAGATGTATTGTTCTGCAGAAAGGGGTTCCACATGCCTTGTGTACTGTATGGAACTTTTCTATAGTCTCTGCCTGTTTGAAAGGTGACCTTACAACTCAACCCACGCAACCCTCACTTCAGTGCTGAATAAATAATGAGCTCAATAGAAAATAAACAAGAGACACAGTTATGTGCTGTAATTCCAACCCAGCGATACACTCTCTTAATGCCACATCTGAGCAGGTCACAGTTACTTTCTTGTATTTCACTCTACTAAAACGATGTTACATTTTACCCACTGCTATTCTTCTGTTCCTCAATGGAGTACTATTATTACTCTAACTATTGTTATACAGGAACTAGTACATCTGTAACCTGGTATACTTATGGGATACAGAAGCTGACAGCTAAATTGATGCTGGTGCTAATACCACTACTGAATTATTTAGCACAGTAAACTGGGGATTTACTAAGGAATGGGAATTGTATGGGAAGTAAAATCATTCAAATTCGAAGGATTTTATTGCTATTCAATTGGTCGAATAGGAAATTGCTATTCAATTGATCGAATAGGAAATATTTCGAACTATTCGAACTATTTTAACCATTCGATCGAATTTTCAAAATTCACTGGTCGAATTGGTCTTCAAAAACATTCAAAAATTTTAATCTTTTTGAAAATTCGATCGCATTTCGAATCCTTCATGTGAATTTGGTAAATCTGCATTTATTCATGTATATCAAAAATTATTGAATTATTATCGAATAGCTACCCTTTTATGGTCCAGATACAAGTATAATATGCAAATTAAAATTTCAGATGCAATTTTTAACCCAAAAAGTTGATGTTCCACTCAGCATGTTGCATCAAACTATATTCATAATTGGCATGCTGCCACTTCCAATCAGGCCTGGACTGGCAATATGTGGGTTCTGGCAAATGCCAGAGGGGCTGCTATAAGGTGCCATAGAAAGTCAGTATTTAGTGGGCTGATGGGGAGTGATTGGGCCTCTGTGTACCTAAAATGGCAGGGCCTATTTTAAATCTCTGTCCGGACCTGCTTCCAATGTGTGGTGTTTAAAAGGCATTTGTGTGTGCAATTCTTTGGGCCCAAGTCTATAGCGATCCCTAGAGGTGGAACATTCCGATTGGTGGTTCCTCCACGGTTTTTTAGTGGATTGAATGGATACTCTGTGCAATTATACATTATGTAAGTGCAAAGGCTGCGTTTGGACACAATTAACGGTGTATGATCCATTATCCAGAAACCCGTTATCCAGAAAGGCCGGCTCCCATGGACGCCTTCATAATCAAATAATTCAGATTTTTAAAAATGATTTCCCTTTTCCTTGTAGTAATGAAACAGTACTTTATATTTGATCCAAACTATGATATAACTAATCCTTATTGGGAGCAAACCCAGCCAATAGGGTTTAATCAATGTTTAAATAAGTTTCTTGTAGACTTAAGGTATGAAGATCCAAATTACAGAAACATCCATTATCTGGAAAACCTCTGCATTCTGGATAACAGGTCCCACACCTGTACCTGTAATTAATTATGCCAATTTGGTGTCCGTTTTAACTCTGGCACGCTTATGCTTGTGGTCGTAATTGAGGACTTCTAAGTCTTATGAAGTTATGAAGTGTAAATGTACAAGAACTTTTTTTTTTTAAATGTAAGCAAATTATCAGTTTATATCTTGTGATCCAATTGTATGTTCTGGGACATATCTGATATATTTGCTTCCATGACATAATATTGAAAGGGTAACGAATTGTTTGAGAAGATTAATGTCACAACTAGTTGTGATCACTACAATTTGGAGATATTTTTTTATCTTGGTTTAGGTTTCTCTACTCATTTGAGTTAAAGGCTTATCCCAGCAGTTTTCCCAACTGTTGGTCTCTAATGTGCACTGAACAGTTACATGTACTTACAGATATGTGTGCTGTACATGCAGTACATGTATGGGACCTGTTATCCTGAATGGGGCTTTCCGAATAACAGATCGTTCTGAAATTTGGATCTTCATACTTTTTGTCAGCTATAAAATCATGTAAACATTAAATAAACCCAATAGGCTGGTTGTGCTTCCAATAAGGATTAATTATATATTATTTTGGATCAAGTACAAGCTACTGTTTTATTATTACACAGAAAAGGGTAATCATTTTTAAAAATTTGTATTATATGGATAAAATGGAGTCTATGGGAGATGGCCATTCAGTAATTCTGAGCTTTCTGGATAATGGGTTTTCAGATAACAGATCCCATACCTGTACACGTATCATATAACAGTACATGTGACAGCTACATGATTATCATTCAGAGTACAAAAAAAAAATACAGATTTCCATGCATAAAATAAGAAATCATTTCTAAGTCAGAAAGGTGTCTGGCCTGTGGGGATTACAAATGTAGAAATATTTGAATTGCTCCTCTTCTGGATAACAAAGATACATCCTTCTCTACTTCAATAGTTTCCACAAATAGACCCTGCATAACTCCCTTCAAACCCCTCAATCCAGTCTACTCCAATCTGTCAGCTCTGGGTTTCCTGACCTCACAGGACGCTGGAAAAGAAAACATTACAAAGGAAACACCGGGGATTTTGCATTGCGTTAAATTGCTCTCTCGCTTTAGGCCTCTTATTCTCTATGCATAGTTTACATTTATTACTGGTTCAATAAGGAGAAAGTCTCTACTGCTCTATTTCAGCCAACAAACTATAGTTTAATATCCACTCTATTAATGTTTTCTTCTTTTCTACCTATATTATTAGACCACACAGTATTTGTTCTAATATATATATAAGCCTAATTTCGTTACTGTCTCTTTAAATAGCAATTTGCCCTTGGCAATCCAGGGGCCCTGGGTCTCTTTTGCGTATGAAAAGTACTGGGAACTGGGAATTACAATGCAGTGCCTCCACCTAGGGAACACTGAGGAACACATCTCAGGGGGATTCCACTAGAATACCTTCCAACCGTCCCTTTTTTGGAGGGACAGTCCCTCTTTTGACAGCTCAACCTGCAGTTCCTCATTTGTACTGGAAAGTCCTTCTTTTCTCTGCACTGAAAAGCAATAAAAAGAAACAAAGTTTCTAACTTAGTTGGCTTTTGGCAGAGAGCCCAGAACAGCTAACAGGTGCAAATAAGATACTTTGTAACAGTTTAGATAAGGAAAAATATTTTCAAACTTTCATAACCTGCCAAATTTTGTAAAATGAACATGGTAATTAGGGGGAGTAGCCACAAAAATGGTCAAACATTTTGCCGCACTTCGTGCGAAAACATTTTTTGTCCGCTTTTTACTTCCAAAATGTTGGGAGGTATGCACTAAGAATAATAAAACACACACACAGTTTGTAAATGAAACAAACATAAACTTTATATAACTGTAGTAACTTGGGCAAACGAATGCACCATGTACTCCTACACTGGGGACGTGTGAGACACTACCTAAATCACTATTAGGTACTTAACTGTTGCTCCAGCACAGTCCTTTTTAATATCAAAGTCCCAATACTCTGGAAGGGGTTACTAACCACACAGTTCAAATGAAATGTCCCTTCCCCAGAGCTCTTATTCCCCAGGTAGCACTACCTTTCCCAAAAGTACCTTTTCCTTTGGAATTTAGCAGCAGTCTTCACGTAGCAGGTAAATACAAAACATCTGCCTTCACTTTGGGCCCTACGCTTGTATCCATGCCAGTATCCTCCCTTGGGTGGCTCACTCACTGAGGTGCTCTCAAAGGCAGTCACACTGGAGATTACAGGCAGCTCTGCAGCAGGATCAGTCTCAACAGTGGCACCTTTCTCCTTCTGAGTTTCTAGCAGCTTGGCAGGGAACAGGCTGGGCTAAATCTGTACCTCGACAGATTCCACAGAGTTAACAGCTTCTCTTGACATGACAGTCTTACAGCTACTCATGCTGGCTCCCTTCAGCTCTCCTGAAGACAGTGTACTTTTGGCGCCAAAGTCAGACACACCCTCTCCCAAGGATGCACTGGGGTGTCCAGCCAATAGGATCACTCTCCAGCCTGTAACTGGGCTAGATGCTGTCACAGGCAGAAAAACAGGGAAAGGATTTCTCTTGTCCCCTACATATACCACTGAAACCTAAACTTTTAAACCAGATAAAGACCTGTCAGTCATCATTCTTCATGTTTGGTAGAGGAGTTTGGCCGATTTCAATGCTAATATCTTATCATCAAGATCTCAAATTTCTGTCCAAATGCCAAATCCTACACAAATGATGTGGCAAATATTGAACCAAATGTGAGCCCTAACCAAATCTGAACCCTAATTGGGGAATTTTGGGCAACAATGCAAGCATTAATATACTTTTATATTTTATATATATATTTTTTGAAAACTCAAAGCCAAATTTTAGGCTGATTTAAAAGAACCTGTAATACAATAGTGTTAATTGTTGTTTTCAATTACAATATCATCCGCTGATACCTCATTTCAGCAGGTGAATATGGCATCAGCAAATATCAATTTGGAAAATTCAAGCATCTCCCACTCACATCCAACCAGATACAAGTATCTGTTTTGGACAATTGGCCTTTAGTGGAAATGACCACCTTTAGTGGAAATGACCAGTCCTGCCCTCCTTTCATGCTCCCGCATACAGCTCCTGTGCAACCACAGACTAACCGGTTGCATCCCAAATGTAGTCCTATACTATTCAGGCAAAAAACAGGCAGCACCCCAGATAAAACAAACAGTGGTTTATTACAACAGACTTTAAGACAACCACACTTATCATGTTTTGGGAATGACTCCCATTATAATAGCCATCTTATTTTATATACTGTACACCTTTAGCTGAAGGCAAAGTAACAGCTTTCCTGTTTTTTTTTTAATCACAGTGTAAAGTTGTCCAAATAACAAAAGTATCCAGTGTAATCCCAGTTTTCCATTGCTTTTACCTCTCCTCTAGGTCAACACTATATTTATTAAAGAAAGTGAGTGATCATGTTTTCCATGATTTGTAATACTATCATGGCAGCATGACTGGAGGATAAACTTCACCAATAAGTAGACTGGCTGAAACAGTAGAACATTTGTAACTAACCGTATGGGAAACAGCATGTGTGAGACAGGACATACTGCATCATAGACAGACAGAACAAGGGTCAGGGGAGGTAAAAAAACAGCAAAGCTACAAACAGGACAGAGGACAAAACCCCTTACACAGTTACCACCACCACATAATTTAGGCATAAAACATATATACAAAGGAAATCTGAAAAGTAAATTAATTACAGCAATGCTCCTCCTCTTAGTGCCAATCACCTAATACTTCATAGTTATCTGGCTCTTTAATTTGTGTACTTTAAATCTCTCTTCTGTTAACTAATTCTGTATAATTCAGCATTATGGTGACGTTTCTTTTGTCTGCTCCTAATTCCTTTGTGAAGACTATGGGGCAGATTCACTAAAGGGCGAAGTGGCTAACACTAGCGATAATTCGCCAGCGTTACCATCCACAAGGACAGGACAATTTGCTAGCGAGAGAGAATATCACCAGTGTTCATTCTGCAGATTAAAGTGCGGATTTTACTAAATGTTACCTCTTTCGCCAGAGTTGACTTTGCCACCTCAGACCAGGCGAAGTGCTAAAAAGAAGCTACATCTTCCTCAATAACCTACATCATATCTTGTCTGCCAAAAATGCATTAAAATTTTAAAATACTGGTGACATTTCCTTTTTTAAGCAGGATTGCCTGAAAAAATCCTAACTTACACTTTTTTTGGGTAACCTATTTTCTCCAGACATTTCATAACACATGGAACATTCATTTTACAGTGGGCTCATGTGTAGGGCATTATATTAACTCTCTTGTCTTTATTAAGGTTCACTGGACATTCGTAATAAAAAGCGCTAACTTAAACCATTTGCACCACAATTTATAATAAAAACCACCATACAACTTTAAATTTCCCACCCTATGCAAATTGTTCTAAGATCACTAGCAAATTTTCGCTAGGCACAAAAGAATGCTAGTGTATCTTCGGTATGAAATGCTTGCACTACCAATGTAAAATGTCACCCAGGACAAAACATTGCATATTAGTGAATTATTGGTAGCGCATTGCGCCTGGTGAAGTGGTGCGAAGCTGACGCTGCCAAAAATCCACCCATTGGTGAATATGCCCATGTGTTCTTGTTCTCTTTGCCTCTCCTCACCTAGTTCTCTCCTAGGCCCAAATTCACTAAAGTGCGAAGCGTCTAACGCTAGCGATAATTCGACAGCGTGACGTCATTTCGCAACTTCGGAAATTCACTAACACGGACTATGCCGAATTTTCGCTAGCGAAGTAGATAAACTTGCGCAACTTTGCACCCTTACGCCAGGCGAAGTTGCACACTGACGAAGGATCGAAATTATGCAAATTCACTAAATTTTCCTGAACGTTACCACTTACTCTAGACTTTACTTCACCTGGTCAGACCAATACAATAGATAGGAGTTTGAAAAAAAAATGGAAAAAATGTTCCCAAAAAAACCGCTGGCTTGTTTTACCATTGTAGAGTGATAGTCTGGGGGGGTTACCCTCCTTCCCCCCACATTTCCTAACATATGGCAACACAACTATACAGGGGGCACATGTAGGGCAATAGGACAACTTTATTTTATTTATTAAAGGTTTCCTGGGCTTGTGTAGTGGAATGTAGTGGCTGTAACATATACTTCTATTATACGCTAGCGAATTTTCAGATCTTAGTGAATTTGCCCCTTAGACTACTTCTTTTCACTTCACCTTGAGCATATCACAGTATTTATCTTCCAAATATCTTCTCTTCCTGCATGTACATTTCAGGCTCTTTTTCCAAATCCATTGCAGTTACATTCTCACCTTATATGCTGTCATTTTTATTTAAAAACACAATTAAGTCTGTGTAGACCAACCATCTTTGCCCCCAATTCTTTTTACATAACTCCATTCTTTTCAACTGTTCCAATCATTTTTTATTGAAAAAATATATAGAAAAAACAATTCAATTTCCCAAAATCTAGTTTGGAAAAATATGTTAAAATGTTTTATTCTTGCGTATGACAGTTTATATCAAGATGTCAGAATGAACTTGGTATTTGCTTGAGGTTGCCATAAGTGCAAGTCTTTAATCACTGGCACATTTGCTTTGCAAAGTATTCAATTTCTGCCAAGGAATAATGAGTTTAATAGGGCATCCTAAATATGAAGCATAATTCTTCTTATTTTCTCACCGGGGAATTCTTCTTCCATAGATAAGAGGAGGAAGGGAAGCAGAGGTTGGAAAGGTTAGAAAGAGCTGGGGAGAGGCAGACTTTGTTTGTTTTTGTTTTGGCTGATTTCTGTCACTCTTGGTAACCACGTGGCCTGTTCTTGAGGAAGCCAAATCAAACATTGGGAAAGTGCTCAAAGATTGTAACCCTGCTACATGCGTTCTCCCCTCTGGGATCTGTCTATTAACTGTGACTATACTGTGTGAGGAATAACAAAGCATTACAGCAAACACTTGGAGTTAGACAGAGAAATCCCTACACTAGGTTTTCTAGCTGTTATGTTTTTGAAGCCACAGTTTTAGTACTGAAACAAGCCAGCTAAATTCCCCCTTTTAACATAGTCATTGTGAATGTACTTTTGCCAAGAAATATAACCTTTTGGTGGCACAAAAATAAAAGAAGCAGTGGCAGAATAGTTATCAGAGAAAAGGAACAATATAAGAGCGTGACATAAATAATGACATAGACATGTTAGCAGCAGGCCATACATTAAATGGGGTTAGAAACCAAACTGGACAGCAATGACCACCACATAACAAACAAAAGGTTTAAGTGACACACAAATTTGGGAATATGGATGTAGTACCAGACAGCAAGGGGCCCTCGACGGCAGCTGCACAATAAATTATGTATAATATACACACATGGATCAGTTCTGTAATATAGAGGCCATGAAAGATACAGCACTGGAAATATATTAACATATTAAATATATTAACATATCTGTTATACAAGATTGACAGTTAAAACTGCATTAGCAGATGAACTTAATGAGCCATATAGTAAATATTTGGAACATAACAAGAGGGAGAGGGAATAGTAAAAAAATAGATAGTATTAAAAACATCTAGAGATAGGGAGACGAAATAAAAGAAGAGTACTGATGAAAAAGACAATGGGACCCAAGAAGAAGTAAACAATGTGTTAGGGCTACGAGGGTAGTACTGGAATATGTGAAACCCTAACAAGGCAGTGGCAGTAGATCATAGAGAAAATTAAGACATAGCAGACGTTAAAGCAATGCTTTAACCTTCTATTTAGTTCAGTGATTGAACCAACTCTGTATAATGCTGGTTGATCATTGTTTCATACACCAACTTTATATTTAAATACAATGTTTTTTTTAAAAATGGAATCAAAACAGGTAGTTTAGTTTGATCCCTTTCTGAATGATTTTTTTTTTTTAAAGAATGAGGTTAATCGTACAGAGGAAATTTCTAGTCTTTTTGGCAACTTTTTCCAAAGAAAACATTCCCAGACAAAACGCTCAGAGAAAAATCTATAAGATTTGCTATGGTTATGACACGTAGACAATTACCTTTTCGAAGCCGATACATCCACAAGCAACTTCCTACATCAGGACCATTCTCTAGTTCCTTAAAGCCAATCCTGAGTGTACAGCAGGGAGTTTAACAAAAACATTACAGCGCTACGCAACAAGTTGGCGCTATAGAAATACATGTTAATAATAATAATAATTCCTCTTGAAGACTTTTTTTTTTATATTCCACAAAGCAGGCCTTATTGGATCCTCTAACCCACCTCAATATAAACATACATGATAAGGATAAGGTTTGGTTTATCAAATTAAGTTTTTATACAACGTTTGTAAACAAACATGGAAAGAACTACACAAACATGTGTCTGCAATTATTCCATATGCCGCAGATTTATTTATCTTTCTTCTAATGCATCATATATCAATAAATCATTCAGCAGCAGAACAGGCAAGTCAACAGAAAGGGGTTTTCTTTAGAGTTACAAAACATTCACAAAAAGATAATGTGTCAAGGATTTTACCAAATATTTTTACCAAAGAATTTTGAGAATGATTGTAAAGTAACATGCTACTACAGAGCAATTATGATATAGACAGAAGTCAAACAAACACAAAAAAGCCAACGTTGGCCAAAGCTAAAGTTAGCCAAGCAAAGGTATTCAGTTTTCCAAACTACTAAATGGATAGTCTTTTGGGTCATGCATAATGAAGACATTTGGCACTGTATACTGAAAAACATTACCAGCCACCTAGGACAGCTGGTGATGATGAAGATGAAATTCCATTCCGCTTGCCCGATAAAAAGTAATTCAAACACAAATGGATTTAGAACACAGAACTGGGGGTTGGAATCATAAGTGACTCATGGATAATGACTCATGGACTCCTACTGGCAGAAATTATCGATCTGAATGTGACACGTATAACTTCTAAACTACTCACATAAAAGACTATTGAAAAGCCTAGGTAGAATTGGAGGTGTATCAAATGGGAAGAGAAATGTGTGCAAAAGGCCTTAGGGGTCATAACCACATATGGATTCAAATATGGGTCCCATCTGTCCAACAGCTAGTTTTTTTTTACAGAAGCCAAGACACAAATACTATTTTTACAGATAAATTGAAAACTATGTGTTGTGTTTTATTAGCCGAGGATGAGCTGTCTATAACAATGCTTTATTAGCAGGTTCATTCAGCTATTACACAACAGCAGTAACTTGATCTCATAGTTACATAGTTAAATTGGGTTGAAAAAAGACAGAGTCCATCAAGTTCAACCCCTCCAAATTAAAACCCAGCATACATACACACACACCTCCACTCTTTCACACAAACCATATATGTCCGTAGCTATACTAACTGTAGAGTTTAGTATCAAAATAGCCTTTGATATTATATCTCTCTATCACTGTCAAGCTGTACAGAAAGTACCTGCATAGTACAAGTAATGTGCACAGTGACACCCGCAGGCCATTTGTATATACACCACACTATGGAGTCTGAACGAATTAAAATATGTATACATGTCATGTATGAAAGACAGAGGTGGGTTGTAGTGCTGGTGCAATTGAAAAACAAGGGATCATTACAAGGACATTGTTAACAACTGATAATAAGGAAAAATATTTTGGACTAGGGACCATGGGCATATAGAGTAATACACAGTAACAGTCCTTTCATCATTTTTGCCTAACCTTGCCTTTAAAGTTGAGAAATATTTTTATTCTTTATTTATAACAGGATCCCTGAGTGTCCTTCTGGATTCCCACCATGCTAGCTCAGGAACCAATCCTGTGGCTGTGTGTCCTGCAGACCTTATGCTCCGCCTTCTCCAGGGACTCTGCACCACCCACTCCACGTGTACAGCTGTCTTTCAGAGGTAAGTCTTGAGAGAAACCAGGTCACCTGTTCAAAATTAAAAAATTGAATGTTGTGATGGCGTCACTAATAAGTCCTTGACATCCATTTGCACTTTCTGTCTTGACATGCATGTGCTCTTTTTGACATGTCAAGGAATGTTACTAATGGAATTGGGTGGGTGGCTTGTCTGCAGGTGGGATTTGTGCAAGGGCAGTGGAATGGAAGGGGTGCATTTTTTTTCCCTATGACCATCACTAGGTTTTTCACTCCTCAGGGTTTCCGTTCTACTTTTTGCACTGTGCCAGGTTAGGACTTATGCAAACTACAAATTAAGATAAGGTACAGTGGGATAACTAGACTTTTCTGGTCCATCCCTGAAAAGAAAAATGGAGGGGCTCGGGAATGTTAGTAACACTGTTACTTTGACCCCTTCATGGATGAGAGGTCATGGGTGCAGGCAGAAGGAGGGTGCCATGAAGATGAGGCTTCTACTGCAGGGTCTCTTCATGTATTTATACCACTTGTGTGGTCAAATGTAGATGCTATACACATAACCATTGTGCCTACTTGCGATTCTGCATAAGACATGCTATGCCATTTGTACTTACAGTAGCTCAGTTGTCATAACATGCATTACTGGCAATCATTAGATTCTGGCAAATTCTGCTATGAGATGCCACAGTTGCTGATCACTATAGGGACTGTTTGACCCTTCTTGTGTGAAATGCCAAGGCCTATTTGAGTCATAACGATTACCTGTAAGGCTTCCCTTGCATGTTTCATATATAGGTTCTAGCCGTTCCAAATTAATCTCATGCAATTAAAGGGAATATTAACGTAAGCCATTGTCTCTTCCATGTGCCATCCCTTCGCTAGCCAATGCAAATTTCACTCGGTTCACTATCCCTCAACTCTTGAATGTTTAAAGGAGATTTTCTGGCTGGTCTGAAACTGTCTACTCTTTAATTGTTTTTTGATCTTAGCCCTGATTTCTCTTCTCTGCCCACTGACTCCCTTGCTACAATCAATCTCTAATTTGCCCAGAATATTTTTCCTTTTTCTTTCCCATCTGCCCTATGTTTTTCCCTCATTTCCTCAATGTTTCCTGTACTCTTCCTCATCCCTTTTCTCTGTCTCTCGCTTTCTAGTAATGACTGAGTGTACTGGGTACCCTGACAGCCGCATTACGAGCAGTTATAATTATCTGCCAATCTTGGGGCTTTCTCTTTCCCACTAAGAGCTGCCTGTGGCTCACCAGCCTCCCTAACCTAATATTAGGCAAATGAAGCAGTCTCCCCCTCCCTTGTTCAGTTATGCTCTTCATGCTGTCTTACACTTATGTAAAGAGGAATATCAGTGTACAAAATAAGATCATTTCACCTATACATTCATGTACATGTAGCTTAATCATTATTCTTTGCAAATTATTTTCCTTAATTTCAAGAAATATATACAAATATATATATATTTATATCATTATGTAATTTCTCCTAGTCTTTCAGCCCCCCCCCCCAACACACATACATCTTGCATATAGCTACAACATGGTGGAACCCTTCCCTGTAGCTAATATGTTATATATGATAATAAATCTTAAAAGGTGAAATGGTTGACTATTTAAGTTGTTTTGGCAAGGCCCCCTTTTCCGTTTTTGGAAGTTTATATTGTATTTGCATATCACTGTTAGAAAATTCCCAAATCTATGCAGCACTGTTGGAAAATTTTAATTTTGTATTTACTTATTGTATCATTGAGCTTGCAGTACACAAAGAGGGTTTATAATGAAGGCTGGTAAAGAGGCAGACCAGAGCTACAAGCTGTTAAAATCTAGACACACAAAAGTCCATTCCTCATATGGCTTTTCAAACCCCTTCATAATGTCTAAAAGAGCCACCCCTGTCCCACCTTCTCTGCTTGTTTTCCTTACGACTTGGATGATGACAAATTGTAAACACATGTACACATGATGGGCCCTGCTTCTCTGAACCTCAGCCATGATCTGCTTCATTTTAATAAACTGATAGTTATTTGGATAATTGTTGGGAATGCTGTGGAAAGGCTAAGAGTAGGGCTTGATGTATTGTTACTAGTGGTAATACTTTAAATATGACACACTGGTGTAGCATTGTTTATGTTTGACACCAAAAGCTTCAGGCTGGACTTGGATTGCAACTGTTTTTCCAGGGAAAAAAAATCACCCATGACCCATTGGGAAGACTGCTGCAAATCTCAACAGATCACCGACACTTGTTTATGGCTTATAATAACCTTTTTGTCTTGTAAACCAGTAAATGCACATGTTCACAGGTGACCTAGTCTGCTAGGTCAGTGCTTTTCATGGAGAAGCAAAACCCTTTTCTATTAAATAATGCTATTATTTTATATATACATGGGAGATAGAAAGAAAATGCATTTTTGTCTGTGCTGTACAGACACTTGGACCTACCCGTAGGCACAAAACTGACCAGGCACAGTGTCACAGGTTGAAATTCCTTCTGGCCCCACTGGTCTATGGAATGTAAGGTTGTGCACCTTATATCTGTGGATCTGTCACATCCCTTGCTCTGGAATGTTTCATTTCATTTCTGGTTAGGTTAAGCCACATGCCCTTTTTTTAGTCGATTGTAGGTAGGATCATTCTGTGAGAAATCCAACCAAGGTGATGCTATATAGTGTAGTATTCCTAGAGGTAATGCCGTGCATGCTGAAACTCATAAAAGAGAATGCTGAATATGGTTGTCTTTCCTAAAGCTAATGTTTTCCAGATCCATTTACAATATATGGCATTATATTTTGTGTATGATGATCTAATATTTCCTTACTGTATTAAACGTGTGGTTTTATCACCAAAATATAGACCATTCACTGCTTGGTTTTCCTTTTTTAAGCTAGGACAGGAGGGGTACATAGTGCTACAGATCTAAAAAAAATCTGCTCAAGTACAAGAAAATACAGTAGATTAAACAGTATTTCAACATATACATCAGAGATTTGCACCCAGTAGTTCTACAACTTATTTTTTACTGAAGCTTCCAGCATAGAAATAACCACCGAAGGGTGTTGGCTTGGCCGATGGGAGATGTTTGACAACAGCTGGAGACTCCAGTTGTTGTCTATAATTTATTTTTTCATGTCATTTTCTCTGACCCATCTTGTGGTGCCAGGCCTTATAACATTATCGTTTCTCCTTCTTCTGCCTTCAGTTACAGTTGCTTTACTGTCCCTTATATCCCTGTAATACACAAGAGTATCCTGTAAAACATATCTCTGTTAAATGTGCTTATTGACATCATCAATATAATGATGTAATTTGTGTTGTATGACTCACTGAAACTTGTGTATTAAAATAAATGATGCACCACCTGTTGTAAAATATGAGGACAGTTAAAGTCACCCACCTTATTGTTCCATGACCTGTATAAAAAGCCCATGGCTTACGGCCTCATGCTTTGATATGGTCATGGAGCTCCTTGGTGATCTATAATATCCTTATATCTTACATTAGGGGTTACATGATTCCCTCTATAAGATCAATTGTATGGCTCTCTGTTCCTCTTTATGGTTCCTCTCTCTTTAATACCAGCACTGAATAGAAACAAAGCTGTAGCACTTTATTATGACATTTAGCCCTAGGTAGGTGGATCTCTTTTTCTCCATCTCATTTCTCGCCCGTCTTCCTATCTGGCACACGCTACTGTTTAGCCATGCTCAGGTAATTCTCTGCGCCAGGAGATGCCCCAGTGAGAGTTTATTGACTATAAACACTGTAATGTCATTTACATGTTAATTATCTCTTGAGCATTACAAGACCATAATTAGAAGCTAATTGACACAAACTGGATGTAATGGGTTTTCTTGGCACACTACTTTCAATCACATTTATTTAACCTTTTCCCTTCCAGGCTGGCTGTGGATCATAATGTGTTTCTTTGTGGGGGAAATACTCCATTTATACAAGTTTATTCTGTATGAGCATAATAAATAGGAATTTCAGCACAAAGGTATTCTGGTATTTTAATTTGAAAAAGCCATTACTTTCTATTTAGTACTGGCCATGGTTTCATTTTTACCCTTCCTACCTACCACTCCTCCCCACTGTAGTCAATAAAGCTCATAAACAAGACGCTCCCTTTGTGCAAGCAAAGGCTTTGTCTAAGACTTACAAATAAGAAGGGATTCATTATATATGGGATTTGTTAGGCAGGGTAATTTGTTGAATAGCCTTCTCTTGAGGTCTATACACTAGGTCATAGCACATCACAACTGGATTATGTTTTATAATCCCTACTGCTTAAAGGAACAGTAAGTGTTTTAAAGGAATTACAATATAATGTAAAGTTTGCTTCAGAAACACTACTATAATTTAAATAAACAAGCTGTTGTGTAGTCATCGGGGCAACAATTCGAGCTCAGGAAAAATAACACATAACAGATAAGTTCTGAAGAATCCCATTGTATACTACAGAGTATATCTGTGATCTGCTGTGTATCCTGTGCATTTCTCCTTTTTCAGCTTTGAATGGCTGCCCCCATGTCTACACAGCAGCTTCTTTATATAAACTAAAGTTGTGTTTCTGAAGCACAACAGTTGTACAAGTGCACCGCAACACAATGCTATCTTTTAATATGTTTAATACACTTTAATTGTTTGGTGTTACTGTTCCTTTAATAGAAGCGTCAGCTCTTGCATCAACTAAATAACCAAAAGAGTATGGTGTTTCTTTCACTTATAGACAATGAGATATACTCTTGTACACTCAATGGGGCTTAGTTAATTTAATATGTCAAGAAAGAAATAAGTTTAATATTGTGACCCCTTACTTAAATCATTTTGTATTTGTTAGCACAGAATCAAATTACTCCCAAAACCATTTAGTTGGGATGGATGATATTTGTTTCCCAGCTTGGTTCAGAGTCCTGCTTAGCCCATTTCTGTTGCCCACAGCAGGACCCTCAATTGCACTATGCGATTTATGGCAGATTAGCTGAATAACATATGTCTGTGCTAGACTACTACTAAATCCCCGGATACTCAGCACTGCTTACTGATCCAGGGAGACCTTCTCAGCCCACTTTACCAGATTTGCATTTTCCCTAAGAGCAATTCAGGGTAACAGTTCATGTGTGTCTTACAATAATAATTTCCTGCATATAAATGTATTCCCTCTATTAATAGCTGGTTTCAGGCAGATAGTCAATGATCTCTTTTGGGGCAAATAGGGTGTTTTAGCTCAGCCACACACATAAATTTCCACATCTCTGGGACCAGCTTTTCTAGTCTTCCTATTTATCAGCAATAAGCCTCTGTGCTCATTTGCCATTGCCCCCAGTGCAGGATCACTGAGAGCCCATGCACTTACCTGATGCAGTACATTTTGCAAGCTGTACTCTGAACCTTGCAGGGATTAAACATTGGGCACAGACTGAAGGGAACATCACAGTTGGGGAACAAGGCAGCCTGAAAGAAGAAAGCTGTATGGTAGGTTTTCCCCAAAAAATAAAAAAAACAAAAGTGTATTGAAGTATAAAGTCATTAATTAGGGGGAAAAAAGTGGCCTAACGCATTTTGTGCATGTTGGGGCACTTACTCATAGGCTGCCTGCCATAGTCAGGGCTCAGTTGCACCCTATGCTCATTGGCATCAGTAGTTTATATGGAGCATCCAAGAAGACACATCCTAAACCCTTACTAAAGGTGGCCATACATGAACAGAGCTGACGATATTGGTCGTTTAGACCAATTCGACAGCTTATCTGCCCGTGTATGGGGGCTTCCAATGGATCTTCCCACTCGATATCTGGCCATGATATCGATCGGGAAGGTTTCATTTTCTTCCAACCGACTAGTCGGAGACCCTTGGAGTCATCGTAATCCGTAATTACCCCCGATATAGCCATGCTGTTCGTAGCATATCAGGGAAAGATTGCTTGTTTGGCAATGTCGCCAAATGAATGGATCTTGAGTCTATGGCCAGCTTTTTCTCTCTGAGAAAAATGTGCGCCAATTATTTAGACCTGATGTATCTCCAGACTTGTACAGCAGTCCTAATTAGACTAATTCTTTTTGGACTAATTCTTTTTCTGAAACTCTACTTGTCCTTTAAGAGTTTTAGTGTACAAAGTGTTGGGTTTTACTTCTGATAACAGCACTGTTGCGGTATATATATTTTTTTCCTGTGTTTGCTTGGTTTCCTCTTGGTTCTTTGGTTTCATTCCACAATTCAAAAACATGCCAGTAGGTTAATTGGCTTCTAATGAAACTGACCCTAATATGTGTGTATGTGCCTGTGCAAGGGAAATTGGCCTGTAGGCTCTGCTGGCTCTATATCATTCTATTTAAAGCACTGTGTAATATATCAAAGTAATGTAAATAAATAGATGGTAATAATTGTGGAGCAGGTTTGATCAAGAAAATCAACATGCCCAAGCAGCAACCGCAAACCCAACCACCATTGACTTCAAAAAGGATTAGGGCACACAGCTTGGGCCCCACTGCCTGTGTTCTTATTGAAAATGCTTAAAGAACAGATCTTGAAAGGGAGGGGTGCTTTTTAAATAAAGCATTGATATATGAAAGAAAGCCTGATAGTTGCATGTGGACTACATATAGAAGGTATCACATACATTGTTGTTGAAGATGTCTTCTACAGCAGGGTTTAGCATTGACAATGCTGGTGTAGAGCATATTAAAATTAGAAGATTTATAGATTTACAGATATGAAGACTAACCTACTACAATGTATGTTGCATAGGGATTTATTTCTACGTCTTATCTGGCCTCAAGGAGGGTCAGCACCTGGGAATGGTCATGGGTCACACTTTGGGTTTATCAGTTCATCCATCACTTTTACAAAACCCCTAAATCTCCCCAGCTCCTAAAAATGCTTCTGTGAGAGGGGAGAGGTGGGAGTGACAGCTGTCAGTCATCACTCTATTGCTTACTGCCCTCCTTATTGTGTGTCTTCACCCTACTCTCTTTGATGGGGTTAGAGCTGGGGGGAGGGGTTAAGTGAGTGGGTGTCACCCATCTGTCAGACATTGACACCCTCATTGTATTCAAGGACTGAGGGCATTTCTGGGATTTGAATTAAGTGGGATGTTACGCCATTTAAATAAATGAGGGTACCCCATGGGGTAGGGTAAGCTTTGGGCTATTGGCCTTGTTGAATTGAGAAGTAAGTAATCCTCTTTGTAATAATATTCGCATATAAACCTTTTATAGCCAGGAGGGGGCTAAGAACCATAATTCATCCACTAGAATGACTTACTGCAGAGTCTATTGGACAATGGGCATGCCAAGGGGTGTTCTACAGACTATTAATATGACAAAAGAAGTGCTGCTGTTGTGCAACTGATGGCAAAGTAGAGCCATACTGGAAAAGACATTCAATACAAATATTACTATTATTAACAAGCATTTATAAACCACCTTTTGCAAGCAGGTCATTTGAGATATACCAGATAAAGGCAAATAGTTAAACGTGTTGCTTTACTTTTACTGTAACCACAGCTGCAGGGTGCCAGGTATATGCAAGGCCCCTCGTCAGGGGGATACCTCCTAAATCATCTTTGCTTCCTTGAGTCCTTTTAATTGGCTACCTAGCTGCATTTCTCCTAATACTTGCTGTGCACCGTGGGATATAAATTATGATGTTTATATAGGGTTCTAGTGTATGATCAGGTCATTGTCCTACTGTGCAAGGTCAGTACTTTGGAATGAGGACTCCACAACCCACCGGAAAAAGGATTCAGTGAGCCGAGACCCTGTACTAATGCCAAACCCAGAGCTACCATTAACTCCTCCTCTGTCAGAAAACCTATATTGGCTCTTTATCTGATCTGATCGGATTGTAAAAGTTAGCGCAAATAGTTGTAGTTGTAGGTAAATTCTCAGTGCCTGGCACTACTGCTTTTCTGCAATATTCTCACAGTCCTAGCCCTGTTTACATATTGTCAAACCTTCTATTTATATGTTCCTACTCAAAATAGTAGTTAAGTGTCCCACATTTATACAGTATACAAAATAGTAGTTAAAAGTGTTCCACTTATATAGATTATATACTATACATGTATGGGATCTGTTATCCAGAAACCCTGTTAATCAGATTGATCTGAATTATGGGGAGGTAATCTCCTATATACTCAATTTAATCAAATAAATAAAATTTTAAAAAGTTATTTTCTTTTTCTCTGTATTAATAAAACAGTATATTGTACTTAATCCCAGCTATATAAGGAATCCTTATTGGGTGCAAAACAATTCTATTGGCTTTTATTTATAGCAAACAATGTATGGAGACCAAAGTTTGGAAAGTCCCATTATCCGGAAAACCCCAGTTTCCAAGCATTCTGGATAATAAGTCCTATACTTCAAGTCATGCCAGATGGGCTGCTGTGGGATGCGACAGTCACAATTTATTCTGTTGGTGGTGGGGCTATTTGGGCCTTGTTGTACTTGGAATTCCTGGGACTATTTTGACTCCCAGTCCAGACTTTCAAAACTTGATGAACGTTCTTGCTGTTCGTGAGTATTAAGTGAACCTGTTGCCATTTGTGTGACATCACTTTGCTCTTTCTATTTTTACTTGCACATATTGTATACAGTAGCACTCAGTGCAAGAACAAGCCGATGACCTTTGTTTATATGGGCAAAGAGTCTTGCTGTTAAAGTCCACACCTACATAAAGACAAAGCTCCTGGTTGTTATTGATGTGCCACAGTAGACCGTAGAATAACACCACCCCATGTCACACGCAGAAGGAGGAGCTGCCTCTAGATGCTCACATGTGTAAATGGACACACATGCAGAAGCTGCCTCAGGATGGTCACATGTGTAAATGGACACACATGCAGAAGGAGGAGCTGCCTCTGGATGGTTACATGTGTAAATGGACACACATGCAGAAGGAGGAGCTGCCTCTGGATGGTCACGTGTAAATGGACACACATGCAGAAGGAGGAGCTGCCTCAGGATGGTCACATGTGTAAATGGACACACATGCAGAAGCTGCCTCAGGATGGTCACATGTGTAAATGGACACACATGCAGAAGGAGGAGCTGCCTCTGGATGGTCACATGTGTAAATGGACACACATGCATAAGGAGGAGCTGCATCAAGATGCTCACATGTGTAAATGGACACACATGCAGAAAGAGGAGCTGCCTCTGGATGGTTACATGTGTAAATGGACACACATGCAGAAGGAGGAGCTGCCTCAGGATGGTCACATGTGTAAATGGACACACATGCAGAAAGAGGAGCTGCCTCAGGATGGTCACATGTGTAAATGGAGACACATGCAGAAGGAGGAGCTGCCTCAAGATGCTCACATGTGTAAATGGACACACATGCAGAAGGAGGAGCTGCCTCAAGATGCTCACATGTGTAAATGGACACACATGCAGAAGCTGCCTCAGGATGGTCACATGTGTTAGGAGAGAGCTGCCTCAGGATGCTCCTGCTGAGCACACGCCGACACCTGCTTACCCACTCCTGAAACAGAGGGCTGTGAAAGGCTAAGGGTAACTGATCCATGACTCCACTTCCCCAGACTCATTAAGTGCAGGAAGCGAAATGACTAAACCTTGCACAGCACTCCCACTAACCAGCAGACCCTTTGTTCACTTTGTGCACCTTTTTTATCGCTTCTTGTTTACTCCTCACTGCTTCTGCTTTTTCTTTTTAATCATCTTTTTTAGGAGACTGCACCCCTCTGTGGCTGTCTCACTCCTGCTTCTTCTTCTTTACTCTTTATCTCTCCCTCCCTCTTTTTCTCTGTGAGCTGATTATCCGTGAGTTTGTCCTGAAAAGATAATTACCTGCCAGGAGGGATTGTGTTTTTATGTGCGAAGGAGCGTGAGTGTGTTAATGTGCGCGTTCAAGGACCATGAGTGTGTTAATCTGTTTGTGACTGAGGGCTGTGTGCATTATCCACAGGCAGTATTTGCATGCACATTTTACATGTTGGAACTCATAACAGGTAGACTTAATTTTTACCCCAAAGCAGTTACTTGTCAGAATGAAAGAGGGATTTCTTTGATAATAAGGCGCAAAGCAAACTAGCTTCTGGTTTGGGTTACATCAAATCTCCAGCATTTAGTGCAGTTTTTTTTTTGTGCTTCTGTCAGCTTTTGAAAGATTACTTGGAAAGGGAGCACAAGACTAATGATGTGTATAGTATAGATTATGTGACATTATAACTTGACCCTGTGCATCAAAATGCTTATACATCATGCACACGCAGTGATAATTGGTTGCAAACAAGAAACAGTGCTATTTGCAAATGATAAGGGGGCTCATTTATCATTGCAACATTACTGCCTGTGCAGGCTCAGTGAGCGTATGTGGATTCATGCTTCCAGCTGCTCATGTCTACTCAGTTTATAGACCCTTTATAGCAAGCCTAAATTATTTTGGTAAGATCTATATTGAAATCCTATATATGAGGTTATTTGTGTGCAATGTATGTGGCTATGTGGTGCAGTGTGCACAAAGGTCAAAAAGATCCGGTGCAAAATTAATGCAAGCCCAAGTGCAAAATGCTAGTTTTGGATGCAAAATTCAGTGTGTATTGGCGCAGTTCAGGAAAAAACTTGCACCTATACATGCTTCTTTGCAACTTGTGGGGAGTGGTAGTGCACCCCTTAACCATCTTATGATGAATTATACGCAAGTGCAAGTCTTGATGCAAGACAGGCAAGCAGTAATTCCAGCGTTTCCTTTGCAGGTTGTATTACTTACCACAACTAACTTGGTGTAACTGAAAGGCGCTATTCCCTTGTGCTGGGAGTCTTGCCCTTCCAATACAAAATCTTAGGAAGTAGCGTGTGCTACAACTTGCATAAATTATAGATGCATGTACTTGCACTTATCCAGAATTCTGGGGGGGAAAAACACACCATTGTACATTAAAAAAAGACCCACAAATTTGTATTGTTATTCAAGCTTTGGTGCAAAACAAAACTGTACTAATTGTATAAAAATCAATGTAATTGCAAAGGGCATTACAATTCTCAGTTCAGATCTAAGTCTGAGACACAAGGTGCTATTTGGGGGAGATTAGTTGCCTTGTGACAAATCACCTCTTCCTCAGGCGACTAATCTCCACAAACTGCCTCCCTGACCAGTTAAAATCGAAATCGCCGGTGGGATGGCACTTGGAGCGATTTGATATCCGAAGTCCCCCTAAGTTTCCTCCTGAGGCAATTTTGGGTGATTTTGGAAAACAAAGCACTCCGAGTGCCATCCCGCAAGCAATGTAGATTTTAGCCAGCGGGGAGGCAGTTTGGGGAAATTAGTCATCCGAAGAAGAGGCGATCTGTCGCCAGGTGACTAATATCCCCCAAATAGCACTGTGTGTCTACCCTAAAAATAGGAGAAGGATATGTCGTTATGTTGGATATGACTTTCATGTATAGTACTTGCAGCTTTTGTGTATGACAGACACTAGAATTTCCAAAGCCCAATTGTGCTGCATTTTTGTGACGCATATTTTAGCATGGCATTGTGAGGAGGAGCTGAAATATCTCATAACAATATTGCCATTGACAGATCCTTACATATACAGTTCCAAGGAGCCCCTGAGAAATGTAACAGAACAACAAGGTTCTGCTTACTGTACAGGTATATCTTGCTCAAAGGACATTCAACAGTGACCTTTAAAAAAAGGAGGCCATAATAGAGTATGACAAGGACAGGGGTAAATTCAGGACATAATATACTGTAAATGTCATAATATGTTATTGTAAGGAAATAGGACATTTACATTGTCTGAGATGAAGTAATTGGTGACCGTCTTCAGCTACCTATTGGATTCTTCCTAAAAAAAAAACATTCTCACACAGTAGGGGGAACCCACCATCATTCTACCTGCATCACCCGGTAAAAATTTTCCAGCCGGCCCGATCGATGAGCCGACCAATAGCCAAGTCTTCTGATATTGATATTGGTCGGCTCATCTCCCACCATACACACAATGGATATCATATGAAAATTTTTTTGTATGATTTTATCTGTGTGCCTACAGCCACCTTAAGGGCTAGTCCAGACAAGAAGATTCGGTGAGATCAGTCACCTCTTGCACAAGCTAGAGTTAAGTCTCCTGTGCCTATTTACATGCGGTGACGCGTTTTTCAAAGTCGCTCAAAATTGCAAAATCGCTAGTTTAAATGAAAAAGCGCCAGCGCTGTACACACGCGGCGCAGCGATTTCCGGAATGGCCCGAAGTTACTTCATGAGGAAACTTCGGGTGATTCCGGAAATCGCCGCACCGAGTGTGCACAGCGCTGGCGCTTTTTCATTTAAATTAGCGACGGACAGGGAGAAGGAAGTTCGGGGAGATTGTCGCCTTCTATTAAACGCCAGGCGACAGAATCTCCCCGAATCTCCCTGTCTGTCCCCAGCCTAAAGGTGGTGGCACATGCTGCTATTTGGGGAGATTAGTCGCCCAGCAACAAATCGATTCTTTTTCGGGGCGACCAATCTCCCCGAACTGTCTTCCCGCTGGCTAGAATATAAATCACTGACGGATGGCACTCGGAACGCTTCTGTTTCCGCAGTCGCCCGAAGTTTCCTCGTGACTCTGCAAGGAGCCAAACGATAGCGGAGTGGTTTATATGAACATTGTTGTGACTTCCTAAATGATCTCCAGGGTCAGTGACCTTTTCCTTCTATTGTCCACTTACATGGATTAAGCAAAGGATTAGCACCTTCTGACCTGTCCTTCTATAAAATGTGCCCAGATAAAACTCTCTTAGCCCATTTATCTCTGGAATCCCACTTCTCACACCAGTGGCATGTTTGTTTAATGGATTTCAGTCTCTGAAGCCGATAACCTGTAAGTGCTGGGCTTAGCATGTTTATCCAGTGCCACCAGCTAATGAAAGTATGTAGAAGGGGTCTGAAGACAAAGAGAAAGGCAAATAGCTTGTGTACATAAGGGCAGAGACACAGGGAGATTTGGGGAGTTTTAATTGCCCGGTGACAAATCGCCTTTTCTTCGGGCAACTAATCTCCCCAAACTGCCTTCCCGCTGGCTAGAATTTAAATTGCCAACAGGACGGCACTTGAAGCACTTAATTTTCCAAAGTCACCCAAAGTTTCCTCACTAGGAAACTTCAGGCGACTTCAGAAATCGAAGTGATCCAAGTGCCATCCGCCAACGATTCAGATTCTACCCGGTGGGAAGGCAGTTTTGGAAGATGAGACGCCAGAAGAAGAGGCGATTTGTTGCCAGGAAACTAATCTGCTTGCATCTCCACTTTGTCGCTACCCTAAAGGTGGCCATACACAGGGAGATCCACTTGTTTGGCTGATGTCACAAAACGAGCGGATCTCACCCCTGATATGCCCACATTAAGGTGGGCGATGTCAGGCTTATCTGATCTTGGGCCCTGATGCAATAAATGCAAAGCATTCTAGATATACAGCACATTTACAATCACATCCAGAATCCCACAAGAAAAAGGAGGAGCAATTACCTTTACATGATAAAAAAATTTTTCTTTAAAATGGGGAAGATTTTGGATCAAAGGTATGCATTTATTTCTGGGATTTCCTGGACATTTTAATAGGACGGGACGTTATGGACATATTTTCACTTATGATCATTTGACTGAATTATGGTTCCTGCTTACTTCCTACTTTAGCTACTGGCATTCTAATTTAGAATTTTCCCATCCCTTGTGCAATACACAGTTTAGAATAGATCATTACATTTACAGGGCAACATCTGCATATTCCATTTTCTATGTACCGTTAAGTACTTCTCCGCTATTTTGATGTATTCATTAAAGGCCTACATATGTGCCACTATGTAATTATGACTATATTACATTGTGCTATTGTGCACTGGGAATTGTATAGCACGGTTATGTTGCCTCTTTTCTAGCATGTACCTATCAGCAGTAGAATAATATCTAAAGAAGGGACTGTATTTGTAGCAGATATATAATGGTATATTAAATGATGTCTGTAGCATGATGGGCATCGTTTAAATGGGACATAGATGTATAGTTTCACCCCTAAACTATGCACAAAAGGAGACCTGTACGTGCCTTGTGCCTCTGTATGCCGAACAATGCAAAAAGGACTAATGAAGGCACTGCGGCTGTGGGATAGAAGGTATAGTAGAGAGAGATGGTGCCTATAGTAACAGTGGGATAATAGTCTCTGGGAAGGGACAGTGGCTGTGGGGTAGCAGCTATAGTAGGAAGAGATGGTCCCTATAGTAACAGTGGGGTAATAGTCTCTGGGAAGGGAGTGTGGCTGTGGGATAGCAGGTATAGTAGAGAGAGATGGTGCCTATAGTAACAGTGGTATAATAGTCTCTGGGAAGGGATTGTGGCTGTGGGATAGCAGGTATAGTAGGGAGGGATGGTGCCTATAGTAACAGTGGATAATAGTCTCTGGGAAGGGAGTGTGACTGTGGGATAGCAGGTATAGTAGTGAGAGATGGTGCCTATAGTAACAGTGGGATAATAGTCTCTGGGAAGGGAGTGTGACTGTGGGATAGCAGGTATAGTAGAGAGATGGTGCCTATAGTAGCAGAGCAGATTATTGTCTCTGGGAAGGGAGTGTGACTGTGGGATAGCAGGTATCAGGCTCAGACTGACAACCTGTGGGTTCTGGCACATGCCAGAGGGGCTTCTGTAAGATGCCATAGAAAGTGACTATTAAGTGGACTGGTGGGGGTTGTTTGGGCCTCTGTGTACTAGGAATGTCAGGGCCTATTTGAATCCCAGTCCAGTCCTGTCAGGTATAGTAGGGAGAGATTAGTAGGAAGAGAAGGTACCCAGATCAACACTTGGATTCAAAACAGACCCTGGCATTTTGTGTACAGAGGCCCAAACAGCCCCCCTCTACAGGTCCAATGAATTGTAAGGGACTATGGCATCTAACAGCTACAGCAGAGTGAGATGAATTTCAGTGGCAATGTCCTGGACCCATTGGAGTTTACAAGACATATTAAGACACAAATGCAAAAATGTTTGCTTAGTGGAAAGACTGTGTTGTACTGTATATGTTTACTTTGTTAATGACACTTCATACATTACCCTCACTAGAGTTTATTTTTACCACCCTGGTGACTAATGAGGTTAATCGTGTTTGCCTTGGTTTGCCCTAGGCATTCTGATCATTTAACTTAGAAACAGTCACAACATTATAGAAATTAGTTGACTTCTTGGATGAGATGTAACTGTTTATGGCAGATTTCATTTTAAAGAACAAGCAGATGAAGTCATTTCCTTGGGGGATAATAACAAACAGCAATGTGTTTTACTGCTCTTTTTTTCTTTTTTTTCAATTAAGTGAATGTAACCCATTCATAAGAATTCAATTTCTTCTGAATCCGTTAACTGGAAACCCAGTATCCAGAAAGTTCCAAATAACAGGCCGTCCCCCATAGACCCCATTATAATCAGATAATTAAAATTTTTCTCTGTAATAATAAAACAGTACCTTGTACTTGATCAAAACTTAGCTATAATTAATCCTTAGTGGTTGCAAAACCAGCCTATTGGGTTTATTTCATGTTGACATGATTTTCTAGTAGATTTAAGGTATGAAGATCCAAATCACAGAAAGATACATTATCTGGAAAACCCCAAGTGACGAGCATTCTGGATAACAGGTCCCATATCTGTATACACCTGCGTAACTAGATCTGCGCCCCCCCCCTGCAGCCTCAGTGTCTGCTTCCTCTGTAGTTACACTATACAAAAATGGGGGGGGGGGGGTGAGAGCACTCTAAAGACTAAGCTAAAGTATATTTAAGTATAGTGATGGGCGAAACCTCGGCGCGTCAAGTGTTGGACACATACGTCCAGCTCCCATTGTCGGCGTCGAAAAAAAAACAAGATGCCGGCAATTTTCGCCAGGGCAAAATTTAGCCGGCGTTTCGTGAATTTATTCTCCTGCGGTGAATCGCTATCACTATTTAAGTATAATGGAAATGTAACTTACAATGCACATGCCCTGATCTCCTGTCTCATATGTAAAGCTGGCCATACAGTGGCCAATAAAAGCTGCCAACAATTGGATCAGCCCGATATCGCCCACAAAGCAGGAAAGGAGAGAGACAGAGCAGAAGGGAGAGGGAGGGGAAAGCACTGAAGGGGAAGGCAGGGGAGATCGCTGGAGAGGGTGGGAAGCTAGAGGATAGGGAACATGGACTAGGGACAGGTACGTGCCCAGCGCCCCCCTTTCGTTGCGCCCTAGGCCGGTGCCTCTTATGCCTACCCCTAGTTCCGGCCCTGATCAGCGTCTCCTGAACCTTGGTTTCAGTGTGAGGGCTATATCCTCCACCGCCAGTATGCGGCTTTTAAGAGAGAGAGATTGCCCAAACCAACACCCATTTTTCAAAGTATAGGACCAGAGTCATTTTTGTACTTTGTAGTTACGCCCCTTGTCTGTATATCCTTCGAGAACCTTAGATTTGAATGGGCTGATTGGTCTTTTTTCGATCCTCAGTCTATATTACAGTCCTCTCACACAAGTCTTTTGGGACTTCAGAGTACAGCCCTTGAACTAATTATAGCTAATTATGATAATATGTGTTTAAAATTCCTTCCTCCAACCCCAAAGTCAAATGTTCTTCGCACAGTTTTTGGCTGGGAAGGGTGGTTTCCACTGTTATGAAAAGAAATAATTCATAGCGTACATCTTGCAGACACACAATGGATTTGCCAAAGCTTAAGTTTTAAGATGGGTGCAAAGCAGGAAAGTCTAGTGCACATTCCTTTTATTCAGCCACTCTGTTCAAGTGCATGGCAAATGTCTTTCGATTAATATGGGACGCTATTAAAGCAGCTGCTGAAATTCTTTCCTTAACAAGTACTTTTGGTCGCCTCTTCTTTTGTAGAAAAGAGCAAACAAAATACCTTATATCCCTTCTAGTGGAGGAAACAATGGGTAGCACAGGCCTCTGGCATATCTAAGGATTTCGGAGTATGAAAACTATCAGGCGCATGTTTATTGGTCACTACTTACAGGTCTATTTTAATATCTCTGATAATGTTATCTAACTTTGCCCCCCAAAGCTCACTCTGGAAAGAAGTAGTTAAAAGGCTGTTTAGATAAACCTCAAATTGCTCTCCACCCATGTGATGGAACCTTGCATGCCAGGCCAAGACTCGTTGCTTTTGGGATGTCCCCATGTTATTCTTGGCTCCAGTGACGCGTGTGTGACGGATTTCTAGCACTTTGTACGCCTTGCTTCCTTCTGCTCCATATTAAAATATCCTATGAATCACTTCATTTACTTTTCATTTCCGTTTTTACACTGGCAGTTTCCTAACCTCATCAATTACATGTTCCTTTACCCCCCTACATCTTGCTGTCGTAGCAGTAGAATTCTCATGCTCTCAACTCATGGATGGTACCTTCCCAGCAAATAATGCATGTGGGAAGTCAGCATTGTCTTTCCAGAGAAGGTGGTATCCTTATCCCTGCAGTGACCCTCTGAAACTGTATCTGATAACTATTTCCTACTTATTGACTCTTTCACACAGCTACAGAACTGCTGTTTGTAAACTGATTATCCCTAGTGAAAATGCCCAGGTATTTTACCTAATCGAATATCTTGGTAGACCGATGTGTGTGAGTCCAAGTCAAAGGCTTACATTTTTTATGAATTACAACAACAATGGTTCTTCCTCCATTTTCTTACTCAGCTGTACCATTTCCTCCCAAAAGGGAAGATTTTAAAATGGCAGTTTTTCCAAGTGGGTCTCCCAATGGGAGTTATCATAGGGTGTTTCCTGCATAATTTCCCATATGAAGACCATTGCCATTGCCAGCTCTCCATTTTACTTTCATAAGCTTAGTCATTGTAACTACAAGTACTTATTTATTTGGGAAGACTTTAAACTTAAACAAAGAGAACGATGGCAAACAAATGTCAGGGGAATGGCCAAGTACCAAGTCATAGTTATTTCTTCTTTTCAGTCACCCTGTTATAATATAAATGCTCTAAGTTTACTGATAATCGCATATTTTTTACTTTCGTTTACTGACTCATTTTATGCCAAAGAAAGCGTGAAATTTGGCAACAAATTTAATACCTAAATCTTTCTCCCCGTTGATGTACATGGCAAGTGGAAAGGCTACAAATGTACAACACTGTTTTACCAAAAGTATCAGGACATCTGCCTGTCCAGTAGCTCATTCCCAGGGTTTTATTATGAAGTTGGTCAGCCCTTTGCTGTTATAACCACCTGTGCTTGCTAGTATAGTTTTCCACTTTGTTGAGATTTGCTTCAATTCAACTTCAAGAGCATTTGAGATGTATTCGCTGAGGTTGGGGATCAAGCCTGGCCAGCACTTGGCATTCTGAATCATCTCACAGGTGTTGAGTTGGGTTGAGATCAAGACCCTGTAGAGGCCAGTTACATTCTTCCACTTCCATCTAAAAAAAAAAAAACAACTCTGTCCAAATTTGGAGACATTCGAGGAGAGAGAGAGGGACACTAAGCATTTTGCAGTGTTATGTCTTGGAAATGGTTTCAGTGCTATTTGGTCAGATTACTTGTGCTGATGACCCCCCCAAGAACTACTGTATATCTGGTAATAAATAAGTCATATCTACTCCTTCACTTTATTCTTGGCTCCCCCCTACTTCATGTTTAAAACCAACTCACTCTGTGTTTAGCTCTTTGCCACTCCTAATGGAGAGCCTACTGAGGAAAAACGGCTTAGTCTGCCTTATGGTTGAAACACTGAAGGTTACTACAAAAGCATTATCTTTAATAAATGGCATTTGAAAGCCAAAACCCAGGACAAGATCATAAATGCATTGTTTTAATGTTGATCATTGGTTGAATCTGGCCATGCGCAGCTCAAGCATCTGATTACTAAGGAGAAAGACACTTAAAGGAAAACTATACCCCCGAACAATGTAGGTCTCTATAAACAGATATTGCCTAAAACAACTCATATGTAAAACCCTGCTTCATGTAAATAAACCATTTTCATAATAATACACTTTTTTTTAGTAGCATGTGCCATTGGGTCATCATAAATAGAAAATAGCCATTTTAAAAAATAAGGACAGCCTCCTGGGATCTTAGGATCCAACGGTGCACACAAACATACCAAACAAACTATAAAGTTAGGTCACATGAGCCAATTAACAGACAGAGTTCTGTCTTTTGCTTCAACACTTCTTCCTGTTACAGTTAGAGTTGAAATATTTCTGGTCAGGTGATCTCTGAGGCAGCACACAGACCATCACGAAATGGTGGTTCAAGGCAAGAGATGTAGAAGGGCAATATTTACTTAAATATATATACCAGGTAGGTAAGATTCTTTAATATGTCACTTGATTTTATATAAACTATCTGTTGCTCAAAAATTCTTTTTCGGGGTATAGTTTTCCTTTAACTTTTAACTGTGGAGCCCCTCAATGCTATTGTTTAGGTGGGGTCGTGCTTATAGGCACAACATTCAAGGTGAGACCTTTTCTCTTCTTAGTCAAGTCAGGTGTTAGACTCCTTTGTATATAAAGCGTGCTGCATGCTGTATCTCATGCTTTGTGCACAAAAATAGGCACAACTGTCTAGTGGGTGAAAGCACTTTGGGCATTTTAGTTTGGGCAAATCTGTGCCCGTTTGGTCCCTATCTCTTCATTTCTTGATAGTAAATCAGCCTGCAGGCCTCTTCATTCAGTGCAGTGCAGTTTATTTTAAAGAACTTTGCTTTGTTCCGCTAAAGAAAAACATGAGAAGAAGGGTATTTTTGTGTGCAGCTTCATTCTTTGTCTCTCTGGCAGTGAAGTGACTTTTGTTACGACTCTCCAGAACCGATGTGGTTAAGGACTGTGATCTATAACAGGCTCCAACTTCCATGAATGAGCCTTATGTGAGTGTGACCCCCCAAGAGAGGTTAAGGAAACACTCTCACTGTGTGTGTGGTCTCTGGTGCACACTGTTGGCTTTGGTGAGTGTGTAAAGGGGCATTGCCACTTCCCATGTTCTACACGTGTTGCTAAGGAAAAAATGTGTGATGTGCTTCCCGTGGCAATATCACACCTGCGCTTTGTATTTCATACACTTTCAAGTGATCTCACACTGCCTATGCCAGTCATATTAAAGCAAGACGTACAGCTATTAACAAAACTACAAATCCCAGCATCCTCATCCAGCATTTCACAGGAGGGTGATGAATTCGGCATCTCTGTGGTATTTATTTGAGTTGAAATGTGTTTGAACTGTGCTGGGGCAATGTTTGTCGTTAATGACGTACAGGGAAATGTATACAATGTGTTTCATAGACTCGCACATTAATAGCACTTTCCCTATTGAGAAAAGTAGGAGAATGATTGCTTTCCTACATCTGACCAGTGATTATTGTTTAACCCAATACAGATATGGGAGTAAATTTGTTTTAAGCAGCAATTAAAAGCTACAAAATTCATAGTTAATCACATAGGAGTTTTAAAAGTTTTCTATCGTTGTATGCATCCTGATTTGAACTCAATATACAACAATTAGACAATTAAACACTATGGAGCAAATTCACTAAATCGCGAAAATGCGCAAGCGACAGCTTCGCTGGCGTTCGTTGCACTTCGCCAGGCCAATTTTCGCCAGCCCACTGCAAATTCACCAAAATGCAAATTTGCGCTCAGGGCGGCGAATGTTAGCAAAGTTGCGCTACTGTTACTTCACCAGACAAAGCGCATTTACGCTAGCGATACCTAATCTGCATACAGCGCGAAGTTAAGCATATAATAGAAGTATATGTTACAGCCACTACATTACACTACACAAGCCAGGAAACCATATGTTAGGAAATGTAGGTGGGAGGTGGGTAACCCCAAAAATTTTTTGTATATCGCCATACAAAAGGTAAAAGACACCAGCGTTTTTTTTGGGACTTATAAAAAAATTACAGTTTTTTTTTTCAAACTCCAATCTATTGTATTGAACTTCGCCAGGTCTGACTTGGCGAAGTAAAGTCTAGCGCAAGTGGTAACGTTCAGTAAAATGTTCATCTTAGTGAATTAGCTCAGTTACGTCCCTTCATCAGTGCGCAACTTCGCCTGGCATAAGGGTGCAAAGTTGCACTAGTCTATCTACTTCGCTAGCGAATTTTCTCCAGAGTCTAACTCGGTAAATTCGCGAAGTTGCAAATTAGTGCTAGCGTTAGACTATTCGCGCTTTAGTGAATTTGCCCATATCATCATTATAGGCATCCTGTATAACAAGCAGGCTTTGGCTGGGAATCCAGGCATTTGTGAGTATGATTTTGATTGGCATTATTTGCTTTCCCTTGTGTATGAAGGGGAAGTGCAAGCCAGCTGTATATACCATGTGTAGGTCACTTGAACACTCACTTTTGTTTGGCTTTGGTTGCCCTAGAAAAGAATCAATTAGTCCAACCATTCTGCCCCTTTAGTTTTGATGAGGTCCTTTGCTTGTCTTCTCCAAGCTCTGTTGCAAGTATCTTCTATTCTTATAATAAATTCATCAATTCCTTCTTTATTCTGGATAAGCCGCTCCCACAATTTTTGACTCAGTGACCCCTTGAACTTGAGTCTTGTAATGGTGTGTATTGTTTGTGTATCCTGCCTTTGGTTTCATGCCCACTAGCAGCTGTCAGATTTGTCAAACTTAAAACAGGGAACTATTAAGCACTTCCCTTCCAATATGGACATGACTCATAATGATCTGATTTAAATGGTAACGGTATCTGTGGGTATCGTGTTCCAATAACTGCGTGGAAATCAAACTTCCGCGTAACTACATAGACCTAAATTTAGAGAACACATTAGAGGAATTTGAGGATATATATTGGACACTAAGCATTTTGTAGTGTTATGTCTTGGAAATTTTTTTATTGCTAGTTGGTCAGATATAGACTAATAACCCCACCCAAGAACTATACCTGGTAATCAAGTCATATCTACTCCTTCCCCCAATTTTTGGCTGCCCAGATCCCCCATACTTCATGTTTAAACCCAGCTCACCCTGTGTTTAGCTCTCTACCACCCCTAATGGAGTACCTACTGAGGAAAACAGTTTAGTCTGCTTTACTGCTGAAACACCCAAGGTTGGAGCCAAAGTATTATCTTCAATAAGTCAAATCTGAAGGCCAAACCCAAGACAAGATTATACATGGTCACATAAATTTGCAGTCATGTTGTTTTTGTTTACACTGTGTTTACACTGTGAGACCAACTCTGTTTTACTGGATTGCAAATACCTTGGGGAGAGAAAGACCTGTTGTGCAGGGTCCTTAAGGGTAAGGGAATAGAGGCCTTGGTTTGAAAGGGTCTTAATAATGATCTGTAGAATAATTTGGGGGTTACAGTTCAGAAGCTTTAGGGGTCAGTATGTGACCATTCAGGCCCGGACTGGCAATCTGTGGGTTCTGGCAAATGCCAGAGGGGCTGCTATAAGGTGCCATAGAAAGTCAGTATTTAGTGGGCTGGTGGGGGCTGTTTGGGCCTCTGTGTACCTGAAATGCCAGGGCCTATTTTAATTCTCAGTCTGTGACCATTCTATGCAGGGATCTTCATTTTCCTGCAGTGACTTTTGAGTTACTGTGCAGGGGCAGATGGTCACACACATCAGTCATGTTGGGCATTGGGTCAATAGCTAACATGGAAACATACTTTCCCCACTTAGCAGACTAAATGGTTTGCTTTGGCCAGTTGGCAAGATCTCCTACAACAGGGGTCCCCTACCTTTTGTTGCCCTGGGGACCAGTGTAGTCCCAAAGTTTTTCTGCAAGGACAGGGGGATCAGGGGGCATTGGTAGGAGTCGGCATACAATTGTAGTACTCCAGCATCCAATTCGGCAAGCGCCTCGTTAATTCAGCACTAGGCCCGCTTCTGGGCCGGTTGTGGACCCCTAACCTACAAGGGTCCCTATCTGTACAATGAATTACATTTTTCACATTAGATGTTTGCCAAGCTTGCACTATAAAGGGTGCAGTGCATAATTACACATACAGGATATGGGTAGATAAAGGGCCTGGTTCTGGGTTCTACTAGGAGTATAATTGGGGTCAACAAGGAGGGGGGCCTATTCCATGGTTCATTAGTTTCCCTCTATTATCTATTCAGTGTATATAATAAATGCTCCTTTCTAATATCCAGGCTGTGTTTCAGAGGAGAAATGCTGGCACTGCAGCTATGTGTAGATTAAATTCCTTGGGTTATCAGATCTGGAAAGGGTCACATAGTAAGTGTATCCTGGTACAGAGCAGACCTGATAGAGTTTTCATTAGTGATGCCAATTAGCAAAGTGAAGATACTGAAGGAGTATAATTGTAGGGGGATCTGTTTCATGTAAAGTCTTAAGTGTCTCCTCCGTACACACCCACTTATTATGAGAGACTTTTAACTACTCACATCCAGGGAAACTACCACCTTGGGATTTTAACTTCCTTGTTAAGCATTACTACAGTAATTTACTAAAATAATCCTCTTACAGTGGTGAAGTGCAGCCTGGTTCATATATGGAAGGATGTATGGATCAATAACCCAAAACAGTACTCCAGAAACTCGCTGTATTTTGGTTATTTTCTCCACAATTACACAGACGTCCATGTTTTGGCCAACGAATCAGCAACACAATTATATTCTTGCACTAAAGGAAATTACAGAAGATTTTCTTAAAGTACTTTTCTCTTTTTAAGAAAATTGCAGAGTGAGATCCCGCTATATAAATAAATGTTAATAATAATAATTCATACTACAATGATCTGTTTGTTCAGGCTAGTGCCGCCTTTCTATATAATCAAAGTGGACTAATCTATGAGTAAACAGAGTTCCTCTAATGGGGAGTCAAGTGTATCAGGATACAAAAGTGTTAAACTGCATTATACTGATTGGGGGACATGTATTTCCAGCAGAAGGTTAGTCTATTCTTGCATAAACATCCAATGGCCTCTAACCCCCTTCAGAAGTGAGTGACTGTACTCTCCTCTCCGGTTCCTAATTAGTGGCTCCTAGTCTAAGCTCTATAATTACAGCAGGACAGGCAGAGGCCAGAATGAACTTCAAAGCCTAGTGTCAACTCTCTTTGAGTAAGTACATGATGGAGCATCATGACATCCCTTGGAATGATTTGTCATCCTCCCTGACCCAAGGTCTGGCTCAGTCCTGCTCTGTACACAGCAAGGTTACAATGAGGAACGAGTCATGGGACAGGGTGCTGGTCAGTTCTTTCCCTGGAAGGTCCATGCAAAATGAAAAAGGCTAAAGAAGATTAATGTAATCTCGGTCACTATAGGGAGACACAGAGAGCGAATAGCTGCCGTATTACGCCATCTTTCCATCTGTTCCTTTGGGTGCCACTAATAGATTATGAAAGATTATGTCACAATAGTTCTGCCAAAACATTGCTGCTTAACATATTTCCCCCCTTATACCCCTATACCAAACACAGCCTGGCACTGTTGGATTGTTGGTATGAGAATATGCTTTATAGCCGCTGCAGCTATGACAGTCATGATTTTAATCTCCTTCTGTACTTTATGGGATCACAGACAAGACAACATCCCCATCTATTCCAAAAAATGCTTTCAACCTCTCCCCCTCATCTCAGCCTATTTCTCTCCTTTTGGAATTTGACCTGCTTTGAAGCCAGAACCGCCCATTAACCCATTCGCTGTGTTAACATCCATCTTCTGTGATCTCTATCTGCATTATAGTTATTCACTGGCAAATGACTGCAGCTCCTTTGTACTGATTTGTGCCCTTTCTGCTAAATGTTACCCCAGTTGTTCATTTTACTTAAGCTGCAATGAATCTTAAATATATATAGCTGGTCTGCTCAATCTAAAATGCTCCCCATGGAGCAAATAAAGGCTGCAATAAGATAAGATAAAATGACAAAGAAAAGATATGGATCCCAGTGCAGTTAATGAAGCATTTGACTATCCATTGCCATGTGTGGGGTTTAGGATATAAATATGACGAGATTATTTGTTTGCTGCCACAACCAAACATTTTTCTCCCACTGAAAACTTGTTGACTCATACTGGAATCAGCCAGAGCAGAAGATATCTGCCAGTGACTCACAGCATGAGTGTATTGGAATCAAATGTTAGGTTGAGGAACATAATATTAAAAACTGTCTGCAAAGCGGGTTTATGTAACATCACAATTGTTTTTTAAACAATTGTATTCATTAAACACAATTACTATAGTTACGTAATATTAATCTTTATGATCTTTCAAGATGCATGTAACATCATTGCTGTTTCAATAGTGATGTTTTAATTGGGCCAGGCCCAGTGGTGTAACTAGATATTACTGTGCTCCACAGCAAATTATTTTTTAGGCCCCCCAAATGTCTAGAGGTTGACCTGTTTTACCAATATTTATTGTACAAGTATGAGAACTATTATCCAGAATGCTCAGGACCTGGGGCTTTCTGGATAATAGGTTTCTTCACATCTTAAGACTACTAGAAAATCTTTTAAACATTAAATAAACCCAATAGGCTAGTTCTGCTTCCAATAAAGATTAATTATATCTTAGTTTGGATCAACTACAAGGTACTTGGGAGACGGCCTTTCCGTAATTCGGAACTTTCGGGATAACGGGTTTCCGGATAAAGGATCCCATACCTGTAATTGTATATGAATTAAGGCCTCATGGGACCCCCTATACCTCTTGGGCTCCCCTGCAGCCGCAGGGTCTGCTTCCTCTGTAGTTGCGACCCTGGTCAGGTCATGTTGTCCGATACGAGGTCTGAAAATAACAACTAACTCTTTTATATCTCATGCAAGAGAAACACATGGTAAATTAGAGTCGGGATCTTCTGCACTTATAAATACCAAATTACCTCCAGTGCTAAAACGTTGCACTGATTTGAAGGGATTATTACATGGATGATAGGTTCTGCAATGGGAAGATGGTTAAATGGCCCACTAACCCCTATAATGATCAGGGTTTTTCATCAATATATTTCAAGTGTGCTGAAATAGACTTCATCCTCAGAACATATCTACATTTATATTTATTCATAATTTCGCTTCTGTATGGTAATAGGTTTTGCCATATTGTTTTGTTCAGCTAAACTATTCTTTAAAAAAAAAATAATAGAAGAATCAGATGGTGGTGATTGCCATTAGATGGTGCTCTTTTGTTTCTCTGTGTGTAGAAAGGCATAGCCAAAAAAAGGAGTATAGCAAAGATGTGTATAAAACAATATATGTATGGTAAGTGTTGATAATTACTGTTTAGAGGGAACCTAAATTGAAAGTGACACCTCCTGTTTAAAAAGGCTACTTTTCCTCTGGCTGTAGATCATTATTGCCCAAGTGGCTTAATTCCAGACACTGATAAGATGCAGCTCTGTCCTCGTTAAACAGCTGGCCGCCTGAAGGTTGGCCAATCCTCATCTAAACTATGGTCTCCCACCAGCCGAGCCATTTAAACATATTCCAGCAGTATTTATTGTTCCTACAAAACTGCCGACAGTGCAGGGATTTTATAAATAATGATGGTTTGGTATGGGAACGATAAAGCAGGGCATTGGCACAGTGTGTTGTTGAATTTAAGTTTTTATATCCATGACACAGCTTACAAATCAGCAAGTAGCTTTAGAGCTACAAGCCAAACTGCCAAGACTTCTGAGGTATGCTGACAGATAGATGCCCCATGAGTCATTGCTAGGCTGCCGACAAATATTCATATAAAATGTTTCAATAAATGTATAACACAGAGAAATATTCAGCCATGTGGTAAATGCAGTACTAATAAAGCACATCAATGTTTTCATGCACTTTTTTGTAGAATAATCTATATGATCTGCATCCATTTATTATCCCTCACATTAATTGCCTTGCTGTCCTTACTCACAATGCAATGGAACCTGCTCCTTACTGAAGCCTTTCATAGCATTCTGCACAAAGATAGCACCACATTTGAGGGATCCAAAACAGAAGGTTCAGAGATGGGTCAGTCTTTTTATGGCACTAATAAGTGTGAATTCCTGGTCTTTCACGTTTCACACTAGTCCAATTTCTTCAAATAATGGACACTTGGTCAACTCAAGGTTAAATGCCTTACCACAAGATGTTGATGATGGATCCATCGGCTGCTTTGCTATTTCCCAGTGCAGATAGGTTGAATATTTAGAGTTTCCTAAATGCTTGGAGGAGCATATCTGTGCACATTTCCAGGACGGTGTTATGTGGTATCATTATAAACTCAAGTCATGTTTTATTGTATGCTAGATTGTGGTGCAAGGAAGGAGTGGGAATCAAGGGTATCAAGGACCCCTACGTCGTATGACATCATTCGGCACAGCTGTTGTGGGCTTAGGGCCCCTTCACACTTCTAATGAAGATATTTGGGATGTCTGGCATCCACTAGAGTAAGCTGATATTACATTCAGCAGGGGGGGCTCACATGCCCAGTCCTAGTAATGTCTCTGTTTTTCTTAGATTTGGTGGGACATGCTCCAACCATTTGTAATTCAGGCGGTTATACAGTGTTCCAAGCACATTCTGCTTTGTACAGAGCTTGTATAGCCCTTCTTCCTTCATTAGGAAGGATTAAACACAAGTTTCATTACTGAGGAACCTGTATTCAAGGGCACATCAGTCTCCCGCCTCTTATCTGTAACCCTACGGTATGGCCTAGTATTGGCTGAAGCATTTCTTCATATGCATGACAACAACACTAGTAAGCGAACTTAATTTCTTTTGGAATACATTGAGATAAAAAAAGGCTGGAACTGTCTCCTCCTTTAAAGGATTACTAAACAATAAAAATGAATATGGCTAAAAATGCCATATTTTACATACTGAACCTAGCCTAAAGTGTCAGGTTCTCAATGGCAGCAATGATCCAGGACTTCAATCTTAGGGGTTGTCACAAATTATCAAGCAGAAAACGAGTTTGGCCTGTAATATAAACCAATGCAACAGTGATGATTATTAAATTCTGATGCTAGTTGCACTGGTTTCTGAGCTGTCATGTAGTAATTATCTGTATTAATGACTAATTAGCCTTATATTGTGACTATATTTCTATTCTATGTGTACTGTATATTGTGAGTGGGTCCCTAAGCTCAGTAAGTGACAGCAGCACAGAGCATGTGAATCACTGAATCATCAGAAAAGAAGATGGGGAGCTACTGGGGCATCTACTGGGGAGACACAGATCTTTACTGCTAAAGGGCTGTGGTTGCCTTGGGCTGGTACAGAAGCACAAAACATAATGTACAGAATTTCTACCTACTTCTTTAGTTAGGCTTTAGTTCTCCTTTAAAACATTACCATATTCCACTAGGTGATATTTGTCAAAGATGCAGAGGTATGCAATAGAGTGTTATGCCACTTTTAGGATTTTTTTAATTTGTCCTATACAAGGTAACTCTATAATGTTGTTCTTCTAGTCCATATCAGCCATAAATGACACAGTTTTATTCTTGTCCCATGAAAAAAGTTAAATTGGGTTTGTAGGGTTTGTTTCAACCACAGCTCAGTTGTACAGTTCCAAGACCTTCATGTATATGTGGCTCACACTTTTTTTATGTCCAAGGCAAACTATTGCTTACGCTTCATACTATGTTTTAACAGCTTATTATTCTTACAGATCTCAAGGCTTCTGGCACTGCCCACTTTCTAAGTTTTCTGCTGAACACAACAGATTACCGGATCCTACTAAAGGATGAAGATCATGATCGTATGTATGTTGGGAGCAAAGACTTCATATTATCTTTGGACCTGCAGGATATCAACCGTGAGCCTCTCATTGTAAGTATTACATGCAATGTATTCTTCTTGTGCATCAATTGTATGCAACAGCACACAGAATAACCAGTTCATATGCTATACAAAAAAACTATGTTTGACCAAAAAACATACAATTTAGTAACGTAAAATGCTTGTGCTGTGTTGAATTCCTGATGGATATCCACAGTCATACAGCAAATGATTTCATTATCAGTGTTCTTCCTTCAACATGCTCATACATTTTATGGTATGTACTGATAATGGTTATTGGTCATGATTGGTTAGCCCCATATTAAGCCATTGAACAAAAGAAAATCCTCTAAATTTGTGCATATGATTTTTTTTTGGTCTAATTATTAGTCAGGTATTTTCTTTTTCATCTACATTTATTCATGGCTTGTTATTATCATGTTGTTTGGTCATTACAAGGCAGTGTTTGTATCCAACACTGTACAAACGGATATGACCAGCTCAAGGAGTGACCTCATATTCGGCTAAGCCAGCATTCCTGAAAATCACATTTACGTGAGTTGCTTTTTTTTGAAAGACAAACGGCAACTTCTATAAGGCCACAACATTGTTAAAATGCAGTGTATTGTGATGCAGTAGAACAACTATTGGGCTCCTATTTATTATTTTAAAGAAACTTGTTGCTGTTACATGACCGGGTATGTATTGTATCATTAACAAATATATGTGTGAAAGTGCCACAAATCTCAATGTTGTTTAGGTCTGAATAAGCACAGTGGGGTACATGCACTGGCCTTTTTCTGTAAAGTTTCCTACCCAATTAACTGCCTCTCTGGGTCTTTCTTTGTTTGCAGATCCACTGGCCAGCATCCCAGCAGAGAATAGAAGAATGCGTGTTATCTGGGAAAGACAGCAATGTGAGTATGACAGGACTGCAGATCTCAAAGTTTACAAGGGGATATTAGAGTCACCAAGCTATGCACAACAAGCAGGTCCAACCAGGTCACACTGCCAATAAAAGTATATGTCTATCATCTATATAAAATATTTAATATATTTATATTAGGGCTTCATAACTGGAGGCTCCCAGAAAACAGCAGGCACAATTTAAGACTATGAGTCTATTGGACAATGGTTGGCAATGAGAAATCCTATTCTAGTATCATCCATGAATGTATGCCTATTTTCTCAATAAACTGCAAGATCTACAATTATTCTCTATTTCTCATTTTCAGGGGGAATGTGGTAATTTTATCCGTCTGATCCAGCCATGGAATAGAACACACCTATATGTTTGTGGAACTGGGGCATACAATCCTGTGTGCACCTACATCAACAGAGGGCGCAAAGCTCAGGTACCATCAAATAAACCTCAGTTAGGGAAATAAACTTACTGGGGCCCGTTTATAAACACTGGGCAGATTTGCACCTGGGCAGTCACCTACAGCAACCAATTACTGTTTCACCCAACTGCAGGTAGAACGTTGAAAGCAATCATCTTATTGGTTATACCATGGGTTAATGTCCAGATGCAGAGTTGCCCAGCGTTTATAAATGAGCTGTATTGTCTTTCTAAACTTCCAAAACTGATGGAAATTTAGTATACCTAGCCTGCTCAGTGGGGCAAGTGTCAGTAACTTTACCTTAGTTCTACTGTTTGCTTAGACCAGTGATCTCCAACCAGTAGCTCCTGAGCAGAATGTTGCTCTCCAACCCCTTGGATGTTGCTCCCAGTGACCTCAAAGCAGGAGCTTATTTTCGAATTCCAGGCTTGGAGGCAAGTTTTGGTTGTATAAGAACCAGGTCCACTGCCAAACCGAGCCTCAGTGTAGGTTGATAATCTACATAGGGGTACCAAAGGGCCAATCACAGCAATTATTTGGCACCCCAAGAAAATTATTTCATGCTAATGTTGCTCCCCAACTCCTTGTACCTCTGAATGTTGCTCATGGGATTAAAAGGTTGGGGATCACTGCCTTAGACGCTTTGATTTGGATAAGGCCGTGGCATTTACTGTAAGGGATGGGTTACATCCCACTGTATATCTCTGTTGGATTTCTCAGAGTAGATACTATGGTGGAGCAGAGAAGCAATATTAGGGCACAGGGATAAAGGCAACACAAACACAAAAGGGAACCTAGTAAAAGTTATTTTATTAGTATAGAAATATTCCTTATCAATGGTTTTGCACCTTTGTTAAGCAGTCTTAGAGCATAAACAATGTACATTACATAGGCATGGTATAAAATATTTAGTATACAGCACTTGTTGATTAGCTATTAGGCATGTAGTAAACGTTGCAAAAACTGGGTACATATATTAAGCAGTGTTTGCTTATATCATATTCTAAGCAACTGTTTGGGGCAAGCCAGAGAGAGCACAGAGTCAGGAGGAAGCAATGCAAGAAAACTGGAACTGAAATAAACCGTCCATAATATTGTGTGTGAAGTATGATGTGTGTACACATGGAAAGCAGTTCAAGAGCCCTAAGAGTGCAGTACAACAGTCTGGTATGTGAGACATGAAGCATGGTGTCTGGGTTTGGTTGAAACTGTGCAAGATTGCCCACAGTGGAGAAAGCAGTAAAGTAGCACTTGGTATAAGGATGGAGAGCTCCTTGGGCATTTAGTGAGGTATCTCTTGTCAGATGACTACCGATAGACTGCACACTTGTATAATCAATGGATTACATACTCAGAATCAGATGTGTCAGCTGTTGACCAAGAAGTGCTAGGCAGTAGATGCAAGAAACTGCTTTTTTTATTTTTCAACATGGCATGACTCGAGAAAAATTTAGATAGCTTCTCTAGTTTTTCTAGTGTAGATAAATCTGCCCCAAAGATTACACATGCCTTTCTGTGCTTGACAACTATTGTGACTAATTGTGCTCACACAGAAGCCCAGATTTGAAAATTTGTGTAAGAATAATTGTGCTCGGAATATATATTCAGTATTCAGCCAGAGCTTTTATGAAGGTAAAAGTATTGATAAATCCTTGTGCATCCCTGTTCATTAAGCTTTAGAACCTCAGGTTTAACATTCCTTGGCAAGAGGTTTGCGAGTGCCCTGTAAGAAACTACTGTAAAATATATTTTTTTGGAGTATGTTTGTGTCTTTTTACACAAACAACTAAATACTGTTTTTTACTCTGATGGTAAAATATTGTTTTTATATTGTGTTTGTTCTGTATATACCTGTATTGCACACCTGTATGTCAGTGTGTATCATTTGTTATTGCTACATTGTGTTCTGCATGTGCATCCTGTGTCCTGGTACCAGTTTAATCTGTGTCTATATGCATGTATCTGTATAACAAGTGTATGTCACATGCCTGCGCTCATTACATGACGTGTTGTGCCACATATGTTTCCTAGAAGCGGATCTGCATCCAAACTAACACCCAGTATTAGGGACAGAGCTTCCATCTGTGACCCTGTGTCTCCATCACCCATGTCATATGTCACATCCATATCCCTGGAGGTGTCCAACTTCCTGCCTCCTCTTGACCTTCTTTAGGTCTAACTCTTATTGCCGTGCTCCTCTCCATAGGCCTCAGAGCTGAGTCATACAGCACCCCCTGGAGGACGAGGGAGCAGAGCTGCTGATTCCCTGCTCACCCCAACGCCTGCTGACCATAAGGTGGGGCCACTCCCAGGGGCCAAGGAGCACCCTTTCCCTCACCAAACAACCTAGAAGTGACAAAATTTACCCTGTTTTGTTCATGTGACAGCCAACAAAATATACTGACCCCTGACTCTTCAAAGACAATCACTAAAATATATTTTGCCTATTGAAGCAGAAGAGCCAATCTGACTTGTCCCTGACTGCATTTCATAATGAAAAACACATGCTGGCCATGAATGACCATGACTGACCGTGCTAAAGAAGAAAACATTCATCCATTTGTTTCCTATCAGTCCCTAACATTTCCCAATACTGTCTGCTTGAACCCCTGTTGTTTTAGTGATCCAGATATGGCCCAGAAACAAAAGCAATTACCAAAATATGGAGCTACAGAAGTAAAGAAGTACCATTGCATTAGGGCCCCCCCTTCAAAAGCTTCATAAACTCCAAAACGTACAGCCCATGTTTCTGCTTGTGCTCTGAAAAATCTGTAACCTAGACCAGCAGCCTAATCATCTTCACTCATCCCGGTACGCTCATATATCCCATCTTAATGTGCTTGGCAACTATCACGTGAGCACCACCAGAAATATGTTACCACTTTGTTCCCCATAAAGGCAAATTCTGCAGTCCATCTTGTTCTTCAAGTACTGTAGATGGCTTGTTGCCCTTTTATCCACAAATGGCCACCATTTACCATACATTTCTGAAAACATGTAAACAGGAATTAAAATGACTTTCTAGGCCAGAGCAGCTATCTACCCTTTTATACTGAACTCAGCATAGACATGTCTGATATTTTACTTTGATGGCCAACTGTATCAATGATCACCAAAGTAGATGAGTAATATTGGAAATCGCCTTTTATCCTGACATCAAATCCCATTACATTATGTAGCTATAGCCCGTCTCCATGCTATGCTGGGGCCATTTGGCATTTTAGAATTCCCTAAGGTCTCTATTTCCATGCAAATATAATGTAAAATGTAATCCAGGTTCTTCTATACCTACTTGTATTCCTGTATTTTTTCTCCTCAACTTGAGGACACCTGGAGTTACTCTTAAATGATCAGCTATGTAATGTACCTGCACGTCTAGAACACGGAGTGTGATGAAATTCTGCTTTTTATTTCATTTTCTAGGATTATGTGTTTTATCTGGAGCCGGATCGGGTGGAATCTGGAAAGGGAAAGTGTACCTATGACCCCAAGCTAGATAGTGTATCAGCCCTTATCAGTAAGTGAGATGCAAACTAGCCCTTATCAGTAAGTGAGATGCAAACTGTTAGAGAACTACTCTTTTACTATATCTCTTGCTATTCCGTATACTTTCCCATGAACAATAATAGAATGAATATGGGGATCCTACAATTCAAGGTGCACTCAAATGAAACAAATAAACAAACAAACAATAGATGCAGGGCTGCTCGTGCCATGAAGCAAGTTGAGAACCTCTTGGAACTTTAAGAGCAGAATTTCCAGGTTTTTAATTAGGAAATTCAGCTCCACTGGTGCAGATAACTCTATAACGCTCATTGCACTAGTGATGCTGCCCCTTGACCTTCTCTGATTTTTCAGCACAGAGCAGGGGGCTGCATCTCAGCTGCTGCCACTTAATATTAAGTATTCATTTTGGGGATATAGTTTTCCTTTAAAGAACAAGTAAACGTTTTTTTTTTCTATCTCTAAATTTGCTCTAAACAGCCCCTCAAATTAATGTACCTTAGTCCCTGCTGCAAGTCTGCTCTGGTTTCTGTGTTATCAGCAGCTTGTTTCACCTTCTTCCTGGTGCAGAGTGAAGCCCAGCCCCTTAGCTTTCTGAGCTGACCTTATCTCTCAGACTAGTTTTGGAGATCATTTGCATAATGTGACATAGCAGAGAGCAGTGTGTGTAGCAGCTTTTGCTTGGGGAAACTAGCTTACTAATGAAACACTGGCTCCCTCTTCCTCTCTATTGTGGAACAGCAGCAAATGGACTGCTCAGTAAGCTAAGGGGCTGGGCTTCACTCTGCACCAGGAAGAAGGGAAACAAGCTGCTGATAACACAGAAACCAGAGCAGACTTGCAGCAGGGACTAAGGTACATTAATCTGGGGGGCTGTTTAGAGCAAATTTACAGAAAGAAAAAGAAAAACATTTACTTTTCCTTTAACATGGTTCTTCATGCTCTACCCAAGTTTTACTATATATACTATATATTATGCCTATAAATAAAAACTTAATTTTACAGAAAAACCTTTTAAGAAAGCTGTAAACATGGACATAAACTTCAGTTTTAAAACGTAAACATTATTTACAGGAATGTAGATTCATATTGTAAATTTGCAGGAGGAGGGTGAAGAGTTTAAATCTGGTCTTACTGCAGGGGTGTTTATTATTAAGACTAATTCCTATATGAATTGGATCCAACTAGTCAACATCTAATGATGTTCAATGAGACTCTGATGAAAGCTGGAGCCTCATAAAATAGATCAGATGCAAGTGTAATCTGACTTACAATTACTTGCGTTCAAATAAAGTATACAAAGTATTTTACTATATCCAGATGCCCAATAACTGTAAATATAATACACTTTTATCAAGTGGTCTTAAAGGCTTTTAGGTTTCAGTGGGCCTCTTAATATGTGATGAGGTCCAATAATTGTCTAAACTTATCCTGCAAGGGGGTTAAAAAAAAGCATAAAGAGCATCCCAGAGCAGCTGCAGGTCTAGGCGTGGCATGGAACGGAGAAGGACTTAGGACACTTGGCTGCCAAATCTTACTCCTGCTAATCCTTCCGCCCCCTTGGGAGGGACCCGCCATATGAACCCCCCCTTTGGTATCCTATCGTGAAGGGCTTTTGTTACAATCTGCGGTCGAGACTCTCTAATTAATCAGGAGCAGCTGTCAGGCTGAGAGCCAGCAAGATGAGCATCACATCATACACCACCTAGAGTTGTGAGCAAATATTGCGTGCTCCATTCAGGGCTTGCTCGAGAGAGTGTTGCACCCTAGTTATCATTAGCCCCTGCTACTTTAACTAATAGTTTCTAGGAGCTACCCCAAAACAACTACACCATATCAAGTATATTCAATTCTTGTATTAATCTCTATTATGTACTTGTATACCACATCGCCCTACTTGGATAGTCTTTTTTACCGTTGCAGAACGTTCCATATCTTCTCTGATATTTTAGATGTAGATCTTCTCCACTTTCATGCTATCAGTACTCTAGAGGGCCTATTGCTTGCTCTGCACTAGACACTTAATGGTGTCTGGAATTCCTATCTGTCCCATAAGATATTGCATATCTTGTAACCTTGTTTTCAGTAAATGAAGTAGCTGTGATTTCTTTTCTTCATTTGTGGTGTTACATGATCCTTTATCATTTGTTATCCATAGATGAAGAGCTGTACTCTGGTGTATATATAGATTTCATGGGGACGGACGCTGCCATTTTCCGAGCAATGGGAAAGCAGGCAGCAATGAGAACAGACCAGTACAACTCACGCTGGCTCAATGGTTAGTATGAATGTGGCCACTGCAATCACCAAATTCTGCTACCCAGCAGTGTGCCATTTGTAGCTACAGTGTCTTTATAGCTCACTTCAGGCAGAATTTTAATATTGCTTTCTTTAAAGGAGAACTAAATCATAACTAAAGAAGTAGCTAGAAATGTTGTACATTACGTTCTGTGCTTGTATACCAGCCCAAGGCAACCACAGTCCTTTAGCAGTAAAGATCTGTGTCTCCCCAGTAGATGCCCCAGTAGCTCCCCATCTTCTTTTCTACTGATTCACTGATTCACATGCTCTGTGCTGCTGTCACTTACTGAGCTTAGGGACCCACTCACAATATACAGTACACATAGAATAGAAATATAGTCACAATATAAGGCTGATTAGCCATTAATACAGATAATTACTACATGGCAGCACAGAGATCAGTGCAATTAGCATCAGAATTTAATAATCAGCTCTGTAGCATCAGCTTATATTACAGGCCAACCTCATTTTCTGCTGGATAATTAGTGACGACCCCTAAGCTTAGCTTCTCAACAGCTGCTCAGAGCCCACTGAGCATGTGAGTGTCACAGACACTTTCCAAGATGGTGACCCCCCTGTGACAAGTTTGAAGTCCTGGATCATTGCTGCTATTGACAAGCTGAAACTTTAGGCTGATGCAATAAATTAAGTTTATAAAATACAGTATCTTTAGCCATATTCATTTTTAGGGCTTTGTTCTCCTTTAAGTCCTATGATGTGCCCATATCCACAGACCCAGCATTTGTCCACGTGCATCTCATTCCGGACAGCGCAGATCGAAACGATGACAAACTTTACTTCTTTTTCCGTGAAAAGTCTACAGATTCACCTCACAGTCCCACAGTCTACTCCCGCATTGGACGTGTCTGCCTCGTGAGTCAAAACATACTTTCTACTCCTACTTTCATTCCTCTCACGCTAAGACAAAACAAAAATTTGTTGCACAAATTGTATCTACCTATATCTATATCTGTAAACAGGGGAGGTGTGTGGCTGATCTTTCTGATCTAGCAATTGCCACCAGCACTGACTACTATGCCTGCCATGCAGTTTTACAACACTTAAGGGCAGATTTACTAAGGGTCGAATTCAAGGGTTAAAAAATAGTGATGGAAGAATCTCCCGAGATTCGCTTCGCCGAAAAATTTCTCTGGAAATTCGCGAATCGGAGAAAAATTTGCGAAACGAGTCGCGGGACGCTTTTGACGCGCGTCGCATCAACTTTGGCGCATCGCATCGTTTTCGACGCGCGTCGCGTAGTTTTCGTCGCGCGTCAAGCGAAATTTCGCTGGTGAGTCGTGAATTTATTCGCCAGTCGCGAATTGCGGGAATTCGCCACGAATTCGCCCCTGGCAAATAAATTCGCCCATCACTATTAAAAAACCCTCAAATTCGACCATGTGAATAGTCAGGGAATAAAAATTCTCCAAATGAGAATTAGAAGGATTTTTAATGGTATTCCATTGGTCGAATGATCGAATAGTAAAAATTTGATCAATCGATAAAATCATTCGAATCGATCGTTTCGAACGATTTTAACCATTCGATTGCATTTTTTTTATCCGATCAAACTTTTTGAATCCCAATTCGGCAGCATTGATCTGGCGAACTTGGCAGTCGAATAAAAATTTAAAGGGGAAGTACTTCGACTGTCGAATATTCGAATAGATTTTTATTCGAGTCATTTGATTCAATCGAATTTTCAAAATTCACTGGTCGAATTTGTATTCAAAAACATTGAAAATTCGAATTAGAAACTTTTTGAAAATTCGATCGAACTTTGAATCCTTCATGTGAATTTAGTAAATCACTAAATTCACATGAAGGATTCAAAGTTCAATCGAATTTTCAAAAAGATTCAAATTTCAAATAACTTTTTTGAGTACTTCGACCATTGAATTTTAAAAAATTTGATTGATTCGAATGATCGAATAAAATTCTATTCGATCATTCGACCATTCAATGGTCGAAGTACTTGCCCTGTAAAAAAAAAAAAACAATTGCCTAGTTCGCCAGATTAAACCTACCGAATTCCTGTTACACCCTATGGGAAGCTCCCATAGGGTTTTTCCAGCATTTGAAGATCGAATAAAAAAATCTGATCGAATGGTTCAAATTGTTCGAATCGTTCGATAAAAATTTTTTTATTTGATCGTTCAATTAGTCGAAATGTGGTAAAATCCTTCAAATTCAAAGGATTTCAATTCGACCAAAATTCGATGGTCGAATTTGAGTTTTTTTAACTCTCGAATTTGACCAATAGTAAATCTGCCTCTTACTGTAAATCAAGGTTCATGAATGCATCTAGTGCATACTGCCCACCATTCATATCAATGGTGTTGTGTGGGAGATATTCCAGTTATTTCTGCTCCTTTGGTAATTGCAGGTAAAGTTACTGTACCGTGTTAGCCAGTAAAAATGTTATAAGGCTGGAGCCCACCGGGTTTTTCCCGCCAGGCCAGTCCGACCCTGTTATTGGCTAACTGATATAATCATAGCAAGCTTTTACAACATTTTAGTTCCTTTTTCAAGCTGATTTCAATGGTCCTTTGGTACATAGATTTCTTGTTATTGTTTCAACAGAACGATGATGGAGGTCACTGCTGCCTTGTCAATAAATGGAGCACTTTTCTGAAAGCACGACTGATATGCTCAGTGCCTGGAGCTGATGGGATAGAGACTCACTTTGATGAGCTACGTATGTGTCAAATGAAAGCTTGTGAAATATGTTCTGGTTTTACTGCTGCTATTCAGTAGTAGTATATTAACCTATTCTTATATTCCTATAAACCTATTGTTTCTGTTTACAGAGGATGTATTTATCCAGCAGACACAGGACAATAAAAATCCAGTAATATATGCCGTCTTTTCTTCATCGGGGTGAGTAGCACATTTCACCATCCTGCTCTCTCTGTTTCTCATTGTGCCCTTTGCACGCTCACCTTGTGCTTTGTGTTTGGCAGATCTGTGTTTAAAGGGTCAGCAGTTTGTGTATACTCCATGTCAGATATCCGTATGGTGTTTAATGGGCCATTTGCGCACAAAGAAGGACCCAACTACCAGTGGATGCCTTACACAGGAAAGATTCCATACCCACGACCTGGAACGGTAGGAGACTTTATACTCTGCTTGGGCCTCAGGCTACACTCTTCATCCTCATTCTCTAATTGTCAAGAATGCCTTGGTCATGATCATTTATTTAGAAAGTGCAGATATATTACACTTTTTTGCATTATATGCTGTATAGCCTTTCCTTAAAAATCGGGACATGGAACATTGACCATTGTCTTTCCCCATAAATAAGTAATGCTCTCCATATATCTCTTATATGTTGTTATATTTACTCAGAGCTACTTATAGTGAGGACTAGGTATGAACTAGAGCGCCGTGTTGATGCCACAAAGGAAATCCTCACTAGTTAAATTCTAGTTGCACTCTTAGAACTTTTCCTTATAAAGCAACTCAAGATCATTTATTTTGACCTACAATCATTTATTTTGACTCAAAAATTCTTTACAGTGTCCAGGTGGTACCTTCACCCCCTCAATGAAGTCCACCAAGGATTACCCAGATGAGGTGATAAACTTCATGCGCACACACCCTGCCATGTACAATCCTGTGTATCCAGTGCATCGCCAGCCATTGTTAGTCCGCACCAATGTCAATTACCGATTCACAACCATTGCAGTAGACCAAGTGGATGCATCTGATGGGCGCTATGAAGTGTTGTTTTTGGGCACAGGTAAAGTTCATTTCTAATCCTTCATTTAATTCTCACTCCAGTTGGCGGCAAAAGCTTTTTTGCATAAATGAGTCTAGAATGAATCTGTCTGTGTAAACCCAACAGACCATACACGCAATTGCACAGTGTTTTGAACGTAAATACTGCTGAGATTTTTCCTGGATATCATAACAAAAGCAATGTAAATAGGTAGTACTAGAGATTTTATAACTTCTAAATCCCCTTTTTTAATATTCTTTCCGGGGGTGCGAGTACCGGCTGTTTATCAGTGTGTCCTAAACTTTGTACTGGACAGACATGTAGTCATTCATAGTGTATGATATCCACAACTCTAGAGCCAATTTACAAGTGGTACCATACCCACAAGTCAACTATTAGAACACTCCAATAGGTACTGCAACAGAATTTGTGAAGATCCCATATCAAAGTATAACCTTATTCTATAGCCTATGTTTCATTGGTACTTTCTGATTTATGTTTCATGTTGGTCATATTTTTTATAAAATAAACCGCTAAGCTTTTGTCCACTTTTGCTCACTTTGTCATGTAGCCATTTATTACCATTTTCTCCCCTTCCTCTGTATTTTTGTTATATACTCTACATCTTGCTAATGCTCCTTTCTTCAGAATCTGTTCTGTACTGATTGTTATTTCTTCTCAGATAAGGGAACAGTACAGAAAGTGATTGTTCTTCCAAAAGATGACCTGGAGACAGACGAGCTAATATTAGAAGAAGTAGAAGTGTTCAAGGTGAGAGCAGTTTCCTAACAATAGTGTTCTTCAGATTCACTTGGGGACCAGCTATGTGGAGGTTATGGGGGCAGTTGTCTTGCTTCTGGACCTGTTATCCAGAATGTGCCGGACCTAATTTTTTTTTCGTTCTGTAATTTGGATCTTCGTATCTTAAGTCTGCTAGAAGATCTTTTAAACATTAAATAAACTCAATAAGCTGTTTTTTGCTTACAATATGGGTTCATGATAGATCAAGTAGAAGGTACTGTTTTATCAATACATAGAAAAACATCATTTTAAAATTGGATAAAACGGAGTATGTGGAAGATGGACTTCCCATAATTCTGAGTTTTCTGTATAATGGGTTTTTGCATAACTGATCCAATACCTATTATGTGATAAAGATGTTATTGGATAACTTTACATTTATTATACCAACATAACTGGCCCACCGTTATTGTTATAACTACAACTAAGAGGGAATCAGCCATGTTGTTCAGAGACTTAAAGGAGAAGGAAAGTTGAAAGCTACTTGGGGGTGCCAAATGTTAGGCACCCCCAAGCGATTGTAATAACTTACCTGGAACCTGGGGCGCTCCTATCAGCAGAAAACTGCATCGGACTGAGGTTTTACCAGTGAGCACCATGGAGCGATAGACTTCCGTCTTCTTCTATCTTCGCATTTCCCGGGGAAATCGCATGCGCAGTAGAATGAAAAAGCCGACTTAAGTTAAAGTTCGGCTTTTCATTCTAATGTGCATGCGTAGCCAAGCGAAGAAAGCGGAAGAAGGAAGCCTATTGCTATTGCTCGAATTTTTTAAAATTTTTTTGTACAATATTTTGTGCTGCATGTATGGTGGGAGACAAGCCAACAGATATTGGCAGAAGATCGAAGGCTCATCGATCGGGCTGCCTGAAAAATTTTGATTGGGTAGCTTTGATGCCACCCTAACATCATTAATGCTCAATTGTCAGATACAGGTAAAATTCTATTGTTTCTATCTGTATATCTGACGATTCAGCTCTACAATTGTGTTTTGAAACTAACAATATTTTTTGGAAAGATCTCTTCCTGGAATGATCATAATGTAACGTCTATGGCCGCATTTACACAACACCAGCTTTTTGTTCTCCTGAATGCATCTCAGTATCTTTTATTCTTCTGTTTTCCTTTCTCTTTCTCAGGTACCAGCACCCATTAAATCCATGAAGATTTCTACAAAGAGAGTAAGTAACCTATATGATGTGGGTTTAATAACATCATTGCAGTTAACAAAGGCTAACTTGTATTTGAGGATAAAGAGTTTGGGAAATTGAATATTGTACTGCAACAAAGGTACCTTATTTAAAGTGTGTTCAGTTGTTGTAAGCATGTCAGGCAAAGCAATATACAAGAAGACATAAAATCCCTTTTTTAATTTACCAAAGTAATCATTTCTCCAACTAATCCAACAAATCATTACTGTATTAATTGAAAGAGCTGCCCACTCACGTTATCCTTTGTCTCCCCATCAAATGTGATCTTCCTATAAACATTTTATTGGAGTTTCTGGGGATTAATTTCATTGTTGGCAAATGTTCCAACATATCTAAGTCAACCTTTAACTAAAATATGAAAACCTTCTTGAAAAAGGACATTTAAAGGGATACTGTCATGGCAAAACATGTTTTTTTCAAAACGCATCAGTTAATAGTGCTGCTCCAGCAGAATTCTGCATTGAAGTCCATTTCTCAAAATAGCAAACAGAATTTGTTATATTCAATTTTGAAATCTGACATGGGGCTAGACATTTTGTCAATTTCCCAGCTGCCCCTGGTCATGTGACTTGTACCAGCACTTTAGGAGGAAACTGCTTTCTGGCTGTTGTTCCTTCTCAATGTAACTGACAAAGGAGTCAGTGAGACATGGGATTTTACTATTGAGTGCTGTTCTTAGATCTACCAGGCAGCTGTTATCTTGTGTTATCTGGTTTGTTCTCTTGTTAGGCCGCCTGGGGGGGGGTGATATCACTCCCACTTGCAGTACAGCAGTAAAGAGTGACTGAAGTTTATCAGAGCACAAGTCACATGACTGGGGGCAGTTGGGAAATTTACAATATGTCTAGCCCCATGTCAGATTTCAAAATGAAATATAAAAAACTTTTTGATCTTTTGAGAAATGGATTTCAATGCAGAATTCTGCTGGAGCAGCACTATTAACTAATGCATTTTGGGGGGGGAAATTTCCCTTGAAATTATCCCTTTAACATGTTTTTGAGCAGGACTAATCACCTGTTAGTGTTGGGCATTTAAGCTTGCAGGTTGGATGCTTCCACTTTATAGATTCTAGTTTAAACTGAAACATACTTAGCAAGATTAGGTTATTTGTATGATAAAAACAAGTTATTGGTCTCTAGTGACAGGAGGTCAGTGACCTGCAAAGCAAAAGGAATTAGGGGCGAGCTAGTAGTCTGGGCAAATGGCTAACATTTCTAGTTCTGTAGACTAAGGGCAGGGGCACATGGGCAGATTCAGGGAGATTTAGTCACCTGGCAACTAATCGCCTCTTCTTCGGGGCAACAATCTCCCCCGAACTGCCTTCCCACTGGCTACGATGAAAAATCACCAGCGGGATGGCACTCGCGCTTTATTTTTAGCGATGGGCGAATCTACCCCGTTTCGCTTTGCCGAAAAATTAGCGAATTTCCAGCGAAATTTGCGAATTGTCAAAAAAATTCACGAAACGAGTCGCGGCACGGTTTTTAGCGAATTTTCGCTGGCGTTTCGCGAATAAATTTGCCCATCACTATTTATTTTTCAAAGTTGCCTCATATAGAAACTTCGGGCGACTTTGAAAAACGAAGCCCTGCAAGTGCCATCCCGCTGCCTATTGTTCATTGTAGCCGGCGGGAAGGCAATTCAGGGAGATTGTTGCCCAAAGAAGAGGCTATTAGTCACCGGGCAACTAAATCTCCCTAAATCTGCCTGTGTGCCCCTGCCCTTAGGGTTGGGGGTATTCCAGTTTTTCACACTACAGTCTGGTCTGAAGCAAAGTGTTCCAAGGGAGACTAGAATTACTGATAGACTGGAGGGGTCAAGGTCAGTAACCTAAGTGAAGGCTATGGTTATGAAACCAATGAACTTGCTCTTACATGACACAAAACAGTGTAACAATAGTAGATGTGTAAAACATCAGTCACATTTTTATTACACTGGCCATTCCCAGCACCTTATACATCGCCTTGAAGTTTATAGTCGAGGCAGCAACAAAACCAGACTGCCCTTTCTAGTTGCCAGCTGTTTCTTTGGATCATAATTACACATTTTCTCCTGTTATTTAAGACCAGAAACGTATACATTGGGCACATTAACCTTGTCTTTTAATGCCAAAGTTAAATGCAATTTAGAAAAGCTCACGCTGCCCCCATGACAGACAGACAGAGCCTTAGCAAAAGTTTAAATTTCATTGATTTTGTAGCTTTATTTAATCTAAACAAAATATGTCACATAGACAATATTAATTACCTCCACATTCAATCCCATTACTTATATTAAACATTCACGTTGGCAAGTTCCACAGCGGGGCAAGTGACCTGAGATGCATTACAGTAACACGGCACAAGGCCATTTCTTATAAGGCACAGGTTTGGATTACAATGGAAACTAAAATGTTTCAGACTTTAGCTGCTGCTGAGAGTCTGGAAAGTAAAGGAGGCCTCTGATAAAAATCCCTTCTGCATATTATTAAAAGGAATGGGGATCTACGTATACTTTTTTAACAGTAGTTACCAGTCTGTTCATTACAGAGCTCAGCTATACAGTCATACGGCACATGCTTTGATTTAATATGCAGAAGATGTTCTTCAATCAGAAGCCTCTGTATTTGTGGCTTTATATCTCCAAGCACTCGAGCAGTGTACTGTAATCTTTTTCTCAGGGGTCCACAATAAGATTTGAGGTCATTTTAGCAACGTAAACAATGGTTTAGAACGAATGCAGCACTTTATGTTAATTGTTATTGCCTATTGTAGCATTAGACGGACAGAGTAGCTTTACCTCCTGGAAATTCTGCCTCCACCGCTGGAAAATATTGACTTTCTTAGAATGCTCCCATGAGAGCTTTTCCAAGTGTAATTTATATATCCAGTTTTGTACAATTCTCTTATACTGTTCATAAAAGAATATTAGTCACTGGATCAATGGAACATCTGCTGCTTTTACACATATCTCGCTAAAGCTCCCCATAGACGCAACGATATTTCCCTGCTGAACGACTGATCTTAGGGAAGTCCGACCAATCTGTCAAATTATCGTGTGGTTAGTGGGATACAAACGATCGTTCATCTCACGATTTTTCGTCCGACATTGGTCTGATGATTGATCGGCCAGGTTAGAAAATCTTTATCGGACCCCATGCAATCTACATATGTTTGCAGGGACAAGCAGGCTGCGATCCTTCAGTTTTGCTGGCAATATCGCCTGAAATGGTCTTTTTAGTTGATGGACACATCAGGCATTTAAACAATCGTTTTGAGACAATCGTGGTCTCACGATAATTATTGGATCTTTCAAAAATCTTTACGTCTATGGCCAGCTTTACACTCATCCCAATGGAGAAGGCAGTGAATGATACTGGGCAGACTGTTATTTTATATATTCGCTTGTTAACAGTGAGAGAAAAGACAGTTTTGGATCTACAAAGAAGAGAGTAAAGTGTCACAAGTCAGTAGTATCCATAACCTAATAGCGTTACAATAAACACACTACACATGACCCTTAAAGTGTCCATACACGATAAGATACACTCATTTGGCAAGGTCGCCAAATGAGCGGATCTTTCCCGGATATGTCCACCAATGGCAGGGCAATATCAGGTTAATCTGAACATTTGGCCAAACGATTTGATTATATAAAAAATAGTTGGCGCCAACCGAAAGAGGACTGCATCAACTAGCCAATGCTTGATTGCCTGAAAAATCAAACCTTCCAGATATATATCTTTGCCAGATATAGATCGGGGAGATCCGCTGGAACCCCCCCCCCCCACTACACTGGCAAATAAGCTGCCGAATCGGTCTAAAGGACCAATATTGGCAGCTTTAATCTGCCTGTGTATGGCCACCTTTAGTGTCAGTGTGGTTTCAGACTAGAGATAATAATAATAAATAATAATAAAGGCGCAGGTTGGTGAAGTTAACGTGTAACAGCAATACAGTCAGCATGTAAAGACAAAAGGAGAACATCTCTAGAAGATTCAGTAGCTGCCAAAGATCGTATCAGCTGCTATTCTTGCACACATTTTCAGAGACTTATTCAGCTTTCACACAGCAGTAAATAAACTGTGGGAAAATCATCCATTCAACCCTGTGCTTTCTTATCCAGCTCAGCGGGTTCAGCATTATTTTTTAGGCTGCCTCACTGGGAGGCTTGTCATGATTTATGTGCAAATGGCCAAGATTAATAACCATAAAAGTCACAATTTAAAGGGAGGTAGCTCCTTTTGTAATTTAGTCTTATTTTGTACAGTTGAGACCCTCATGCACACTAGCAGGGTGTGTTTGCTCTGTGGTCTACACTTGTACTTGTGCCTATACATACAAAGATCTAGTCAGTGTTGATGACTTACACATTGAACACGTAGATACTAGCAGATGCTGCTGTTGCTGCCCCCTTAGACATGGCAATAATTCCAGGATTCCATGTGCCAGTTGCATCCTTGACTTGCACCCAGTGAATAGGAGGCTCATGCAATCAATATCACACATGGAAATACATAATCTCCACTGGTCAGTCCACATTAGCAGAGATTGTAACAAATCTGCTATTCAGTTAAAAAAATGTTGTTATGGCATAAACATGACACTTTGTGCCTGACCAATACATATTGCACCATGTATGGTGATTATAAATAATCCTTGTCCATAAGAATCAGATCAGCAATTTTAGAAATGTTGTAAATTAAGATAACTGATGTGTTATGCCTTACGCTGTTTTGAGGTTAAAAAAATAATTTATCATAATTTGTCTCTAACAGCAACAGCTTTACGTGTCTTCTGTGTCGGGAGTGACCCACATGGCCCTCCATCGTTGTGATGTGTATGGTGAGGCTTGTGCAGATTGCTGTCTGGCCAGAGATCCTTACTGTGCATGGGATGGGAAGACCTGCTCTCGCTACTCCGCTTCCTCCAAGAGGTGTGTACATGGTGGGGCCTTGTGAGAGTTTCAGAGGGATTTTAGAATGTAATGCATTGGTGTTTTATTGGTGAATAATCAACATAATAAGTATTACTATATATTTTCTTTTATTTCCCGCCATGTCTTTCTTCCTCCTTGTGACTTGCTTCGGATGACCACAGACGTAGCCGACGTCAGGATGTAAGACACGGGAATCCAATGAGGCAGTGCAGAGGGTACAATTCAAATGGTGAGTTCATACCAACAAGCAAAGTCTCATAGATCTAGGACAGTGATCCCCAACCAGTAGCTCAAGAGCAACATGTTGCCCTCCAACCCCTTGGATGTTGCTCCCAGTGGCCTCAAAACATGTGCTAATTTTTAAATTCCAGGCTTGGAGGCAAGTTTAGGTTGCATTAAAACCAGGTTCACTGCCAAACAGAGCCTCAATGTAGGTTGACAATCCACATTACTAAATCACAACCCTGATTTGGCACCCCAGTAATATTTTTCATGCTAATGTTGCTCCCCAACTCATTTTACTTCTGAATGTTGCTCATGGGTTCTAAAGGTTGGGGATCCCTGATCTAGAGCCAGGATACTATAATAATACACAAGTAAGAGACTGAATACCTAAAGATGCATATACAGCACAATCCATTTTGTCAAAAAAACACAAAGAGAACCCCATGCCTTCATACATGAGCAGAGACTAAAGTTGTAGCATATCCTTGTAGGGCCAAACCATCACAATCAACACATCATTGTAACAAGGAAGCTGCCTGGTAGCTACTCCTCTAGGTGAAGCTCTTGTGGAAATAACTGCCCTTAAGTGCAGTTTAATTCCCAAATTTAAACTAAAGCTTAACTAAAGAAATGTTGTACATGATGTTTTGTGCTTGTGTACCAGCCCAAGGCAACCACAACCCTTTAGCAGTAAAGATCTGTGTCTCCCCAGTAGATGCCCCAGTAGCTCCCCATCTTCTTTTCTGCTGATTCACTGATTCACATGCTCTGTGCTGCTGTCACTTACTGAGCTTAGGGACCCACTCACAATATACAGTACACATAGAATAGAAATAAAGTCACAATATAAGGCTGATTAGTCATTAATACAGGTAATTACTACATGGCAGCACAGAAACCAGTGCAATTAGAATCATAATTTAATAATCAGACCTGTAGCATCAGCATACGTATATTTAAGCTTGCCTCTTCCAGTCAGGCATTCAAGTTAACATTCACCCTTTCTCTCCTTTGTGTAGCCAGTAAAAATGGGGTGGATGGAGTGCAGTATGGAGTGGAGGGCAGCTCAGCCTTCCTGGAGTGTCAGCCACGCTCCCCCCAAGCCTCTGTGAAATGGATTCTGCAGAAGGACAACACTGATCGAAAAAAAGAGGTGAAAACATATTAGTATTGTGTATTACAGAGACATTGCCGAAGGTGATAGTTTGGTATACATAGGATTGCCTTATACGAGAAGGCTTTCTTCAAATAGAAATGAACTGTATATATTCTGTTGAGGATGATTCAATTTTTCAGATTCTTGAAATATATCACACAGATTTGTTATATGCAGCCACACCAACAACTTTCCTTTCCTTCTGCTTCTCTCTGTTTAGCAATTATACGTCACCTCTTTATACCAAATAAACCAAATACCAAATATTAGTGATGGATAATATTTTAGCGTTTCACTGTCAGCGAATAAATTTGCAAATCTCCTGCGAAAATTCACAGGCGAAATTTAGCCGGTGCAAAATTTTTTTGGACGCAGGCGCCAATTTGCAATTTTCACAATTTTTCATGAAATGGCCGATTTTCATAAATTTTTCGGGAGAATGTCCGATTTTCACAAATTTTTCTTGTAACTTTCCAATTTCATGATTCTTGCTCGAATTGTTAGGCGGTTTTGAGAATTTCATGAATTTTGCTGGAAATTGGCAAATTTTTTCAACGAAACGGGAGAAATTCACCCATCACTACCAAATACATGATATGTGCTATGGGGCTAATTCATTCTCTGATCTAATTAAAAACTTGTTTTGAGGGCTGTTTAGTTGTCATGTCTTTAAAGGAACAGTAACACTAAAAAAAATCAAAGTGTGTTAAAGGGGTTGTTCACTTTTCACCTGCTACCCACAAAATAAACACGCAGACATGCAGTCGGGCTACCCAACCCCCATCCGTATGCCATTTTCCGCCCAGAATCAGCAGTGCATGAGCTGTCGGGGGGCCTCATGGGGTGTGGGCACTTACACCACTGGTTGGTTATAAATAAACCTTTTAAGACTAGAAACTGTTTGGGACGGTGTAAATATCCTTCCAGAAAAACACCCTAATAAATCACAAAATCTCCCAGTGACAGTCCACAACTGTGATCCAATAGTCTTAACGTTCAGTGAGAAATTCTATACCTAAGAAAAATAAGTCAAAGAAGAGAGACAATATGGATATATAAATATCAATGCAGAACATTGTTTCCATATGGTTTTGATGAAATCCCTAATCATTTGCCATTTACAGAATAGAAGTATCCTTGAATTGCTGTATATTTTTCTTAGGAACAGGTGATACGTAATGGCCATTGGCTGGATCATTTTACTCCTTAAGGAGTTGAAGAGTAGGTTAAACCATGCATCTGAATGATGATGTGAAACCTTTCTAGGAATTATTGGATTTAGACTGATCTAACGTTTTTTTAATAATTTATAATCTCCTTACACATAAGGGCTCATTTACAAATGCACCTGCAAGTGCTCAAAAATAGACATAATAAAGAATGAATATTGTTGCAAGTAACGTTGTACACGCTCCAGCACTTCCAATGTGTTCAACCTGGCTCTTCTGATGAATGGATTGAACACAGGGGACCTTGGAGCTACCTCCACCCTAATCCGGATGGCAGGTCCAGTGGTCCCACAGCAGATACATCTAGGGGCGTTTCTGCCATGAAGCAAGGTGAGAACCTTTGCTGAGACAGCAGTTCCCCACAAGTTTTCCAGGGGCTGCAAAAGTCACTCCTGGTAAATTTAAGAGCCGAATTTCCAGTTTTCACACCAGAATTACAGCTTTTCAAGCACAGAGATATGGGCTCCCCATGGCCCCCGGGGGGGCACTGCTTCTGCCAAGAATGCCTCTGGATGCATCAGACCTGCTCCCAGTAAATAGGATACAAATGCTGTTTTGTGTTGAAAAATATTGATTTTCTTTGATTTTGAAAAAGCTCTAGTCACTGTTGGTCTACATTGAGCCTGTGTGTTTCTTCTAATTATATGACTGTAACTCAATGTGACCATTTAATGGGATCTGTTGTAGAATACAGATTTCTCTTGTAGAAAAGATGGATCCTCAGAGATGCATATCTGCAAAGACAGCAGTCAGATTGTTTTGTTGAGATGTCATCTGGAAAGATCCTTCTATTGCTTTTGTAAAGATTGTCTGTGCAAGCTTGGCAGCACAACCAAGATTTTCTAACCTATACGGTCATAAAAGAAATCAATTTCCATGGCACTGTATTATCTGCCCCATTCAAATCAACAGATTATCATACTAAACCTCATATCTGACTACACTACTACTTTTGCCTAAGTTTTCATGGCAGCAGAGAATAGACCAATCCAACCAGTACCAGCCCCATTTGTAGTGGCAAGAATTAATGATATCACTGGTCATTGTGCCAATGGTTGGGGGGTCATATAATAATATAATTTAATATATATTTTTTTGAATCAGTGTTGTGAGGGGGCAGACAGAATATGCCTTATAATCCAGCACAGTCACTTCCTATTTTATATAGACCTGACTTGTAGATTGGAGATGATCTCTAAAGCTTGTTGTCTTGTTGTTGTCTTTCTTTAGCTCCGTTCTGAAGGTCGCTTCCTGAAGACAGAACAAGGACTCCTCATGCGCTCCCTGCAACTGTCTGACTCTGGAGTCTATCACTGCACAGCCACTGAGAATAATTTTAAGCACACTGTGATGCGTGTCCGGCTCCATGTTCTGGGTGCCGACGCTGTTACAGCAGCAATCCTTCAACCAGAACCTCCTGTGGCCCTTTCCACCAACCCAGCTGGGCCCCCAGGTGCCTATGATGATTTAGTACAGCTTCTTTCTCAGCCTGAGATGGGGCTTCTCAATCAGTACTGTCAGGGATACTGGCGCCCTTCAGGCTCTACACAGACTGATATAAAGGAGTTTCAGGACCAAAAACGAGCCAGGAACCGGAGAAATCATCCGCCCACTGGGGAACTGCAGACATGAAACAGGACCAACCAATTCTAGGACCAAGTATTCTTCATCTCCTTACTCCCTCCTCATCTGGCCTCCTTTCCGGACTGACCGCTATTTTATTTTTTACCCAAACCTCATTTTTTTTAAGATATCATGACAAAAAAAAAAACCAGAACAAACTATAAATATATAAATATATAAAATATATATATATATATATATATATATATATATATATAAAGAAAGAAGGGGGTTTACTCTTACCTGATTCTCTTAGACTTTATTTATTGGAGGAACTGAAATCCCTCCCATGCCAATTCCTCTTTTACCGGGGTGCAGTATGGACAGAGAGGATTGGTCCTAGTTTCTGAAATGATGTGACATTACACCATTGTGGGACACTTTACATCATGTGATTCTACCGAAACCCTGACGCTCATGTCTTCTTTGCCTGAGGGACCTGCAGAGCGTCGGTGGAGTGTTACTGCTTTAATACTACCAGAGCCTGCAGATAATTGCACAAAAACCCCTCTCAGACTACACAAACTGTAGGGTGTTATTCTGTCACCCGCCAGTACTTCAGGAATCTGCAGATCATTGCTCCATGACCACTTCGCAATACAGTTTGCAGAGCCCCTCTCCATTATCCCCGCTCTGCAGGCTGACACTTCAATAAAAAAAAAAAAAATCTCTGACAAAGATTTTGTCTCTGTTGTTACCCACAGACACCATTGTGATTTGTGTTATCCCACTTCTCCTACACTACGAAGTTTGCCCTCACCCCCATTTTTTCTCTTGGATTAAAATTGACTGCAATACTCCAAAGCCTGGAGGAGGGGAGGACTGATAGGACCTCTGTATCCATTAAGAAAGCTCAACCCAATAAGAATGTATGCATTTTAGAGCACTGTTCCAAGTGGATTAGGGTACATTATTATTGAATTACATAGTTTTTGTATCCAAAAGCATTAGGAGATATATTTGTCTTATGATTTGTTACTGCTTAAATTTGACCTTATTATATTCGCCATTGACTTCCATTGAACTGAAAATTGAGTGTTTCAGCAATGTGTGAGTCTGCACTTTATACTCTTGGATTCCCTTTGATTTATTGGGCACAGTATTGTCTGGAAATGACAGAGACTATAATCAGTATATGAGCTAGGAACAATTCATAACAGGGGAGCGGGCAACACAGGATTGGGGAGGTTTGTTATTATGCCTAGTGATGTTCTACAGGAAGCACAAACATACAGTTGACAGAAGAATGTTATTTTTTGCAAGTCTTCCTTTTTATATAGTGGACTATTTGTTATTGTATTGAATGATGTGTTTTCCCTCTGATGTCAGTTTTGTATGAAATGAGTGGCGGGGGAAGCAGGGACTGTACCTGTAGCCTGAAACTGGTATTTAGGGAGGTTTCTGGTGACTGCATTCTGAAATGTTTTAGAAAAGTCCAAATTGTCTGTTTATTGGCATGAAATGAGCTTGAATTGTCTGGTTATGGTATATGAGTCTAGTATGGTACTATTGGTACAAAATGAGTCAGAATTGTCTATATTATATGGCATTAGTCCAAATGGTCTTGGTAACAAATGAGTCTGATTTGTGTGCGTATTGGTATGACATGAGTATAAATTGTCTTTGGATTGAAAAGAGTCCAAATTGTGTGTGACTATGTACTAATGAGAATGATTAACGGGAAGCAATGAGTCCTAACTGATTGACAAGAAGAAACAAGTCACAGGTTTGGATGTATCAGAAAGAAATGCATTCAAGTCATCAGACTAATGACAAGAATAGAGTTCCATTTGTCCGATTTTGTCTGATTAACTGGAATAAATGGGTTCCTATTGATTGGGGGGAAATCAATTCCACTTTGTGTATTGTGAGAATAAACACAATCCCAGCGGCCCATCAGAAGGAACTCATTTAGGACAAATGACAGATATCTGTCCTGGTGGTAAAAAAGGTACAGCGCTAATGGTGGCAGAAGGTGGAAGGAGTCTGTGTTGGCTAGAAAGAGGGAACAAATTGAGAGGGGACAGGTTGAGGATAAGTGGTTAAAAGCTACTTTAATAAGATATATTTACATAAGAACAAGCAAGCAGTATGGTATGTCTGGGAATCTGACCAATGTTAGAGGCTCCACAGAATATTACAGAAGAAGTTTCTCTTGACGTAAGCACTTGTTTTTATCATTGGCAACTGGGAATGTTTGCTTTTGCCCTCAAGGATTAGCCTTAGAAAGGCCAATGTTTTCAATATATTCACTCAACACGTGCAGCCCAGCAATGACGAAGAGCGTGTTCTAATATTTGTGCCTTAGGAGAAGGTTACATACACTTGTCCTATTATCTGTGTGGTAGGAGGAGGTGGCAATGAGAATTTGTCCCAGTATTTGGGTATAGGGAAGCAGAGAGGTGCTTGCCATGATACTTGTATATTAGGAGTTGGGAAATGTACCTATTAGTAATGTACAGGTTAACCTGAAGCCCACTGTAACTGTTTGACCAGCCATTGGGGATTAGAGTTGGCTGCGGGTCAGATTGGGGAAATATCCTCCTCCACTGCTCCTTGCCCAGTGGTGGTCAAGGAAGTGGAGAACAAAGTGAGAAGATGCAGGTACAGGTTGTGAGAGTCCTACAATGGCAACATTATGTAGGTTAGGCTTTTCTGGTTAGGGAAGGGTACAGGATAAGGTTTTACTGGTTAGGGACAGTGGGGCAAATTCACTAAAGCGAAAAAATACACTAGCGACCGCTTCGCCGGAGTTCGCCGCACTTCGCCAGGTGAATTTTTGCCAGCGCTACGCAAATTCACTAAGACGCAAATTTGCGCTCAGGGCTGCGAACGGTAGCGAAGTAGCGCTACTGTTATTTTGCCAGGCAAAGCGCATTTACGCTAGCTAGGAATAATTTGCATACAGCGCAAACTTAAGCATATAATAGAAGTGTATATTACAGCCACTACATTACACTACACAGGCCCAGGAAACCTTTAATAAATAGAATAAAGTTGCCCTATTACCCTACATGTGCCCCCTGTATAGTTGAGTTGCCATATGTTAGGAAATGTAGGGGGGAAGGAGGGTAACCCTGACCTGGCGAAGTAACGTCTAGTGTAAGAGGTAACTTCATAAAAATGTTCATCTTAGTGAATTAGCGTAGTTATATCCTTTCATCAGTGCGCAACTTCGCCTGGCGTAAGGGTGGGAAGTTGCACAAGTCTATCTACTTCGCTAGCAAATTTTCGCCAGGGACACTGTTAGCGAATCGGCGAAGTTGCGAATTGACATTACGCTGGCGAATTAGCTGTAGCGTTAGACGCTTCGTGCTTTAGTGAATTTGCACCAGTGTGGGTTGAATTCATCCTGACCCACACATCACTAGTAGACTGATGTCTGTGCTCCAGGAGAAGGTGAGAGCTTCATGCCCTGAGGTAGTTGCACTGATATCTAAAGGGGGATTTGAGCTCCATATGTTCCTTATGTCTGTGCATTACAAGAAGAAGATGGTCCTGATGTATTAGTAGGGGTTGAGGGTACATTTCTTGATGTTATAAATGGGGAAAGGAGGTGTGTGTCTATATGTGTTGATTGGGAAGGGGTGAGAGGTAAGTGACTGTGCCATTGAGTTAGGAAGGGTTAGAGGTCAGTTTCCTGGTAACTGTGTATTGGGAGGATAAGGGTGCTGCATGTCCTGTGTCTGTATGTGTATTAGGAGTGGATGAGCAGTATCCTTCTATCTGTGTATTAGGTTGGGGAAGGAGGTAAGTGACATTATGTGTGTTGATTAGGAAGGGTTGAGAGGTAAGTTTCTATATGTCCTTGTATTTATTAGAGGAATAGAGGTTCATGAATGGCTGAGTATGTATGAGATGCAGGACCTATAATATGTGTATAAGATGGATGTGCACTGATTTCCTATACAAGATTGTGAGGGGTGCTACACATGTACCTTTATATAAAGCCGGGCTGAGGGTCCCTGCCTTGGCGTGTGCATATTACAAAGAGTTTACTTCTCTAATGTCTGTAGCAAGGAACAGTGGGGACATTATATTTCCATGTCTGGTGTGTATCTCCCAGGCCTGTATAGCTGGATATTCTACATCCACACTCTCCAACCTTTCCTGAGTATTTTTGGTTTCCTTGTCTGTAAATAGCGTTAAATTAGAATGTACTTATGTTTCTCTCAGAGTTTAAGCCTGAAATGTGCAGTGATTTTTTTTTTTCTCCTGTGGATGGACCAGAATATAATAAAACTGTTTTACAAAATGCCACTCTGGGGACAGTCTGTGCAAGTGACCATCTAAAATTTGGAAATACTGCTATAAGAGTCTCTGTGTAGCATATTCAGCAATCACTGCCAGCACTGCTGTCTTCATTATCCATTGGCATTGTTGCTCACAGCCTTGTTCATCTCAAGGCCAATGGTTTTATGTCTGTAGTGATCAATTCAGTGGTTTTTATATACTGTATGTATATCTGTCATTGTGCTTATATCCTCATACCTACATGCTCTACCATATGTATCTACTGGTGGAAACCCTCCTGTGCTGCTTATGGCAGCTTCCACATAGTAAAAGGGCAGTGTCCATACACACAGTGGTGTAACTAGAATGCGCTGGGCCCAGTGGCGCAACTCCTCGCTGGTGGGCCCTGGTGCAGGATTGGCACCCAGGCGCCCCTATTGGGCTCTCCCCCTAGGAGTTGGAGTTCTTCTAGCCTTTCCAGTGGGCCCCGAGAGGGAGTGGGCCCTGGTGCCATTGCACCCCCTGCTCCCCTGGTAGTTACGCCACTGGCTGGGCCCCCAGGGCCGGAACTAGGGGTAGGCAGAAGAGGCAAGTGTCTAGGGCGCAAAGGTTAAAGGGTGTGGAGCACGTACCTCTTCTCCCTGACTGCACCGAGTTCCTGAAGTCTTGCTCTCCTACATCTGACGCCTGTTGCAGGAGCAGTCAAGTACTTTACAGTTCTCTTTGAGCACCTGCCTCCGACAACCGTTCCTGCCTCTGAGACGCAGGAGCACGCGGATGCGCAGATGTTTACGCGCATGAGCACAAACGTAAGCATGCGGGCGGGGTGATGCGTGCGCCTTGTCTTCCTCAGAGGGGCCCAGAGTACTCAGATCCTCATCCTCCTGCCAACTTCTTGCCATGACTCTGCCCACTATCCCACAAGACTCCGCCCTCTCCCCACCCAAACCCTACACATTCTCCGTCCGGGCCCCCCCCGCAATTGCGGAGTCTGCTTCCAATATAGTTATGCCACTACATACACCCTTTTTGGGTTTATAGTATGCAAATCAACCAACTGAACCAATGCCATGCAACTGGTGCTTCAAATCTGCTCCACCCTTTTACAGAGCGTGATGTGAAGCACCAGCGGGTCAGCGACCCCATCCATAAAGGAAAGCATGCAATATTAGGGTCTGATCTGTGCAGAAAATACTGAACTGACTTTATTTTTAACCAAGCCATGATTCAAATCATGAGAACTACCATTTTAAGCCAATAGCTTGAGGGATGACTTCTCATTTACATTCCCATTACTTTCAGAACTAATGTTGTTTGCTGGCTGGGTCTGGATGCCATGAATTCTTAATAGACCAGTATCATAAAAACATTTCTATAATAAGGTTGAACTGGTAAGTCAGTTATTTTTATTCTGTACAAATGTTTTCTATCAAGCGGCCGTGTAAAGGTATGGAATCTATGGGGTGCCGTTTGTCCGAAATACATTCTGTATACAACACTATCCCTAATGCACATAATAAATGTCTCTCATGGTATATAACTATTTGTGACCGTATACACAGATAAAAAATATACAAAAGACTTATTTTTATTAAAGAACGAGAACAAAATATGGTTAGTACACAAAAGGATGTCATTACAAACTCTATTATGTACATTTTAACAGTCAATTTGTCTCACAAATATACTATAACCTCCATGTAATAGACTTATTTTGCAAAGTTACTTACAGAATGAATTATGTAAAAAAAAACCTGGAAAGAATATAAAATAGTGTAACTAACTAGTGCACGCCAAGATAGATTTGAATGACAAAATAGATATGACAGAAAGCAAGATTTTCCGTCTGCTAAAATGAAAAATCACCTGTGGCAATGCACTCGCAGCGAGTTCCCTCACAAGGAAACTTCGGAAATCAAAGCGCCATTGCGTTGGCGTTTTCTCATTAAAGCAGACGGAAGGCAAGGGGGAAGGCAGTTCAGGGAGATTGTCGCCAGCGACTAAGGGGCAAATTCACTAAGATCTGAAAATTCGCCAGCGTTGGCTTCGCTAGCGTTCGCCGTACTTCGACAAGCGAATTTTCGCCGGCGCTACGCAAATCCAAAGTGCGAATTTACGCTCAGGTCGGCGAATGGTAGTGTAGCTGCGCCAGGCAAAGCGCAGTTACACTAGCGATGCCTAATTTGCATACGGCGGGAACTTAAGCGTATAATAGAAGTATATGTTACAGCCACTACATTCCACTACACAAGCCCATTACGATCCTTCGTCATTGCGCAACTTCGCAAGGCGTAAGGGTGCGAAGTTGCGCAAGTCTATCTACTTCGCTAGCGAAGATTTTGCCAGAGCCAGTGTGAATTGCCAAGTTGTGAAATGCAGTCACGCTGGCGAATTAGCGCTAGTGTTAGATGCTTCGCGCTTTAGTGAATTTGGGCCTAAATCTCCCAGAATCTGCCTGTGTAGGGGGGCTTCTGACGGGTCTTCCTGATTGATATCTGGCCAAAATATTGATCGGGAAGGCTTTATTTTTCCGATAGCCAATCTGTTGGAGCCCAATGTTCCTTTTCGTAATACGATCCTTCGGTTCTTGGGCCGAATTTTCCACTTACCCCAATATAGCCCTGCCGTTAGTGGGCATATCGGGGAAAGATCCGCGATATCACCAAACGAGCGGATTTCAATTACCCTGTATGCCTTGTCTAGTGCAATAAATAAAAGAAAAAACAAATGTTGGGTCTGACAGGTGAGTCTAGTGTTAACAATTTAAGAAAAAATGATAGGACTCCTTGCCTAGCCTAATTGAAGATGGGATGAGCATTTAGGAAAGATGAATGGTTATAAAGGTATGGGACCTGTTATCCAGAATGCATAGGACCTGGGGCTTTCTGGATAACAGATCTTTCTGTGATTAGGATCTTCATACCTTAAGTCTTCTAGAAAATCCTGTAAACATTAAATAAACCCAATAGGTTGGTTTTGTTTCCAATAAGGATTAATTATATTTTAGTTGGGATCAAGTACAAGTTACTGTTTTATTATTACAGAGAAAAAAAGAAAACTTTTTAAAAACTTTTGATTAATTTATTATAATGGCATCTATGGCAGATGGCCTTTCCGTAATTTGGAACTTTCTGGATAACTGGTTCCTGGATCCCATACCTGTATTTGATTAGGGCAGGTAAAGTTTTTGTAGCGTGTTAGCCAGTTGAAAAAGGTAGAAGGTAGAACTGTTGATAGGAAATATAACAAAAGTGGTGTAAAGGTGTCAATACCTTTATTGACAAACTAAGATGATAATCACAGCAAGCTTTCAGAACATTTCCATTCCTTCTTCAAAGCTGATTACCATTTGCTGATTACCATTTCATAGATTTACCTCTTGCATAGATTTAGCCCATTTCATGGTAATCAGCTTTGAAGAAGGAATGGAAATGTTCTGAAAGCTTGCTGTGATTGTCATCTTAGTTACCCAATGAAGGGACACCTTTAGACCAGTTTTGTTATGCTTCATATCAACAGTTCTACCCTATAACTTTTGGTTATAGGGCAGGAGCCAAGAGGGAAATGATTGGATGAGGGATGTGACTGGAAGATCTAGAGTTGGCAGTGCCAAAAGGATGGCTAGTTCATGGGTATGTGGGAGGTTGAGGTTGGCATCTCTACCTTAGCAGATATCTATAGTTCTATGTCTATGTGAATATAAGCCTGGCTGGAATCATGAAATTCAGGCTGAATTGGGAATATATCAGCTTCAGAATAGATATGTTACTGTGCAGGGGTTAACTCTCACAGCCACTTAATGTCATTGTGATTTATGTTCCTGGAGAATTCTCAGGCCCTAATGGCTTATAAACCTGCCAAGAATGATCTACCCTGGAGAGTTATATTTAAGGCATGGAGGTCAGTCCTGGGGGAGGCAGAGTCGTCATTGAGCCAAGTGTTACCTGGAGCCAGTCTTGACTCACGGGGCCATTTTACTCCTTAACCTGTTTGCACCCTGGGATTGTCCTACAGCTATTCACTGCCTCCCGTCATGGCAAGTATTCATCACTGGGTGACACATTGTTGGGAAGAATTTTAAAAGGGAAAATAGAGTAAAGTTTATTTTAAAAAGGGAGAAAAATAAAATTTTTGAATAATTTACACTTTTTTTTTAACATTGCCGTGTATAGATTTCCATTTGTAAGCACCACATAATTATACATCTGTTTTTCATCAGTCCAGAGAAATCTACACAGGCAAGGCATGCAGAAATGCTTGAGACTTATTTCTGGTCTTGGGAAGAGGTTCAGCGTCCTAGATTGAAAGAAATGCCTGTTAAATATGGGGGGGGGGGTTTATTGCTCCACCATATCTGGGGTGAGGAAAGTGACTCATCTAGTGATTTTAGACCAGGGGTGTCCAACCTGTAGCCCGAGGGCCGCATGCCCAGGATGGATATGAATGCGGCCCAGCTTGAAAGGCTTGGTTCCCAAGGCAATGTCAAGTTGCAAAGGATATAGGAGTAGCAGGAGGGGGGACTCTGCCCATTGCCCGTTTAGTAGTAATAATAATATTATAATAATAATAAGTCTATTTAATATCCAGGTGTCCCATATTCCAGTGTATAGCTCCATATGGTTATACAACTGGTATTGTAGTTCTTTTCTGTGCATTTTCTTTACTTTTACAAATCAAAAGTGTTTGTGTATTTCATGTGTGGATATCAATCCAGGATGTGGCAGCGAATGACATATAAGAGATTAAAGGACACATATATCCAATAAAAACCACAAATTCAGCTTTAATGCCACCCATGTAACCTGCCTTATTGTTGCAGCACCCCTGAATACCGTATCTAAAAATCAAGGGAAATATGCTAGAAATACAGTAGTTTTTGATGCTATATCTACTTCTCATGCATTACAGTGTAAGATAGCCCAGTGCAATGACCTAGTTGGCATCAATAAGTTCAACATAAACAATGAATACGGCTAAAAAATATTTTTCAGTTGGCACAAGTGAAAGTTTAAACTTGGCGAAACCTACTGGCACTAGCGAGTGTCTTGCTGACAATGATGTTATTTTTAGTGCCTTGTTTTTTTAGAACATCTCCAAAGACAGAATAAAAGAAATGCCCGTTGCACCCATCATTTGCACAGCCCCCATAGATATTTGCCCTGTGTAAGCTTGCTTGGTGGGGATGATTAGTCATTCGTATTTCATCACAATCTTTTGTTTCTTTCCCAGAATTACTTTCTTTCTCCCACCGTGACTGCCGCCAACTTTTTACAGCATCTGTAAATTCTCGTGTTTATTGGAGAAAAAATAAAGTGAATTATTTACAGAAGGAGAAGCTGCGTCATGTTACAGGAAGGGGAAGGGGGGGCAGAGCTCTGAGTGTCTCAGTCTGGAAGGGACACCCTATGGCTGCCCCCAAGGGATAGGCAACAATTATTGGGACTGGTATTGAAAAACGCAACTTGAAACAACAGCCATGTGATGAGTTGCACTCTCTTTCAGCAACCGCACAGCTAGTGATACATTATGGTGTCTATGAGATGAGTGGCCTCCAACCCTCCCCTGATAATTCAGCGTTAAATGTTGTGTTAGTGGCACTTGGGAAGGGGTTGCACGCTGTTCATGCCTGGCAGTGACAGGGTTAAGAAGCTGCAGGCATGCCTTGCAACAGATGGCTGGAAATGAAGAGGTCAAAATGATTCCCATTATTTATAATATGCAGCAATTCAAACCAGAGAGAAGCACAAACTGTAAACAGTGGATGATTTATACAGGCCTAGGCCAAACAAACAGAGAAACATGTAGAGTTTGGTACTTACATCTGAGATCTGACCCCTGACCCCACGCCCTCATCTGTCTTAATACGTTTCATTGCGACTTGCCAAATCTGAAATTCCCTTTTACTGAAACTTTCACCCCAATCCCCAAACCTCACACAGAGAATTCTAATGGAAATGCACAGCAGCCCCAAACATTGATCTTTTAGCTCTAATATTCTGTTCCTAATGCTTTTGCTTTGGGCTCAGTACTGCGCTACTAGTGATGTGTATCTTGTGTGCAACTCATGTGGTGCTCACAGGCAATAAATAGACAGAAGAAAGTATGTCATACAGTTAATATGAAACATGAAAGTTCAGAAATTGCCAATTCCAGCTCAGGGGGTGCAAGTAAGTTCATATTCAAATAATGAGCTACATTCACATACTGATACCCCTATTAGCTCCACTTGTATCTAAATCAAGGTCACCAGACAAGTGGATCCCTGCCTGATTGGGTTACCCAGGCACTGGGACAAGGATTGGCTCATGCTGTAGCCTACAGAGACCCATTGTGGAGGACATATCAATGCACCATGAGCTCCCTAGGACATGATGGAATTTTTAAACCTACCCAATAAATATCTTAAAATTTTTGCATAGATGCTCAGGAGAGCCAGTTGATATATTTTGGCCATCTTGACTATAGAGAAGAGCCAGACATCACATTCGATTTTCCAAAGGCAGGAAGCACGCCAATACTTTTGGCAATGCTTTTAAATGATTTAATCAGCAGAACATGGCACATTCCTCTGAATAAATGATTTAAAGGCACTGATGAAAGTATTGGTGTGTGTCCTCCCTTTGGAATATTGAATGTGATATCTGGTTTGGAAGTAGCCTGAGGAGTTGAATGCAACTCAATAAAGTAAGTGGTGTGCCGAAGAAATTGTATATTGAAATGGAGGACAGACCCCATGACTGCAGAGACTATAGAGAAGAGCCCCCGTGATACCCATACCCAGACTGATAGACTGATATCGAACTAAAGCAGATGATAGACTGATATTGAACTAAAGCAGATGATAGACTGATATTGAACTAAAGCAGATGATTGATAGACTGATATTGAACTAAAGCAGATGATAGACTGATATCGAACTAAAGCAGATGTAACGTCCCTATATCCAGCAATTTCAGGAGGATTTGTGTGCAAATAAGTATTATGAAGAACATAATGGCTGGTTATGGGGTATGGCCATATTTGAAGCAAGGTCAGAGGAGATGTCCTTCCATAATCAAAGAAAATGTAATTAGAAACAACTTTTAATATTGTTTGACGCACAGACCTAAGCAGTGCTAAGCAGTGTAACATCAGAAGGCTTTCCTTTTATCTTCATTTTCTAGTAGTATCAAAACAGTTGAGATATGTGGCCATACATAGGGAGAATGAGTGGATCCCTCCCTGATATGCCCACATGCAATATTTGGCTGATCCGATTGTGGGCCCCAGGAGAACGGGCAGTCGGAACTCGTGACTGCTTCAATGAACAGATGTGGTCCGCAATCTGATGGGATTTTTAACCCTGCCTGATCAACATCTGACCGACTTTCGCCAGATATCAACCGGGAAAACCGTCACAGTGCCCCACACACTGGCCAATAAGCGGCCAACTCAGCAGCTTTTATCAGCCTGTGTATGGCCAGCTTTAGAATACTTTCTTGGGTGGGTAGTAGCCACCATCAGCCCCAGGTTCAGTATGTGCTCTAGAAAACAAAATTAATCAATGGAGTGAATACCCTCTAAAAGCTCATGAATAGGTGGGAGTTACAGGGGTTATTTCTAGGGATGCGCCAAATCCACTACTTTCAGCTCGAATCCTTTGCGTAAGATTCACCTGAATACTGAACTGAATCCTTATTTGCATATGCAAATTAGGGGTGGGAAGGGGAAAAAATTTTTATTTCTTTGTTTTGGGACAAAAAGTCATGCAATTTCCCTCCCCGTCCTTTCCCTCAATTTTGATTCATTCAGCCTGGCAGAAGAATTCAGCCTAATCCAAATCCTGCTGAAAAAGGCCAAATCCAAGCCGAATCCCGAACCGAATCCTGGATTTGGTGCATCCCTAGTTTTTCCCTTTTTTCCATGGCATATCGCAGCTGTAAGTCAGTCTCCTGCTATTGGCTTGGATGGGGCAGTGTAGCAGTCAAGTGGTTAATATGTGCCCAGGATTGGTGAAGGGCCCTGTAGAGGGGTATAAAAGCTGAGCCTGGTAATTTACCTGCCTCTTTGATCTTCAGCATTGCTCAAAGAATCCCCACCCTCCCTCCCTATTAGATGAATTCATATTATAATTATATCTTATATGGAAGCTCTTTAAAAAACATTGTCGCAACTTGTAGAGTGAATGAGGCATGGAGTATAAATGATTTTGTTAAACACCTGGCTGTTGTATGGCAGGGGATTAAGCAAGGGTTAATTTCATGGTGGCCTGCAGGAGAATTTAATCAGAATTAATTTTCAGTATATGGTTAAAATAACCAATAAACAAGTTGCAACCTTGTACCACCATTCAACCTGGGTATACAGGTATATTCCTTTCTGGGTTGGTATTGGTGTTGTTATATAATCTACCTTTCCCATGTAAATTGCAAAAGCACCCTGAGCCTAACTTTTAAAGGTTTACACATTTCCTTTCAGTTGTATCCAAATCTAAATGACATTTGTTTTCACAATACAAAAAAACTGTTTTCGCCATACATTCCTTCAAAAAGACATTTATAGAAGCATGGGAAGAAATGCAACTTGAAAATCATTATCTTTTTTTTCTATATTTCATCACACAAATCTAAAATGAACACAATGAAATAAAAAGATGAATGCGCCCTTAGGGCCCTTACACACGGACGTTTTGGACCTGCGCTCCCCTGCGTTGCGTTTGGCTGCGTTCAGCCGCAGGGGAGCGCAGGTCTAGACGCACCTCATTCATTTCAATGAGGTTGTACCCACGAGAAGCGTGTAAGCGCCGAACGCAGGTTCAGACGCAACATGCTGCATTTTTCCTGCGTTCGGCGCCTACATGCGTTCGTGTGAGTACAGCCCCTGCGGCTGAACGCAGCAAAACGCAACGCAGGGGAGCGCAGGTAAAAACGCCCATGTGTAAGGGCCCTTAATGGCTACAGCTTCTCCTCACTGCCAAGTAATTGATATACGTCTTGCCGAAAGATCCATAACAGGACTCTGCCCATTAAAGTCCTTCTACACGGCACTGGGAGCCCCAGCTGATAGAATGCAAGTCAGGCTTTGCCTTAATGAGTCGGTGAGTTTTATTTAATGCTACATTTCAGCCACAGCCAGACAAGAATAATATATATATATATATATATATATATATATCTCATCCTGGGCCACACTGTTTACTATATTGTGTTGCTTTGTGTGTATAGTGCCACAAGGGTAAATTCCTTCAGAGACAGGAATAAGACAATTCATACCCACAGGCACAATAAATACTGAGTAGAAAAGACAAGTTCTGGGAATTAAATATAAGTGGAAAGAAATCACTGCCCCCGGGAGAGCCTATAACTTAGGAGAAGCAACAAGGGAGAAGAAAGAATACGGAGCAAATAGAGAAAAGAGTTATCGCAAATCATCTGATAATGAGTTTATCAGTTGAATATTTACATTTATATATACATTTATCTTTCATCAAGGTTTTAAATATTGTAAGCATTATCCTTTACATGTACAGCATATCTACATATTTACATTCTTATAAGGCAAATAACCGAGATAGACGTCCCATTCTGATTCCTGCATTATTTGTTATATATAATAATACTCCCTCCAATCAAGAAGAAGAGGGGACAGATTCCTACAGCACCTTGTCTTTCTGCTCAAAGGAGACGTACTCACTCATATCATTTAATGGAAGTGCTTTTACAATTTTCTTGATTTTTCTTCTTGGTCATGTTGTCCACTGCAAATATCATGAATGTGTAACAGAAGCGCCCACTGCTGTTCCATCTGCGTCGGGGCCAGAGAGTAAAACAAAAGCTTCATTTGTTGATGCAGGAAGCATCTGTAGATGTTTTTCTGCTCAGCTCTATGGGTTGCACAAACAGAGAAGCGCCAGGAGATGCTTCCTGCATCAGCACATTACACCTTCTGTCTGGGCCCCTTACACAACAATGATAAACCGTTCTAATATTGGAGAGTGTAAATTTAAAAAATAATAATCTCAAAAGTGAGATTAAGATGCATTTATACTTTAGTTGTTTTCAACATGGACCCCATGCAGATCAGGATTCAGAGATTTTTGAGTTATAATATGGCTGAAGTGACTTAGATACTAACTGGTTAACACTTGGATGCACATTTAGACAGCAGCTGCAGTTGTGGTCACACACAAATGTACACAGTCATGGTAAGAATACCATTCATGCTGTCCAAAGCCATTCCTTGCACTTCTGTATAGCTGGGTACTATGTGGGTTAATGAGTCCAGCCTCCTGTTCTGATTTGTGCTTATTGACACAGGGGAAACCTGGAGTTTACACCACCTTTAACCTGGAGGTAGTACTAGGTTTCCCACAGAATGTGATTTCCTACAGAGCAGCATCAATACATGCAGTGGGCTGTGCCTAAAGAATCATACATATGCTTTATTTTGACACTGAGTTCCTAAAATAATGGTATTTGAAGTTTTAGGAAAATTGAGTCTAATTTTCTGCAAAAAAACAAGAAATGGTGTGTGTTTTGAGGCATTGGGTAAAATTGCTAAGTATCCTAGTCAATCACATGTAGGGTTGCCACCTTTTATGGAAAAAATTTCCTAAATACTGTATATATGTTTTTTCCCTAATAATAACTTTTTGGGATCAACCATCATTTTTACTGGCCAGGCAGGTAAAATACCGTCCAGATGGCAACCCTACTCTCATGGCAATAAAAAAACTCCTGTCTTACTATCTGGGGCTTGGCAATATAAAATATGGTGGAGGCAGGTTGAACAGCTGTCCGAACACGCCAACTGGCATCCCAACCTGAATTTACCAGCCCACTGTACCCCTACTTAGACCTATTACCTAACCCACCCCACTATACCCCTACTTAGACCTACTACCCAGCCCACTATACCCCTACATAGACCTGGTACCCGACCCACACCCTCCACCCTGTTATACCCCACTATACCCCTACTCAGACAGTCTGACCCCACTATACCTCTACTCAAATCTGCTACCCAACCCACCCTGCTATACCGCTACAGAGACCTGCTGCCCGACCCACACCTGCCACTCTGCTATAGCCCTACTCAGACCTGCTACCCGATCCACTCAGACCTGCTACCCTACCCACACCCTCCACCCTGCTATACCCCTATTCAGACCTGCTACCCAGCTCGGGACTGGGAGTCAAAATAGGCACTGGAATATCAGGTACACAGAGGTCCAACCAGACCCCCACCAGCCCACTCCACAGTGACTGTCTATGGCATCTTACAGCAGCCCCTCTGACATTTGCTGCTACCCAACCAACATCCTCCACCCTACTTTATCCCTATTCAGACCTGCTACCTGACACACCCCCGCCACCCCACTATACCCCTCCTCAGCCCAGCTACCCAACCCACACCCTGCTATACCCCTACTCAGACCTGCTACCCAGGTCTGGACTGGGAGTCAAAATACACCCTGGCATTTCAGAAACACAGAGGCCCAACCAGACCCCTCACCAGCCCACTCCATAGTCACTGTCTATGGCATCTTACAGCAGCCCCTCTGACATTTGCCATAACTCACAGATTGCCAGTCCGGGCCTGCTGCTACCCAACCCAAATTCGCCACCCTGCTATACCCCTACTCAGACCTACTACCTGACTTACTCCTGCCATCCTACTACACCTCCTACACAGACCCACTACACGAGGCGCACCTCCACTGAGATGCCCCTACCGAGAACTGCTACCCGACCCACTATTACGCTATACCCCCAACTCATCACTAAAGCTCAACAGTGGCATCACACCTGAGATACATCAGCCAAGTAAAGGAGAGTGTGAGGAAGGGCTAAGACTTGCAGCTGAACCAGATACCCAGGAGAGTACCGTAAACTGCCAGTCTGGTTGGTGAATCTGGAACTTTTAACCCAAAACCCAACTTTGTAGGTATTTCCACAATCACCTGACCCACTGCAGGTCTCTAATTGGAGGCCTTTAACATGATTTTGCTGTTCAGCCCAGAAATCTTTGGCCGATATACAAAAAGCAACCTCTTTACCTCTTGTAGTGGCTGTGTGGATGTTTTCCTGTATGTTTATTGTATGCACTGGTTTATTGTACAATGCTGCAGCATTTATAAAAAAAACATATTATTATGGTTAATAATAATATTATAATAATAATAGAAACCATAACATTGTGTGGTATGACAACAGAAATCATAACAATAGTCCATAATAGACTGTAAGTGCTTCAGGGTAGGGACCTCCTAAGAACTGCCCATTAATCTTTCTAACTGTGTTTATATTACAGTTATTTACTGCAGTATTTGTCCCCCCCTCTGTGCTATCCATGTACAATAAAAACTTACAGAGCGGAGTATACAAGTAACGCTATATAAATAAAGATACATACACATATGTTCATTTATTCTCACATAGAACAAAACCAAATAAAATGAGCTCTGGCCGCGCTGATCGCCGCATAGGAAGCAGTAAACACAAGCCGTAACTAATAAAAATCAATGTGTACCATTTGTTTGCATTATGGGCTCACCACTTACAGACGCAAATAAAAAACATTTTTTCCCTGATATTGTTTCTTTTTAAGTTTTTACTAGCCCCCACATATGAGTGGAAACCTAATGAGGGGGGCAGGAGGAAGTAAACTGGGCCAACAAGTGTATTTGTCAACAGCATCATTAGCCGTGACAGTCATTAAGGTTGTTTTTTTATAGCCAACACTGGGCTTTTAACTGAAAATGTTCATCATGTTTGGGTCACTGGGCAGCAGATGCCACGGGTTCTTTTCTATTGATTTATTTAAGGCTACTGAGTGCTGGCAACAAGCAGTTGGAAAGCATGGTTCCCTGGCTGGGCTGAGTGAGGACACATTCCCATGGACACTTTCATTCTGGCTGATTGTTTGCTGGATTTTATTTTGGATCAGATCCTTCATCTGGGAATTTTGCGCTTGTGCCTGGAAGCACAAATGATTCCTTGGGTTATCGAGTCCAACGGCCCTGTGCCTGCAAAGACCAATCGCAGAGACGGGGAGGCTGAAATATGGAAGAAAAAGAAAGAAAAGGCGGCATGTGTGAAGTTCCTGAGCCACAAAGAAAAGATTGGCACTTACTTATGTTGCATACATTACAGCAACAACAAAAAAGTCCATGGCAGGACTACAGAAAAGTAAACCTGACTAAATAAATAGCCTTTAATCTTGCAGAATTAACTGAATGGCTAAATTAGAATTACAGAAGGAAGTGAGACCCAAGGGGGGGTTAATAGCACTCAGAGCCTGCCAAAGGGCATTTGTTTTTAGCTATATATAT